>JAXCMG010000115.1:104762-154177 GCA_034642415.1 Podarcis siculus
CTCTCTCTCTCTCTCTCTCTCTCTCTCTCTCTCTCTCTCTCTCTCTCTCTCTCTCTCTTTCTCTTTCTCTCTGACAGACCCTAATGACCCACACTTAGGGGGCCATTGACTCACCAAGAATTCCAGTAACTGAAACCTCCATTAGACCCGCTGCATTCTTGCTAGAGCCAGGAATTAAGAAGGGGTTCGGGTATACAGCCTAATCCATCCTCCAAAACAAACAAACAAACAGCTACTCACTTTGGGTTTTAGTAAAGCAAACAGTCTAATTTGTCCGCGCCTAAATGATATTGAGCGTCAGAACAACTTGGCCACAATAAGGAAATTTTGCCCATGGTATGACTATTTCCCACCTCCCCATTTCAACTCTCTGGCACCCTATCTGCATAACCTAGCAATTCTAAAATACAGACGCGCTTTTACTCTCGCAAGATTGAATGTATTGCCCTCGGCTGTATTTGAGGGACGATTCAAACAGATTCCACATGAAAAAAACTTATGTCCCTGTGGAGATGGCAGTACCAAATCAGTGGTGCATGCCCTTCTGGCTTGCACTCTTTATAAAGATCTGAGGAACGAGATTATCACCCCTCTTTAATTGTCCATTCCAGGTCACCCAACCACTGCCACAGTGTCCTTTCTCTTGGCAGATCAAGATGACCAGGTGACAGCAAAGGTGGCAAGGTTTTTAGCTGGGACAATCAGAATAAGGTCCACTATTTGCCTATTGATTCAAAACTCCAAAATGTATTTTATATAATTGACTCTTTAGTGTATTTCTATTCTTTGTATATTGTATTGTTGTTTTATTGCTATGGCCGATGGCTGATGCAAATAAAGATTCATTCATTCATTCATTCATTCATTCATTCATTCATTCAAATGATCTAAGGAAGGGTGTCCTTTAGAAAGACAGAAATGAAGGGTTTCTTTCTTAACAGCCATACACAACTAATGAAGCAAAAATGCAAGCACTCTAGCATGGGTCTAGTTTGTATATGGCGGGAGGAGTCAAAGGGGGGCTTGCCAGGTGTTGCTCAGCTTCAAGATCTCCAGTTCCAGCTAGCATGACCCAAGGCCAGGTTGATGGGATTCATAGTCCCACAACATCTCAAGGACACCACATTGTCCATTGTAGAATTTTCAGATGGAAAGATGTCAACAGAGTCATTTTCTGGCTTTTGTTTTTGTTTTTTAAAATTATTTATTTATTATTTTCAGTTATATACATTTCAATAGTTTTACAATCCTCCTAACATTTCAGAACTTGACTTCCTTCCTCCTCTTTCAGCGGTTCCTTAGATTTATTGTTTTACATTTCCTGCATATTCCAAATTAACTTATTCATTTATTCACCTACTTTAAACATATAAACTCTTATAAAACTGCAGGTTATTACAATAATCTTATCTGCTTATGGTTTGTTTGTAAATATTCAATAATCATTTCCATTTTTTTAATAAAAAGTTTTTCATGGGTTCCATTTCCCCCCAGTAAGTTTCGCCATTTCTGCATATTCCATAAGTTTCTGTATCTTCTTTCGTCGGGGGAAAAAGAAAGATGGAAAGTTCTGGGTTTCGTCACGAATCATCTGAAGAACATCTATCAAAAAAACCACACCTTTCGCTCTCCTTTTTAATTCATCAGCAATATTGCCCAATTTACTAAAATGTGAGGGGTTTCCCTTCTCAACTCTGCCGTCCTTGGTTTAAAGCAGCAGGTACGTTGATCTGGTCCCCATACAAACTTATTTTCTGCTCCCTTCCAGACATTAGAAATGGAAAAGGCCCATTAGGTCATCTAGCTGCCTTCTTTTGGCCCTCGTCCCCTCCCTCTCCATTTCCCCTGCCAGTGTGAGATTGTTCCAATCTAATAGAAAGACAATTCCATAGCCAGATTGTATTTTCTGCTTGTCGGTGTCAGAGCGCTTTGGCATCCCGGGGTCAAGAGTTATCCTGCCTAGTCTTTTGTGTTCTAAATTTAATTGTTTCAGTCCTTTTTTCTCTTAAAGAGATCAGTAAAAACTGTTAATTTGATCAATACTTAATTTTTTCACCTCAAGCTCTTTTCTTCTGCTGACTGGTGATAAGCAGTCAAAGGGGCAGCAGGACAAGTAAATTGTCAGAAATTTTTTCACTCTCTTCAGGCCATTCTACCACTTAGAGTGATGTAATTTATACCACAGTAGTGGCTCTGCAATTACCCTGTCTATTGCTGTCGACAGTATCTCACTATCTTTTAAATGGATCCAGCTTCAGTCGTCCGGCCAAGCAAACAGTACAAATGATGCCATTCCTCATACTGCAAGTCCTAAAGAGATAAGTTCTTTAAAGAGGGGACCATTTATCAGGTGATACAAGCAGGGTACTTACAAGCCGGCTTCTTTGTTTAGCTTCTTTGGCAGGCCTTTTCAGATTCCTAATGCTATCGATCTGCTTGAAGATGAAGCAAAACTACCAACACCCTGGAAATGGGAGAACCACGCTCCCCAGGAAAACATATGCACATGTTAATATGCAGAACGTTGGGGAGTTTTCATTCCCACATATATATATTAAAAAGAGAAGAACAGCAGAAACGCGCCGTGTCCCTAGAGAGACCATAGTATAAATCTTGTCAACATTATTATTATTTTTTGCCATCAGTGGTGTACTGGCTTATCCTCATGTTGTTGTTGTTGTTTAGTCGTTTAGTCGTGTCCGACTCTTTGTGTCCCCATGGACCAGAGCACGCCAGGCACTTCTGTCTTCCACTGCCTCCCGCAGTTTGGTCAAACTCATGCTGGTAGCTTCGAGAACACTTTCCAACCATCTCATCCTCTGTCGTCCCCTTCTCCTTGTGCCCTCCATCTTTCCCAACATCCGGGTCTTTTCCAGGGAGTCTTCTCTTCTCATGAGGTGGCCAAAGTATTGGAGCCTCAGCTTCACGATCTGTCCTTCAGTGAGCACTCAGGGCTGATTTCCTTCAGAATAGAGAGGTTTGATCTTCTTGCAGTCCATGGGACTCTCAAGAGTCTCCTCCAGCACCAGAATTCAAAAGCATCAATTCTTCGGCGATCAGCCTTCCTTATGGTCCAGCTTTCACTTCCATACATCACTACTGGGAAAACCATAGCTTGTACTATACGGACCTTTGTTGGCAGGGTGATGTCTCTACTTTCCCCCCTCATATAGCCTTTGAAATACAAGTGGTACGGGTCTGTAATAACACATGGTATCATTTGCTTGGGTCAATTTGTGCATCCGGCTTGGCTTTCCACAGACAGAGTTGAGACACCGTGCCTTGACTCTCCTACTTGTTTATTTATCACACTGAAACCCCACTTTCTTCCTCCTCGGAACCTGTGCCCACAAGGAAGGGTTGGCATTCTGACTGGCACCAGGGCCTTTTCTGTGGTGACCCCACAAATATGGAGCTTCTTCCTGCAGTATATACCCTTCCTGGGTAGTGTTTAGGTATTCTTCAAAATGTTTCTCTTCACAATGCTTTTAACAAATGGGTTTAATAAGCACTAGACTCCTTTTGTTGTCATATACTGGTATGGACTGCCTGTGATATATGGCATTACAGTGGTACCTCGGGTTACAGACGCTTCAGGTTACAGACTCCACTAACTTGGAGTAGTACCTCGGGTTTAGAACTTTGCTTCAGGATGAGTACAGAAATTGCACAGTGGCAGTGGGAGGCCCCAGTAGCTAAAGTGGTACCTCAGGTTAAGAACAGTTTCAGGTTAAGAATGGACCTCCAGAACGAATGAAGTTCTTAACCCGAGGTACCACTGTAATGGTAAATTTTCTACTTTTCTTTCTTTATTTCGATTTTGAGCCATTTTGTAATGAATGTAATTAGAATTTGGAAAATGTATAAAATGCAATGATACAAAGGTTAATTTTAAAAGCAATGAGGCGGGAGAGAAGGAAATCAATAGGCTCTAAAGCAGGGGTCAGCAAACTTTTTCAGCAGGGGACCAGTCCACTGTCCCTCAGACCTTGTGGGGGGCTGGACTATATTTTGGGGGGGAAATTGAACGAATCTCTATGCCCCACAAATAACCTAGAGATGCGTTTTTTTAAAAAAGCACACATTCTACTCATGTAAAAACACCAGGCAGGCCCCACAAATAACCCAGAGATGCATTTTAAATAAAGGGGCACATTCTACTCATGTAAAGACACGCTGATTCCCGGACTGTCCGCGGGCCGGATTGAGAAGGCGAATGGGCCGGATCCAGCCCCTGGGCCTTAGTTTGCTTACCCATGCTCTAAAGAGCCAGGGAGGTGAAGTGGATAATAATGATGTGAATGTATATTATGAATGTTATGTACTGAAGTTCTCACCCTGGGCCAGCAGGGGGATACTGTAGATGGTTATGCAAATAAGGGATCGAAAGTGACGTTCAGTGATTGGATAGTTTTAGAAAATTGTTACAGTTACGTTGTACTGGAGCTCTATATAAGCAGGCTGGCTGAACCCTTCAGTTCTGTTCTATTCTGGCCTGTGAATAAACAAGAGCTGTTTGAAGAATCACTGTGTTGTCTGATATGTTCACCCACAACTTAAATTCAATGGGGAAAAAATAAAAATAATATAAGAAAGAAAGAAAGAAAGAAAGAAAGAAAGAGCGAGCGAGCGTTTGGTGCCCTCTGTCTGAGCAACATGTTGTCCAGACTGAGGAACTAAAGCAGCCCTGGTGTTTTATACCAGACATGTGGCATAAAATTGGCTCTGTGGTGAACACTCCACCTAGAGCTGTCCGCAGTTTCATTCTGTGGCAAGCAGGGTACAGGGAACTAAGCTCTTATGTTGAGAGTCTGTTGAAACCAAATGGCTATTTCACAATATCATGGCGGGGGAAACACTAAGGCAGGGGTGTCAAACTCAAATTCATCGGGGGCCGCAGCAGCAGTTTGGTCACCCTCAAAGGGCCGGTTGTATCTGTAGGACTATGTAAAGGACATGTAAAGTGGAGGTTTCCTGTGTAGAACGGCCGGCGCCGCTAGAGGGCAGACGTTCTCTGGCTTGTAGGCTGCCGCGCATGCGCTGAAGAGGCGGCCTTCTTGTGTCCCCCCCAAAAAAAGCGAGAATAAAAGGTGAAGGCTGGTGGCCAGCGGCGGCTACACGGGCCACATGACGAGGTCTGGCGGGCCGGATTCGGCCCGCGGGCCTTGTGTTTGACACCCGTGCACTAAGGCCTTTCCTCATCTTCCGCTTCCCCGCTTCAGATTCACCCCTCAGTAGCTTTCCTCTCTCTCTCCCCACGCCGAGGCTCTCAAAGCGTAATTTTCCAAAGCTCAGTCTGGGAAAAGAATACAAATGAACGGCGTATAGCTTTTGTGCTAGGCTTTATAAAAAAAACGACAAATTTGGCCTTTTAAACTTAAAATAAGAATAGATCTAATGCAGGTTTGAAAATTGCATTCAAATGTCAGCAGAGTGTCACCATTTGCCTCCAGGTGAATTGTTCACCAAAAATAACAGAAAAGTGATGACCAAAACTCACGGAGGACGCGTCCTAGTTTAACTGAATTGCCCCTTGCTGGTGGCTCTCGAATCCCTGGATAACGTATCAGCTTAATGCGAAAACTGTGCCTGATATTATGAAACTTCTGACAGCACCAGAAATTAAGCAATGAAACATTGATGAACCAGCGTAAAACAAAGCAATCACTTGATGCTACAGTCAGTAAGTTTTATCTCGGAAAATGAAATGTTTCAGAACCCTTTGCCGTAGGATACATGTGGTAGAAAATTCAGAAATGTTTTATTTTCTGAGTTAAATGGCTTTGGCCTGAATGCTGAAGGAGCATCTCCACCCACTTCACTCAGCATACCCTCCAACATTTCTCCAATGAAAATTGGGATGTCCAATTCCATTTATTATTATTATTATTATTATTATTATTATTATTATTATTATTTATACTCCACCTATAAATGCCCCAACCACTCTGAGCGGCTTCAAACATATATAAAAACATAATAAAACATTAAACTTTTTTAAAAAACTTCCCTAGGCAGGGATGCCTTCAGATGTCTTCTAAAGGTTGTAGAGTTATGTATCTTCTTGACTTGGGGGTTACATAACTCCAGACCCTCCAACATTTCTCTGATGTAAATAGGGATGTCCTAAGGAAAAGCATCCTGCCCACCTAGCAGTTCGAAAGCACTCTTAAGTGCAAGTAGATAAACAGGGACCGCTTTATAGCGGGAAGGTAAACGGCGTTTCCGTGTGCTGCGCTGGTGCTGGCTCGCCAGATGCAGCTTCGTCACGCTGGCCACGTGACCCGGAAGTGTCTTAGGATGGCGCCGGCTCACGGCCTCTAGAGCGAGATGAGCACGCAACCCCAGAGTCGGTCACGACTGGCCCGTACGGGCAGGGGTACCTTTACCTTTTAAGGAAAAGCAGGGCATTCTGGGATCAAAACCAGAAACCAGGGCGGCTTCTGTAAACCTGGGACCGTCTTGGAAAATAGGGACACTTGGAGGATCTGCATTCAGCTCGGACAATGAGGTCCAGCTCTGATGGCCTTGTGGTGGTTCCCTCACTGTGAGAAGTTACAGGGAACCAGGCAGAGGACCTTCTTGGCAGTCGTACCCGCCCTGTGGAACGCCCTCCCATCAGGTGTCAAAGAAATAAACAACTATCTGACTTTCAGAAGACATCTGCAGGCAGCCCTGTATAGGGAAGGTTTTAATGTTTGGTGTCTTAAAAGGTAAAGGTAAAAGACCCCTGACAGTTAAGTCCAATCACAGACGACTCTGGAGTTGCGGCACCCATCTCGCTTTACCGGCTGAGGGAGCCAGCGTTTGTCCGCAGACAGTTTTTCCGGGTCATGTGGCCAGCATGACTTAGCCACTTCTGGTGAAACCAGAGCAGCGCACAGAAACGCTGTTTACCTTCCCGCCGGAGTGGTACCTATTTATCTACTTACACTTTTTGGCGTGCTTTCGAACTGCTAGGTTGGCAGGAGCTGGGACTGAACAACAGGAACTCACCCCGTCGCGGGGATTCGAACCACCGACCTTCCGATCGGCAAGCCCAAGAGGCTCAGTGGTTTAGACCACTGTGTTCTAATTTGTTGGAAGCTGCTCAGAGTGGCTGAGTTAACAACATATAAACAAGCAAACAAAACAAACAAACAAACAAAATCTCTAGTGCAATGTTAAATAATCTTTACTGTTCTTCCCTTCGACTGCACCAGAGATCCTAGAATCACAGCTAAAAACAGGTAAAAAGGTGGCCGACTCTGGGGTTACGGCGCTCATCTCGCTCTATGGGCCAATGGAGCCGGTGTACAGCTTCCGGGTCATGTGGCCAGCATGACTAAGCCGCTTCTGGTGAACCAGAGCAGCACACGGAAACACTGTTTACCTTCCCCTGCCGGAGCGGTACCTATTTATCTACTTGCAATTTGACGTCCTTTCAAACTGCTAGGTTGGCAGGAGCAGGGACCGAGCAACGGGAGCTCACCCTGTCGTGGGGATTCAAACCGCCAATCTTCTGATCGGCAACCTTAGTCATGCTGGCCACATGACCTGGAAGCTGTACGCCGGCTCCCTCGGCCAATAAAGCAAGATGAGCGGCGCAACCCCAGAGTCGGTCATGACTGGACCTAATGGTCAGGGGTCCCTTTACCTTTACTTTTACAAGCTGCAGAGCTATGCCCAGCAAGGAATCTCTGGTCCAGTTTATGCAAACCATCCTGACTGGTCTAGCAAAGAGCACATCTGTCAACAAGAGGGGTGGATGTGTGAGACCTGAGAGGAATCCTTTGGCCTGGGGAGACAGATGTTGTCAAGGTGATGAGATGTGTGTTTGAGGTGACAGGAAAAGAGAGTTTTGAGCAAAGGGTCCTAAGAAGAATAAGAAAGAGGAAAGTCATAATAAGACATAACTTTAAACATAGCTTTCGCTTCATGCAACCCACACCCTTGCCCTTGCAATTGCTGCCCACCCTTATTGCTATTGTTTTGGGTCTGTGGGTGCCAGACACTTCTAAATTCCTGGAACCAGCAAGTGTTAGAATTTAATCAAGGTTTTGGGTGTTAAACTGTGTGTATTACGATGTGTACTAGATACTTCTGATCCCCTGGAATTAGCAAATGCCAAAACCTAATTAAGTCAGGCTAAACTTCCAGTATCAGGTGAGAGCCTGGGGAGGGGGAGGGGGGCAAGGAGAGCCATTAAAACTACAAAAGCTCAAAGAGATTGTGAAAGACGGCAAATGGGTTTTTCATTTGTGCTCAGATTGGCGTAGAAATTGTGAATAAATTTATATTGGACGTCATGTGGGAGGGAGCCTTTCTATTTATGACCCCAAAATTAGACCTCAAATTATTTGGTGTCATTGAGAAACCTTTATAGCACTTAGGGGATTTTGGCTCGGAAGCGCGGAAATCATTCTTTCTCTGACCATCTCGCTTGCCAGCCTGTCTTTGTTTAAAGGGAGAGCTCCCAATGGCTGGACAGCTCATTTTAAAATGTCCTTTCTGGATGCAATTGCAGCCTTCAGCTTGCGGTCTCTTTACTGCTAGGCTTTTAGGCAGCTCACAATAACCTTTCCTTTTCCCTTTCCTTGGCTGTGTAATTTGATCCAGAGGAGGCTTGTTCTCTGTAGGGGCACCCTGCTATCAGTCTCTTCCTCAAAATCCCCCAGGAAGACCATTTTTTACACTCTTGGGTTTAACTTTGAACTAACGCCAGAAACTATACGGTCCGTATAGTTAAAGCCATGGTTTTCCCAGTAGTGATGTATGGAAGTGAGAGCTGGACCATAAAGAAGGTTGATCACCGAAGAATTGATGCTTTTGAATTCTGGTGCTGGAGGAGACTCTTGAGAGTCCCATGGACTGCAAGAAGATCAAACCTATCCATTCTGAAGGAAATCAGCCCTGAGTGCTCACTGGAAGGACAGATCGTGAAGCTGAGGCTCCAGTACTTTGGCCACCTCATGAGAAGAGAAGACTCCCTGGAAAAGACCCTGATGTTGGGAAAGATGGAGGGCACAAGGAGAAGGGGACAACAGAGGACGAGATGGTTGGACAGTGTTCTCGAAGCTACAAACATGAGTCTGACCAAACTGCGGGAGGCAGTGGAAGACAGGAGTGCCTGGCGTGCTCTGGTCCATGGGGTCATGAAGAGTCGGACACGACTAAACGACTAAACAACAACAATGCCTGAAACAAGCAAAGAATATTCCTTTTGGAAAAGATGCCAGCAAAATTTCAACATTTTGTTCATTATCACGAGATACTCCAGCAGTGCTAAACCTATCAGTCGACTCAAGGAACAATTCCGTGTTTTATGTGACAAACTCATTCCCTTAATTGAGCAGGGAACATTTATTTGCGAAGCTGGATCTGGTCCTGGTTTCCTGTTTCCTCATATAGATTTTTCAAAGCTAGCAACATTCCCCTTTGCAAGGCCTTGATGATCTGCTGGTGATCGCAGAGCCCATTCTGCTTGGTTGCGAGGCAATCTGCTTGCACTGGTCCTCCACCAAAGCCAAGTTTCATGCGGGGAGCAGGACCACCCACCTGACCAAACGGCAGAATGGATGAATAGGTATTCAGTGATTTGGAACTGCAGACACATCCTGAACACCTTTTGGTATGGACGAGGGAAGAGGAGATTTGAACTAAAGGGATGACACTCAAGGTGAGCAGGCCTGGGCTCCCACAGAGAAATCGGAGGAGAAAAGAAAACAGCGCTCCTCTAGGGGTGAGGCCAGGGTTAGAACTGCGGCTTTAGTCACAGTTACGTTTTGCTATAAAGTGGTACTTTGGTTCTCAAACGCCTTGGTACTCAAACAACCTGGAACCCAAACACTGCAAACCCAGAAGTAAGTGTTCCGGTTTGCGAACTTTTTTCAGAAGCTGAATGTGCTCTGTTTTGAGTGCCACACTTCCATTTTGAGTGTTACGCTGAGATCTGTCTGTTTTTGCTATTTATTTGGCATTTTTGTTTTTGCGGGGTGCACCAGTGGAGTGTCTGCCTGTGTGTGTGGTGTGCCTGTTGCTGCCTCTTTATCTGTTTCTGGGTTTTGCAGCAGCCGTGCTCACAAAAGGAATGCAAAGTCACGCGCTTTGCAGTCAAAACACAGTGATTTGAATGCGTTACAAACATGTATCACCAGATGGTGCCAGAGAGCACAAAATCTTTCTAGCATTTTTACATAGGGTTTTGTTGTTGTTGTTATAATGATGTAATTTCTGACTTATTTCCCTGTGTGTAGATCCACCCATGAACAAATTCCTATGCCCCACAAATAACCCAGAGATGCATTTTAAATAAAAGCACACATTCTGCTCATGTAAAAAACACCAGGCAGGCCCCACAAATACAGTGGTACCTCAGGTTAAGTACCGGTACTTAATTCATTCCGGAGGTCCGTTCTTAACCTGAAACTGTTCTTAACCTGAAGCCCCGCTTTAGCTAATGGGGCCTCCTGCTGCGCCACCGCTGCACGATTTCTGTTCTCATCCTGAAGCAAAGTTTTTAATCCGAGGTAATATTTCTGGGTTAGCGGAGTCTGTAACCTGAAGCGTATGTAACCCGAGGTACCACTGTAACCCAGAGATGCATTTTAAATAAAAGGACACACTCTACTCATGTAAAAATGCGCTGATTCCCGGACCACCCATGGGCCGGATTGAGAAGGCGATTGGGCCGCATCCGGCCCCTGGGCCTTAGGTTGCCTACCCCTGCTTTAAAGGATATAGGAGAGGGTTGAACAGGAACCGAAACCAATTTGAATAGATGAGAAATAATCTTGTTGTTGTTGAGTCGTTTAGTCGTGTCCGACTCTTCTTGACCCCATGGACCAGAGCTAGAAATAATCTCGCTCTCCTTAAATTATTACATAAGTAAATGTTGGGTTACAAATGGAGCAATTCGCCAAGACTGTGCCCCAGGTCACCTTCGGTCTTTTGCTTTAACTGTTCCCGATGTCTCCGCAGAAAAACAAATAAATAACACACCCCGCGCAGGGGATGACACCCCCTGACCCCAGCGGATGTCTGTCGGGCTGGCCAGGATAATAGAAGCCATGGGATTCCCTTTTGTAGCAGCCGCAGGAGCTGAACTCAGAGAGCATCGTGTTCCAAGAGCTGTTTTTCTTGCTTTCTGCTCTTTTGACAATCCTCTCGGTTAGGACCATTTGGCTGCCTTAATTAAAGATTTCAGCCGTTCTGTGTTTGGAAGGCCACCTACACATTTGCTCTATGAGTACATTTCTTATCCTACATTATATATTCATATTCGCAATCTTATTAACAGGAGCAGAGTTGTTTGTTTCCGTAAAACAGCTCGTTGAATAAAATTATACATAGGTACACATCTGTAATAATGTTGTCCAGTTTCCTTGAGATGAGCCGTTAATGACTGGAAAATATCTACAACAAGACACTCATCGTTACTAATACAGTGGTGCCTCGCAAGACGAAATTAATTCGTTCTGCGAGTTCCTTCGTCTTGCGGATTTTTCGTCTTGCGAAGCACGGCTATTAACAGCTATTAACGGTACTTAGCGGCTTTAAGAAAAAGGAAACAAACTCGCAAGAACTCGCAAGACGTTTTCGTCTTGCGCAGCAAGCCCAGAGGGAAATTCGTCTTGCGAAGCGACTCAAAAAACGGAAAACTCTTTCGTCTTGCGAGTTTTTAGTCTTGCGAGGCATTCGTCTTGCGAGGTACCACTGTACTATCTCTGCTGGTACTTACATGTTTGCATTGCTTCTTGTGTCCTACGTACCCGTGTACGTAGAACACAAGAAAAGTTCAAAGTTGAGGGAAGGTTTCTTAAACAAGGATTTTTCTCAGTTTCTTCCAGTTTTCTATATTTCTTAGAAGGACACATAACCCCAGGGAAGTATTTACACTGAAAGCTGTTCCATTCCTCTTATTTAAGCAGAGCATGTTTCAAACTTAGGATCATACAAGCTCAGCCAGATTAAATTGTATTTGTTAATCGTTTTTCTATCTCATCCTTTCTTCTGAAAGGAAACACAGAGCAGCTGACAACATAAAACAAAATAATAATAATAATAATAATAATAATAATAATAATAATAATAATAAACATTACAAGTACCATATTGGGCCAAATATAAGCTACACCCCCCCCCCCCCCCGCAATTCCAACTGTGAAAAATTAAAGTGCAGCTTAAATTTGTGACCTTACAAAAATTGACTTTTACGATGTAAAAGTTTCGCTGTAGGGTTTTCTTCTACATTTGCCATTTACGGATGTGAGTGCCTGCAGAATTTCAAGGGAGCCGCCTATATTCGGGTATTGTCTTTCTCTCTCTCCCCCCCCCCCCAAATTTTAAA
Organism: Podarcis siculus; assembly: GCA_034642415.1. Classification (NCBI taxonomy): domain Eukaryota; kingdom Metazoa; phylum Chordata; class Lepidosauria; order Squamata; family Lacertidae; genus Podarcis; species Podarcis siculus. The sequence continues at coordinate 117,091 of JAXCMG010000115.1, forward strand.
GGAGCAGCTTATTTGCAGGTGAGGCTTATAACTGGGCCAATACGGTATCAGATCCTCATCAATAAAAATTGCAGCAGCTAAAACCTTATGGACACCAATCATGCCCCGAAGGCCTGGGGAAATACACTAGTTTTACAATTGTGTTTTAACATAGCTGAAGTGGGGGAGGACCTGGTTTTCCCTGGGATGGTGTTCCACAGGTGAGGTGCCACGTCACCCTGATCTACTTTCCCAGTAAATAGCTACTGGAAGAGAAGGAATTGGGGAGGCTTGCCTTTTTGTCTAGCACTCCACACTGGTTCAGGTAATGCATTTCAAGCAATGTTGCTTTACTCTCAATACTGGTCCCTCCTAAAACCGTGCCTGGTGTTTCCCCCCACCCAGGGGAGTTCAGCAGGGCGAGCGGACGGCAGCGACAGGAATCAGCAGCGGGGACAACTAGCTTTGGAGCTGCCCAGCCCAGCTGCCAAGGTCCTTGAAAAGAAAAGGAAAAGTCATGTCAGTATCCCAGTGCTAAGAGATGGGAATCACCGGCCCAGGCACCTCTGCAACGGCTGCCATGTTTATTCCCCACAATGCCTCTCACTACACTGTGGGCATGATTCAGAGGCAATGGAGATACCATGGTGGTTTAACTTGGTAGAACAGACTGTGTTCCTATAGAAACAAGTGAGGTGCCAGCCCTGTTTGGGGGATATATCCTGCATTGTTAAGAAATAGACAAATGAGGGGTGCAATCCCAAACTCCCGTTTGCAAACCAAGGAGTGTGGAGTTTTATTATCTCTCCTCAGGCATTCCTCCCAGCGCCACATTCAGCGGATAAGAATCCGGAGACTGCCCTCCTTTTGCCTCTGTCCTATTTGTGCTTGGCTACATAATAAAACCAGTAAAATTCTATTGCCCATGAAGTTTCTGACTCACTGCACATTCTCCTGCTTCCCCATCCATTTTTATTGAAATCAGGCAGCAGCCGTCCAAAGGACCCGCGTTTGCCATGAAAAGGGGGCAGCCGTCCTTTAACCTGCATGTATCACTTGGCAAGGGAGATATGATCTTTGTGTTCGCTACAAGCCCACAGTTTTGTTAAAAGCTAGAAAAGACATGGGCTCATTTTCCCTTAATGCAGCTGCCTCTGAACCAATGCCGAACCAAAGCTGTCGCTGTTGAGAACCAAAGGTCATGCGGAGAAAAATGAAACACCGTATGAATAGAACAAGGCTCTGTAGCTTCACCGACAAATTCATTTTGAGCCCGGTGCTATCTCTGGGAGGGTGTGTGCCTGAGAGTAGTCTCCAGAGAATCGTTAACAAATATATCTGGAATTCTAATGCTGGTAACTGCCACAGAATTTTAAACCTCAACAGCCTGATATACTTATATGGAATATGAATTTGTATTAGCAGATTATATCCTGTTTTACACTATAGAGTTATCTATCTGTGTCTCACCTTAAATGAGCAATGACTGTCTGTGCATCGCAACATGCAAAATGGCGATACGTATTCTTCGCAGATTCTTCGCAGGCCGTTTTATGAAAGGAGCTGAGGGAACCTCTGTTATAGCGATGCAATAATTTCACAGCTGCGCAAACACACAACCGGCTACTTCCGATTGTGTGCTTTAGTAAAAAGAATAATAAAACCAGCGTCTTACGTTTTTGGGGCCAGAACTGTGAGAACAGTAATGATCAACACATAAAATGGAATCAGTTAAAAGCTTGCTTTAAAATTGAATATATATTCAAAACTTACTGCAAACAAGCTGAGTGCCATTGTTTTACTGCCTGCTAAAAGAGTTGAATCCTAAAGCAGGGAGGAGAAATCAACATTCTGTATTAAATTCCATAGTGCAATGGATGCAAAGTTCTATAAAGTTGATTTATTAATTAATTCTACTAATGAACCATTCCCGCCCTGCCCCCCCCCCAGCTCAAAGCAGTTCCCGCACATCAGATACTTGAAATTAAAATGTGCTCAAATGATGTGCACCCACAATTGCAGAGGCTTGTAATATTGTTACATTCATCGACACCTCTAATACTGAAAAACTGAAGGGGTACAGTGCTTATCCGGTTTCTTTTTCAAGGAAGTCACCAGTGGTTTATTGACAGTCTAGGAATATTTACATGCATTTACCAATATGCAGGCTGAGGATAGGCAGATGCACAACTTAAATACTGCAGCAGAGACCCAAAACATCAGATCTCTAGGGGGCCAGCCAGCACCCAAAAATGCCTACAGAACTCCAATACAGCTTTCTGTGCCTCTGTCTTTCTCCCAGACTGCAGACTGCCTGTTTCCTTCTATCACACCATTCCCATTAGGAATTACCTAGCCATTTGGCCGGTATTTTTCCTGACAAAAGGAAGAATATACTTTTAGTAACTTTGCAAGGAATATGAAGGCAGTTGCTTGCTGTAATTCTCCTGGCTCCATTATGCTTCCTCCCGTCCAACCCTGAACAAACAGGGATGGAGGAGAAAACCATATTAGATTTGGAATTCTGACCAAGGCGAGGTTTTCCTGCATCAAACAGCCTCTTGCATTGAGCGCTCACTTATATCCAAGCTGCTCTAGCATTGCTGTTATAAAAAAGCCCACAAGAAAGTCTGGTTGCTTGTCTGCTCTGGCTCTTAGCCATTAGCGAAAACCCATAACATGTCACCAGACCTCCCGGTGCTGAACTACAATGGCTTGATTTTCAAAAATAAAATTAGGAACTCTATGGTTTGTTTGGAAGTCACGATAAACACCATTAAAGACCCTTCGTGCATTATTATGTCCTGGGAGAATTCTGGCAACTAGTTATGAGAGCACACAGAGTTCCTGTATACAGTGGTACCTCTGGTTACATACGCTTCAGGTTACATACGCTTCAGGTTACAGACTCCGCTAACCCAGAATTAGTGCTTCAGGTTAAGAACTTTGCTTCAGGATGAGAACAGAAATTGTGCCCTGGCGGCATGGCAGCAGCAGGAGGCCCCATTAGCTAAATTGGTGCTTCAGGTTAAGAACAGTTTCAGGTTAAGAACGGACCTCCAGAACAAATTAAGTTCTTAACCCGAGGTACCACTGTACTGTATATGCACTTGACCATTAGCTTCATTCATCACAAGAGAAACAGGCTCCTTCCATCTTTCTTCCCTGCTTCCCTTTCTACCTCTCCCTTCTGTTTCTGTTCCTTTATACTCCGGCTGCGCAGACACACTACATCTTTGAAACACATTCTTTCCCTCAAGGAATTATGGGTGCTGTAGTTTACCCCTCGCAGAGTTGAAATTCCCAGATTTTAATCCCATAACGTTTTCCTGTCCTTCACAGGCTGGGCCTTGTTGTATGGCGGAAGGGTCACTGTGAGTGGGTCTGCAATAGACAAGCAATGCCATGGAAAGGGAAACTAGGACATGGGCTGAAGAACAAGTAATTCCTGCATTAGGAAGTTGGTTGGAGTCATTGTATAGTCATTTTAAGACAATATGGAAACCTCACAATATGATAGACTTCAGGGAATGCAGAAATTTTTAGCCAGTTGGTGCAAAAGACGACCTCTGGATTTCGTCCTTGCTACCTTTCCCTCAGAACCAGGAGAAGTAATACTGGAAAATCTCTTTCCCTTTTTAACCTCTGTTCTTTTTCTCCCTCCTGATTCTAGGTTTAGCCATGCTGTTGCTAGTGGTAAATGCTTGCCTCATTTCTCTTCCATTTACCAATTAAGTTTTGTTTACAGCGGTACCACGGGTTACAAACTTAACTCGTTCTGGAGGTCCGTCCTTAACCCGAAACCGTTCTTAACCTGAGGCATGCTTTCGCTAATGGGGCTTCCCGCTGCTGCCGTGGCGCAATTTCCGTTCTCATCCAGGGGCAAAGTTTGCAACCCGGAGCAACTACTTCCGGGTTAGCGGAGTTTGTAACCCAAAGCGTTTGTAACCCGAGGTCCCACTGTATTTGGTGTCCTCACCGCTCCTTTCTCTCAATATCTGGCCCTTCCTACCACAACCCTCCCCAGCTGTAACCAAGTTGCCGGTACAGTTTGAATGTTGTTTCCTTAATCTTTTACCATTCTGTGACAATCTGCATGGGATGCGGGGGGCACTGTGGGTTAAACCACAGAGCCTAGGACTTGCCAATCAGAAGGTTGGTGGTTCGAATCCCCGCAATGGGGTGAGCTCCTGTTGCTCAGTCCCAGCTCCTGCCCACCTAGCAGATCGAAAGCACATCAAAATGCAAGTAGATAAATAGGTACCACTCTGGCGGGAAGGTAAACGGCATTTCCTTGTGCTGCTCTGGTTCGCCAGAAGCGGCTTAGTCATGCTGGCCACATGACCCGGAAGCTGAACGCCGGCTCCCTCGGCCAGTAAAGCGAGATGAGCGCCACAACCCCAGAGTCGGTCACGACTGGACCTAATGGTCAGGGGTCCCTTTACCTTTTAACAATCTGCATAGTAATCAATGCTCATATTTTCGGAATAATGAATTCTATTGTTGTAATCATGCATTTATTTTTCATTATAATATGCGGGGCTTTTTCTCAGCTGGAACTCGGTACCTCTCAGGTGGGCGCCATTGCCATTATAAGAGAACAAGGTGAATTCTGGCACCTCTTTTTTAAAAAGAAAAATAGCACTGATAATATGTTCTGTGGATACTAGGCATTGGTTTGTTACCTGAGTAATAATTCCTCCGTATGGTAGTGTAAAGCGTCAACTTCCTGTGGCAGTGACTGTGCAATATAAATCTCATTCCACCTCTCAGTGTGCAAAGTATTTATTGATTTAATAATATTTATAAACCCTTTGATTGGAAAAAAACAACCCACCAACAACCCACAAAGCAGTATGGCCAAAGATATATGCTAACAAATGTCAGAAGCAGCTAGTGTACATGAAAGCTCAATGTGCCCATTTACACAAGTCGAAGGGTACATGAGAGTCAACACACAGCATTATTGTTGGAGAAATTCTTTTTTTGCACATGCAATGCAATGGTTGTGGTGAACAAGTACACACCTCCCACCTTTCATTATCTATCCCTTTTCTAGTACTTACTGTTGATCCACAAAGATGCATTCTCTTGAGAAATTTCAGTTTGAAATGGAGCGCTGGATATTTCAGTTGTGTGTCCAGTGGGATACCACGGGAATACTCATTTTCTTAACTACAGCTCTAGGGGAAAACACACACAGAGACACACATACACACAGAGAGACACACACAAATGCCACTCATTCTGCCTTACAAATCTTGGGAGTTTGAATTCTGCTTTTAGTTTCCAGCTTTTGTATTTTTCAAACGAATAGGCAAAGTTCAGAGATTGTTGCCAAATGCTTCTGTTGTGAGAGCTTTATTGCGCAAAACCTACCAAATGAGGAGTAGCCACAATACAGCCAAATGACTAAAGATGGTCATATAATGCTGTTACTATGCTAAGGAAAATCTGCCCTCTCGTTTGATTTCCATTTGAGAGTTATACACAACTAATACAGCTCAGTAATGCTGGGACTCTATTCAGTAAAACTGCAAGCAGTTACCATTTACAGTATATCATAGGTCGATGACAGCAGAAATGGTGGGAGTTCATTATAGGGACCATGAATTGTTGGAGGTAATTTAGATTACAATTTAAAGTTTAATTTAAAAATCTATCAACAAATGTGAAAGTGCTCGAGGAACATTTTAAAATGCACTTTAATCTCACCAGCACAAATAGCTTTTTCAGGGCTCTAAACATCATCACCTGGCAAAACAGTAAAACTTTACTGCACCTTTAATTAAATTACAAACACAAAGGATAATTAACATTTTTATTTTTATTTTATTCATGCCATTGTTTTCCTTCAGAGTCAATATCTTGAAGTTACAGCAATAGGGTATCGAGGAGAAGTTTATAGCTGGCACCTTCCACCGGGATATTATAGCATCGGGCAAATGAAATGAACAACAAAGGTTCTGGAGGCTGATCAGAGACAAACCTAACCCAGTGTGAGCCAGCTGTGCAAGCATTTTAATGTGGCCACAGCTAAGTCCTGAAGCAGCATGTGAACCAAAATGGAACTCTCCTTCAAAATTTCAAATTTTGCAATGGAGTTCTCCAGCCCAAAAATGTGCACAATTTTTATTTTTTAATGCATTGGAGAAAGTGTGTGTGAAATGCATATACAGTGGTACCTCAGTTTACAAATGCTTCAGGTTGTGCGTTTTCTTTTCTTTTTTAATAATTTTTTAAAAATTAATTTTAACATATAAATTATAAAATGTACCACAAAACTTATCACTTATACAATCTTTTTGGACTTTCATCAGCACCTCTGATGATCCACCGTTTTAACCGCTTCTTATACATTTCTTAACTTTATATTGCCTTTACATCTCTTAACAAATCATCCTCCCCCTTATCCATTTTTACAATACTTCTAATAATACTCCTCACAAAACTTCTTGCAACCCTACAAACGTCGTCTGTTCTTCACAATTACTTTTCAAATAGTCCATAAATTTACTCCAGTCTTCCGTGAATTTCTGGTCTCGCCGGTTTCGAATCCTTCCTGTTAGTTTATCTAATTCTGCATAGTCCATTAACTTCATCCTCCATTCTTCAATCGACGGTAACTCTTCTTGCTTCCATTTTTGGGCCAATAATATTCTTGCTGCTATTATTGCATATAAAAAGAGCTTACATTCCTTTCTATTTATATCACTCCCCACAATGCCCAATAGAAATGCTTCTGGTTTCTTTATAAATGTATATTTCCACATTTTTTTCAACTCATGATATATCATCTCCCAGAAGCATTTCACCTTTTTACATTCCCACCACATGTGATAAAATGTTCCCTCTTTTTCTTTACATTTCCAACATTTATTACTAACTTTATATGTTTTCGCTAACTTAACAGGTGTAATATACCATCTATACATCATTTTCATCACATTTTCTTTTAGGGCATTGCACACAGTAAATTCTAAACCTTCCTTCCATCAAGTTGCGCGTTTTCAGGTTGTGGACCGCAGGTAACCCGGAAGTACTGGAAAGGGTTACTTCCGGGTTTCGCTGCTCGTGCATGCGCAGAAGCACTAAATCGCACTTTGCACATGCGCAGAAGACCAAATCGCATCACGCGCGTGTGCAGACGCAGCGCTACGGGCTACAAATACTGTGAGTTGTGGGCGTGCCTCCGTCACGGATTACGTCCGCAACCCGAGGTTCCACTGTGTGAGTGAAAATAGCACCCACAAAGGCAGGATATATATGGGGAAATTGATTGCAAAAAATGGGACCAGTCTTGAAAGTGCTGCAGTGGCTGTTGGGGAAAATTAAAAAAGATGATGGGGATAAATTTTACTAAAAAACTGGAGGCATTTCTATTAAGTATTTTGGATAAAGAGATCCCAAAAAATCTAAGAGAGGTATTGTATGCAACCACAGCAGCTCGTATACTTGTGGCCAAGGGATGGAAAGATCATGAGGCTCCAAAAATAACAGATTGGCAAATCAAATTACAGGAATTGGTGGAGTTGGCTCAACTGACTAGTAAACTCAGAGGAAACTCAAAGCAAAAATTTGCGGAAAAATGGGATGGTTATAGAAGATATGTTCAAAAATACAATAATAGTTTTGACTCCGTGCTAGCATTCAAGTGATAAAGGAACTAAAAGGAGGTGGACAACAATTAAGGATTTATTATGTTATCAGAATGTATTAGAAAAATTATATAGAAAGGTTTGTTGTTTTGTGTACATTCAAATGTAAGATAAAATATATGCAAAGGGACTTGACAGGAAGTCAAAGTTGAAGAAAAGATTTTGGAAGATAAAAGGGGGAAAATATTTACTTTCATTATTATCATTTTGTGTGGGTGTGTGGGTTACTGCACATATGTGTGTTGTTGTTCGCAATCTTTGGGAGGAAATAAGATGGTAAATAACAAATAACAAACTAAATATCGATGTATGTAATTTTTATTTCTTAATTATATTTAGTGGTAGTATGGCTGTATTGTTTTTTGTAACATAAAATCATTCAATAAAAATTATTTTTTTAAAAAAAGAAAGTGCTGCAGTGGCTGGGTATAGTGCGTAGAGAGATAAGGAGACAAGATAAAAAAATTGTTCTTATATGCAACAACCGTGGCAAGAATTTTGTTAGCCCAAAGATGGAAACAACAGGAGTTATGAACAAAAGAAGAGGGGTAGATGAAGTTGATGGACTTTGCAGAACTGGCGAAACTGACAGGAAGAATCTGTAACCAGCGAGACCAAGCATTCCAAAAGGACTGGAACAAATTTATATCATACTTGATAGACAACTGTAGCAATTAACATCATTAGCAGGGTTATCTGAAGATTTGTAAGATGAAATTTCTTGGGCTCCATGATCACTGCAGATGGTGACAGCAGCTGTGAAATTAAAAGATGCCTGCTTCTTGGGAGAAAAGCAATGACCAACCTAGACAGCATCTTAAAAAGCAGAGACATCACTTGCCAACAAAGGTCCTTATAGTTAAAGCTATGGTTTTCCATGTAGTGATGTATGGAAGTGAGAGCTGGACCATAAAGAAGGCTGATCGCCGAAGAATTGATGCTTTTGAATTCTGGTGCTGGAGGAGACTCTTGAGAGTCCCATGGACTGCAAGAAGATCAAACCTATCTGTCAGAGTCGCCTCAGGTCCCAGCTCACAAAGGACCAACGCCAGAGTCTCTGTGTATACGAAAGACTTTATTGAAGTTCATTGCTGATGTTACATCCGTGGCGCGCAACTCTACGTCTGTAGCCTTAGACCGCCGAAGCTCCGTCTGACTCCTCCCCTCCTCGGCACCAGTTTAACAGCCGAGCTTTGCCCCACCTTTTCCGTTTCTCCCTTTGCTCCTTTCTCCTCTGGGTCCTCCTGCCCTCTGGGGTCCCAACCCTCCTGGACTCTTCGGAGGCGGATTCCTCCGACTCCTCCCCCTGTCTCCGGCGGGCTTTGGGACCCGGCTCCCAATCCGGATTCTCTGCTGGCTCGCGCGCCTGCACATTTGAACTTGGCGCGCGCGCCCAGCCGGTCACCTTCCTCCTAACGACCACACTGCTTCTGTCACTGCTCTCCCCCTCGGGGAGGCTAGCTGGGCTCCCTGCTGGCGGAGACGCTGGCCCTGATGCATGGGACTCCTCCCCCCCACTACGCTCTGGTGGGAAAGCTGGTCCTGATCTCCAGCTGCTGCTTTGAGACTCACCGCTGGCCCCCCTTGCCCTAAACCTGGGCGCCTCTTTCTGGGAATCTTCTGATTCACTGGAGATACTCATTGAATCTCTCGGGTCACTGTCATACCCTCCTACGCTCCCCTCAGATTCACTCTCCAATTCCTCTTCCCACTGTGGCTCTTCCCCTGAGCCCCTGACACTATCCATTCTGAAGGAAATCAGCCCTGAGTGCTCACTGGAAGGACAGATCCTGAAGCTGAGACTCCAAGACTTTGGCCACCTCCTGAGAAGAGAAGACTCCCTGGAAAGGACCCTGATGGAGGGCAAAAGGAGAAGGGGACGACAGAGGACGAGATGGTTGGACAGTGTTCTCGAAGCTACCAACATGAGTTTGACCAAGCTGCGGGAGGCAGTGGAAGACAGGAGTGCCTGGCGTGCTCTGGTCCATGGGGTCACGAAGAGTCGGACACGACTAAACAACAGGTTGAGTAATATAATATTTTAGGTAATGATATAACAAGGATAGGAAATGAAGTGAAATGTGAAGTTTAATTTTGTAAACCATCAGAGGGGAGGGAGGGAAGTTGTTAGACTCAGTTGAGCCAAAGAGATAAAATAAGAGGGGACAATGTTACGTAATGTGATTATATGTAAAACTAATAATAATCATTTATTTTAAAAAAGAAAGTGCAGCCATTGAGCTACTGGGCTCAGTTTAAGGTACTAGCATATAAAGTCCCAAACGGCTTCTGGTCCTAGTATCTAAAAATAGTTCATTCCATAATGAAAACCATTTGGACCCAAGCGTTGACCCATGACAGGGTCTTCTCAGTGGCAGTTCCCTGTTTGTGGAACGCCCTCCCTTAGTGAGCTGTGTCCATATCTCTCATTGTTAACTTTCAGGAAGAATTGAGAAAATATTCTGGTTTACCTAGGCCGAGAGATACCGAGAGATGGCCGAGAGATACTGATCCTGGCAACTGTGGGATATAATGCTGTTATAATGCTCTTACAATTATTATTATTATTATTATTATTATTATTATTATTGTCAGGGCTGCCTCAGGTCCCAGCTCACAAGAGACCAACGCCAAATCCAGTCTTATTTACAAAGATCTTTATTGCAGTACATCGTACACTCCACAGCCGAGGCGCGCAGCCCCACGTCTGTTACGCTTAGACCGTTGAAGTCCCCTCTGAGTCAGTCCCTCCCCTGCACCAGTTTAAGAGGCTTGTGGAGCTCCACCTTTTCCTCTCTTTCCTTTTCCGCAGGGTCTTCCTGCCCCCCGGGGTTTCGCCCCTCCTGGATTCCCCTGACGCTGAATCCCCAGACAACTCTTCCCCCCTCCTGCGTGCTTTGGGACCTGGCTCCTCCTCCGGGCTCCCTGTATTTCCGCGCGCCTCCACATTTGAACTTGGCGCGCGTTCGCTACCTCTGACCTTCCTCTTGACCGCTACACTACTCCCTGTACTACTCTCCCCCCCCTTCCGGGAGGATGCCTTGCTCCGATCTCCCCTCCCTCTCTGCTTTCCGACCTGCTTCTCCTGTCACACTGGAATCTCCACCCTCTTCACTGCGCTCCGGCGGAGAAGCTGGTCCCGACTCCCAGCTCCCACTTTGGGTTCCCCTGGGCTTGACCACAGGCGCTCCTTTCTGGGAATCCTCCGATTCACTTGAAAGACTCATGGAATCCCTCAAGTCATCGTCATCCTCTTCCTCGCTGTCCTGGAATTCTTCCCCCTCGCTCTCAGTCTCCTCCCTCACCTGTGCCTCTCTCCCTGAACCCCTGACAATTATTATTATTATTATTATTATTATTATTATTATTATTATTATTATTAAAATTGTGGGTGTGTTTGCTGCCTTGGGCTTGCTTTAGGAGGCAATTCAGGGTATAAATTGAATGAATGAATGAATGAATGAATGAATAAGTAGAGCAGGCAAAATGCATAGAAAAATCTGTAAATTAGGAGAACTGTGCGCCGGAATGCTGATGAATTTTCGTGAGGATTTTAAAGCAGCATTTTTGGAAACTAGTGTAGAAATGTGGTGAACTTGAACTGAAGAATGTGGAGGAAATGAAACTGATAGTTTTACTCATCCTTAAGGAAAGTGAGAGCTGGACCATAAAGAAGGCTGATCGCCAAAGAACTGATGCTTTTGAATTCTGGTGCTGGAGGAGACTCTTGAGAGTCCCATGGACTGCAAGAAGATCAAACCTCTCCATTCTGAAGGAAATCAGCCCTGAGTGCTCACTGGAAGGACAGATCCTGAAGCTGAGGCTCCAATACTTTGACCACCTCATGAGAAGAGAAGACTCCCTGGAAAAGACCCTGATGTTGGGAAAGATGGGGGGCACAAGGAGAAGGGGACGACAGAGGACGAGATGGTTGGACAGTGTTCTCGAAGCTACAAACATGAGTCTGACCAAACTGCGGGAGGCAGTGGAAGACAGGAGTGCCTGGCGTGCTCTGGTCCATGGGGTCACGAAGAGTCGGACACCACTAAACAACAACAACAACAAGGAAAGGGTGCATAGGAAAGCGTTAAGCCCAGCAGGGCATTGTAGCAATGTGCAGGATGTGAGGAGCAGTCAGCATCACCAGATGCATCAGAATATTGTAATGCAAAGCAAAAATTGCAACTCAAGCACGATCTGGCTAGCAAACATCAGCGGCAGCCTTGTGCAACAGGTTTAAAAGACTTTTATCCAGGAGCCATTAGCTTTTCCAAGAGACTTAAGTATCGTAGAGCAAGTCCTTCATCTCACAAGAGGATATTATGGATGCGTCCCTAGAATTCCTTATGTGTACCAGAATATGTTAGAGAGTATTGCTAATCAACACACAAACCTTCTCATAAGTAGAAAGAACTGGTTTTGACGAAGGTTGATCATTGAAACACTGAACACTGGCTGTAAATTCCAGAGGGATGGTGGTGCTAATCTCTTGCAGCGACAAGTCTTTTAGCAACAAATCTTGCAGCACCTCAAAGACTAATGCATTTATCTTTGGAGGAAAAGCAAGAAGCTTTTAAGACTGCAGCATGGAGTATTGCTATTGAGAGCAAGAGATTTTCCCTGTAGCTGCTTGCAAAAAATATATATATTAATTCATTAAAAACTATGAAAGTAAGCAGGTTATTACATTAACCTCACTTTTAATATATCTGAAAAGAATATATGAATGTGGAATATATTCCTTATATGCAACTGTTGGAAGCAGTGCAAAAATAAAATAGAAATGGTGGCGCCGTTTTGTAAAATGACATTTAATGTGCCCAGGAAAACCAGTTGACTCCAGTGGAATGCCTCAGATATGTGGATTTTTGAAGGCATTTTAGTCCAGCACCCTGCTAAGGATAGCTGGATGTTTGTTTTGTTTTGCTCTGCAAGTATTTTTATTATTATTAAGCAGATTGCTTTGGCAGTGATCTAGATAGGTCAAATAGCATAGCTGTCAACCATCCCTTATTTGGTGGGAAAGTCCCTTATCCCAGAGCCATGTCCCGCTGCTGTCCCTTATTGATTATGTCCCTTAAATTTCCTGGGTTTCAAAGGAAGCAGCTCCTCTCCCTCCCTGCCGGCCAGGGAGGAGGGAGGCTCCAACTGTGTTCCTTGGCTGTGTTGCTCACCCAATAAGGAGTCTAAGAATGACTGGGGGGTGGAGCTTGCATGCCTTGTGCCGATCAAATCGGCCATGTTGCCTGGGGACTTGCTTTTGCTCAGCACTTCCCAGCGGAGAGGTGACAGTGGTTTTCCTTGCTGCATCCCCTTTGCCGGGTTGCTGCGCTGTGGGAACCACCGCTTGAGGCTTCGTTTGGCTGCTGGCTGGGCTTTCTGCCTTTGGCTTGGAGGGGCTCAGAAGTTGAACATACCTGTGCCTGGAAAATCCCTTATTTTGGCTGCTGATCCCTTATTTTCGAGGCTGCTGGTCCCTTATTTTCAAATCTGTAAGTTGACAGCTGTGTCAAATGGTAAGGGGCAGCAGCTGAATGTTCCTGTGTATACATGAGGGCAGAGCAAGGTGCCCAATTTTTAGAATTCACGTGGCTGCAGGATCTCACAGACTAGACAGAGCTGCTAGACAATCCTGAGCTAAGAGTAGGGACTTAGCTACATTGCCCCCCCCAAAAAAACGCTTTCTATGTGTTGTTTATGTATTCTAACACTGTGACACCAGATGGCGCTGCAGAGTTCTGTTTTGCCAACCTGATTTCTCAACCAAATTTCAAAACATGTTTAACTGAAACACTTCTTTGATGTGTCTATATCCAGCCTAGGTCAAATAAATACACACCTTACTGAAGTCAGGATAGGATATAATATTCGGAGCCAATAATGACATCTGGCACTGGGGCAGAGGGGTGTAAGAACTTGATGCTGCCATGGAAGCGAAGATGGAGTGGCCAAAAACCCTCAGAATATAGCTGGACAAAATCACAGACAAAATCTCTGTGTTACAAAGTTGCTACTAAAAGGTAAAGGTAAAGGGACCCCTGACCGTTAGGTCCAGTCATGGATGACTCTGGGGTTGCGGCGCTCATCTCACTTTACTGGCCAAGGGAGCCAGCGTTTGTCTGCAGTCAGTTTTTCCGGGTCATGTGGCTGGGTCATGTTAGCTCTGGCTAACCAGAGCAGCGCACGGAAATTCCGTTTGCCTTCCCGCCGGAGCGGTACCTATTTATCTACTTGCACTTTTTTTGGGCGTGCTTTTGAACTGCTAGGTTGGCAGGAGCAGGGACCGAGCAATGGGAGCTCACCCTGTCGCGGAGATTTGAACCGCCAACCTTCTGATCGGCAAGCCCTAGGCTCTGTGGTTTAACCCACAGCGCCACCCGTGATAAATAACCCCAAAAATCCTCCTGAGAAAAATACAGATTTCATCATGCTGTGTGTTATGAATTCAGTGGTCTGTGTTTGCCTGAGCTTGAGTCTGGACTCTGAGCCCCTGTGTTCTGATTTGATACATGATGTCAAATCACAGAACATTTCAGGATTTGGGACTCTACTATTGGCCCTTAAACTCTGAGTCATGATTTGCAGGTTGGAAGTTTAGGCAGCCAATCACGTCAGGAGTGGGAGTGGCCCAGGCCTTCAGAAATGTATATAAGCAGTTGCTTTGCCCCTGTTGTCCAGTTCTGTTAGTTCAATAATGGTTCTTGCTGTTATCACTGTGTCTTGCCTCGTGGGAACCCACCCACATGTCACTGTGCACAGCCCACCCAATGCCACTTTGCTAGGTACAGTGGTACCTTGGTTCTCAAACTTAATCCGTTCCATAAGTCCATTCCAAAACCAAAGGGTTCCAAAACCAAGGCACGTTTTCCCATAGAAAGTAAGGCAAAATGGATTAATCCGTTACAGACTTTTAAAAACCACCTGCAAAACAGCAATTTAGCATGGATTTTACTATCTAACAATACCATTGATCCATAAAATGAAAGCAATAATAAATGTACTGTATTATAAAATAAATAAAACAGTATTGAAGATGATAAAAATAAAAACATTCTTACCTGCACTGATGATAGTCATTGTTTGGATGGAGGGCTTTTATCCATTTCCACAGTCAGTCAATCAATCAATCAATCAATCAATCAAAGTAGCTGTACTGGGATCCACACAGTCACAAAAACAAATTAACTGAAAAAGCCTCAAACCAAAAAGAAATGCACCAAATATAAGCTCCAAATATCACCTTAGAACACTGCAATCAGAAATGGAAGGCTTGAATTACAATGGGGAGGGGCGCAAATTAGCAGCGCAACAGGAAACACAGGGGGACGCAAAACAGCTTCTGGAAAAAAGTAAAAAAACCAGAACACCTACTTCTGGTTTTGCAGCGTTCAGGTTCCAAGTTGTTCATGAACTAAGCTGTTCGAAAACCGAGGTACCATTGTATAGCTGTGATTCCTGCATTACAAGAGGGTTGGACTACGTGGCCTTCATGGGTCCCTTCCAACTCTACAATTCTATGAGTCTATGAACGTAGGAGCAGTGAATTATGTGGAAACAGCCTTTCAGCTAAACCACCCACAGTGTGAAGTT
Organism: Podarcis siculus; assembly: GCA_034642415.1. Taxonomy (NCBI): domain Eukaryota; kingdom Metazoa; phylum Chordata; class Lepidosauria; order Squamata; family Lacertidae; genus Podarcis; species Podarcis siculus. The sequence continues at coordinate 132,318 of JAXCMG010000115.1, forward strand.
CATTACATTCAGGGAAAACCCAAAGCGCCAGCTAATCATTGTTGTTGTTTAGTCGTTTAGTTGTGTCCGACTCTTTGTGACCCCAAGGACCAGAGCACGCCAGACGCACCTGTCTTCCACTGCCTCCAGCAGTTTGGTCAAACTCATGCTGGTAGCTTCGAGAACACTGTCCAACCATCTAGTCCTCTGTCGTCCCCTTCTCCTTGTGCCCTCCATCTTTCTCAACATCAGGGTCTTTTCCAGGGAGTCTTCTCTTCTCATGAGGTGGCCAAAGTCTTGGAGCCTCAGCTTCAGGATCTGTCCTTCCAGTGAGCACTCAGGGCTGATTTCCTTAAGAATGGAGAGGTTTGATCTTCTTGCAGTCCATGGGACTCTCAAGAGTCTCCTCCAGCACCCTAATTCAAAAGCATCAATTCTTCGGCGATCAGCCTTCTTTATGGCCCACCTCTCACTTCCGTACATCACGACTGGGAAAACCATAGCTTTAACTATACGGACCTTTGTTGGCAAGGTGATGTCTCTGCTTTTTAAGATGCTGTCTAGGTTTGTCAATGCTTTTCTCCCAAGAAGCAGGTATCTTTTAATTTTGTGGCTGCTGTCACCATCTGCAGTGATCATGGAGCCCAAGATAGTAAAATCTCTCACTGCCTCCATTTCTTCCCCTTCTATTTGCCAGGAGGTGATGGGCCCAGTGGCCATGATCTTCGTTTTTTTGATGTTGAGCTTCAAACCATATTTTGCGGTCTCCTCTTTCACCCTCATCAAAAGGTTTTTAAATTCCTCCTCACTTTCTGCCATCAAGGGTGTGTCATCTGCATATTTGTGGTTGTTGATATTTCTTCCGGCAATCTTAATTCCGGCTAGGGATTCATCCAACCCAGCCTTTCGCATGATGAATTATGCATATAAGTTAAATAAGCAGGGAGACAATACCAGCTAATCATATGGGAGAGCTATTGATATAGGGTTGCTTTGGCAGGAGCCTACGCCCGGAACAGAATGAATATTCAAAACTACAAGTTGCAGATAAACTAGGTTTTTCTGCGCTTTTGTTTTTTTTAATGTTGTTATGAACCCAATCTGGAGTGGAACTGGATTGTGAACGTTAAACGACAAATTTTGTTGCGTGTGCCAAGTTTGAAACGTGGAACTTTTTTTCGTTCTTTTCTTTTTTTGTTTTTTGTTGTTGAAGATAATCTTTATTGATTTTATGATTGCATACTATACAGATACACATTACTTTACATTTACATTTACTCCTAAGAGTTGACTTCCCTCCTTCCTTCTTCTGGCTTTTTTGTGTCGTCTCTAAGTTTTTCGCATTGTCTTTATTGATTTTGTATATTGTTGTTCTTCTTTCAACTTTATCCATACAGTGTCTATATACAAATAAATCTTTCTGTAAATACACATCTTCTTATTTGTCTATATTCATTAACAGATACAATTAGTTACCTTGATTGTATTTTACATTTTAATTCACATTGTCATTTAACATCCAATAAAGTTTCTTTTAATTTCCCATTATGAGGTTTATTTCCATTCTATTGATTTCACCATTTCACCTTATCCTATGTATAACATATTTTTTTCTTTGCATGCCCAGGCAGAGACCCCCCAACCTCAGGCGACACCCGGGAGAAATAATGACTCGTGACAGCGTGTTATGGGATTAAAATTGGCCACAACTTTATTAAACTTTCAGATGTAGGAAGACCTTGGCTTAGGCATTGGGCCTTTATCCCTCCCAGTCCCCAGCCAGGGATCTAGGGCACAACAGGGTTAACCAATCAAACCCATTGCCTGCAGGTGCTCCACTCTCAGCCCCGTCAGGGGAAGAGGAGGTTGCCTCTGGGTCCGGTAACCCTCCAGCCTCTCCTGAGCTGCAGAGGCTCAGGGCAGAGAGGTGGAGGGAACTAAGTTCCCGCAGGAGGAGTGCTTGCCTCCAGGCCAGGAGAGGCGAGTCACCTGTGGACCGGGGCCGCCCTATGCCTCGGGGCAGATAAAAGCCAGCCAGCCCCAGTCCCAGGTTGCGGGAGCAACATTGTTGGTAGCCTGTTCCTGCCTGAACCCTGTCCTGCGCTTCTGCCAGAGTTCCTGACCTCACCCGACTCCCTGCCTTGGACCCAGCTTCAGCTTTGATGGACAGCCTCCATACCGCACCCTCAACCTCAGACTGGACTCGGACCTCACCGCATGGTTAACCCTCGGGAACAGCACAAACCCCTTTGCCAGGGAACCCTGGGATCGCTGCCTCGGGAGGCGGGGCATGTGTCACCGCTTCACACCCCCCCCCATTTAGGGAAGATAAGACTAAAGGGTTCTGCCCAATGCCTAAATCCGCCGAAGTTGTGGTGATGTTTTGCTACAGGGAAGGTGAAACCTGCCAATGCAGGGAAAATTCCTTCAAGGTCCTTTAACAGCAACCATCGTAAGACCGTAAGACTCGGGGATCTTTCTTTGGAAAAAGAAATCCACGGGCAACAGGACAATCAGACCAAAAAAGGAAAGTTCAAAATGTGTTTTCTCCAGACAAAATTAATGGACTATGCAGAATTGGACAAAATGACGGATTCGACAAAATGAAGGATTCGAAACCTGTGGGACCAGAGATTTACAGAAGATTGGAAGAAGTATATGAATTATTTGAAGAGCAACTGTAATCAACAAATTACGCTAGTAGGACTACAAGAAGTTTTGTAAGGAGAAATATACGAAGTGCTACAAAGTAGAAAAAGATAGAGATATTGGTTATGAGTTTGAAATGTAACAGGGAAGATAAGAAATGCATACTGAGAGATTAGATTGGAAAATTTCCAGACAGGATTGATGGAAGTCAAAAATTTGAATAAGATGTAAAAGTATGTTTAATTACTGTTGAAAATGATATGTTAAAAAAACTAATAAAAAATTATATATACCGGTAAGTTTTCTATCTTGGCTGAAAAGCACAACTTTACTTAGCTTTTAAAAGGATAGAATAAAGAAGTTTGATACATGTTTTAAAAAGCATCATATGAACATATCCTAAGCACAAATTTCTCTACTAAATCTTAATTTACTTGGTTGCCAAGTACACAAATTGGGCCTAGCGCTTCTGCTTATTAGGGTTGCCAACTTCCGAAAACCACGCTCCAAAGTACGAAATTCATTTGAATTGTAACACTGTGGCCTGTTTTTATATCTGGATAGCTATGGGGTTCCTATCTGATTACCTTAAAAGGTATATAACTCCTCTCCCCAAGGCACACCTTTTTCAATAAAGTGATATAAAAGATAGGGGTGGAAAGGTTGGCCAAGGAAGACAAGCTACTTAATTTCTTTCAAACAAAATGAGCAGGCACGACCCAATGCCACTGCGGGGAAGAAAGAGCTGCCGGTGTGTATTAAAGATTAGTGCCTCGGCTGCTTAATTATTGGCGCGTTGGCTGCTTAATTATTGGTTAATCTAGCAATTTAACATGCTTCATTTAATTCTAATTAGGAGAATTAATAGGCAGGGAATAAAGATTTAAACAGACTGGCGAGAAACAAAACTGAATTTCAAGCTGCTGTTGGAAATTGGAGGTTTCCTTGGCGTACGCTCTTTCGGCAACAAAGCGGCCCCTCTTCCCCACAGAACGGGGGCCACGGGGAGGCTTTCGTCACCAGATCTGGCACGCAGCCACAGGGGTGCTGGCTTGTGTAACACGTGGCATTAATGTCCTGGTGACAGAACGAGGACGGAAGGAATGGCTTCTGTGTTTTGGAGGGTGTGTGCCCTGTGAGATTATTTTGTGATGTGTGTGTGTGTTTATAGAGCACGAGGGAGCGGGGAATAATTTAGTGGTGATCTCACCCTCAGGAGGTACATACTATTGATGTTGGTGCTTTAAGTCACGGAGCTGTGAATTATTATATTTCTTCCTCAGTCTGATGCTCCCTTTATGTTCTCTCTTCTGGCATAGCTTTGGGGGATGAAGACATGAGGCATTTCCACTTCAACAGCTGGCTGGCTTCCATTCTTGCCTCCCCCAAATGTTACCGCCTGATCTGCTTAGTGTGTTTGTCTTTGCTAATCAAGCTGCGTACTCTGACAAGTCCTACGACATTGGACATGGCTGTTCTTCTAATTAAGGTGCTAATTGAATTAAATGGCTGCAGTAATGAGCAGATGAGCAGCATAAAAAGTAAAGAGTCAGATAGGCCAATTAACGAAAGAGCTGAGCATAATTATAACATTTAAAATACACGCAGCTCTGTACCAATATTCTTAATTGTTACAGGGGAAATTTATGATAATTGGCTCAACAACAGCCACGCAGGGCTTGGTCTGAGACAAAGCCGGTAATTAAAACAAAAATGATATTCAACGCGGATTGCAAAGCAGGGGGAAACGGCTGATTTATATAGGAGATGTTTGTAAAATAAGACAACCTACGGAGTGAAAATCCTGCTGAATCGAAGCACCGCCGGTGGGTGACATTTGGACAAGGTGTCCCAAGATGGAGGTTTATTATTCATTTGCTTCAGACTGCCCACAACCCCAAAGCAGGGTGCTGATCTTCAGGGGTGCTGTCCCAAATCCATTCATCTCATTTCTTGCCTCTGCAGAATTTGTGCAATGGTTTCTTATCATAAAGCAATTTGATATAGAAATTTGAGGCTTGTGAGACTAAAAAGAATGCCAGTGGAGACCGTTAAGCCTTTTATGTTTCTGACTTTGAAGCAAGCAAAGGATGAATTTGGAAACCGACAGGTAGGAGGGGAAATGGGGTCACCGCTATTTAACCTGGCAGAAAGCCGAGAGGCCAAACAAGTCCAATACCATTTCCCTTTTTGTAACAATTGCATATTGATTTGGCGACGTTGCTTCATGCAGTAGTGAGCAAGTCAATGGACACAGGAATGATATTTGATAAGCAAATTATTGATTAATAGTGCATCAGCGAACAGGGCCTGGAGGAAGGGGCTTATTGTCACCACAGTCGAACAGTGAGGTAGTCATATATTTCTAATTATTTTAATTATTAAATACGGAGTTGGTAAATAAGTCACAAAACACCAAAGTTTGACCCTTTTTGAAATATGGCCACATTTCCCCACCCCAAGCAAGGCGTGAGAAGCAAAGAAGTGTGGGAATGTTCAGGGATGCAGGAGGGGATATATTGTTTGATTATATCCTTTCCAACTTGTGTTATCAAGTTCTACAATTTAGCAGAGTAACATTCCCCTTTTAAAACTTGCACAGCGGATGCGTTTGCTCAGGCTCGCTAAAGCCTCTAAATAAGTTTCATTGTTAATTTCCCCTTTAGTCCCTCATAAAAAGATAGACACGACACAGTCTTCTATAAAAGTATAAAAAGAGTTTACTCACTCACATTCTGTTCACAAATGGATCCCAGAAGGCAGACTTAAGTTAGAAAAGTAATATACCTGGAATCCATCCCATAAAGAGACAGTCCCCTTGTCCTCTCTTGGCTAGAAGCCGATAGAGCATCTTAGGCTAAGCAGATGTTGCTTCTATGACGAATGTGGTCAGAGCGAGAGAGATGGCTGACCAGTCCTGCTCTTTTGTTACCTGCGCAGGTGAGGTTACACCCACCTCTAGTCACATGCACAGGAGGTCTGTCCCAGCCTAGGAGAAACAGGAAGTTCTGACTGGCTGGTCCAGACATCCCCTTTTATGTCCACTCTAGGGGTATTGCACTTGAGTGCTCTTGTGTTTCACATCCTACAAGAAGCCCTTCATCAAATGAAATTTTCAGACTAGGTATGAGAAAATATTGTATTTCTTGGGAAATGTTTCCCCCCTTGTATTTTTGAAAGCATATTTTCAATTCTCATTTGCTAACCATAGAATCTGAACACATGCACACACACACGTCCCCCTTGAAACAGAAGGCAAGTCAGGGTTGACAAAAGTTTTGACATTAATTGTGCGTTCATTAAAAATGTGGACCACCTCTGACTGGGTTTCTACTTGATATGGACAAAGCTCCCAAAATATGCAGAATCCACAAATATAATGAATGCATACAAAAACTCTGGGGGGAAACTGCAGCTCGTTTCTGGGTAAGATCTCTAGCTAGGGGAGGGGAGGTTTTGCAAATAAGGTGTGTTGTTATGAATATGGAGGGTTTGAATTCATCAGAATAGATATAGACTTTGAATGCTGTCACCTGTATTGTTTCTCTTCTCTCTCCAAGCAGCTTTGAATGTAAGTTTTTAACACAACAAGGATTGGTTTATTATTAATTAGCTAACTTTGACAGATGGGGTGGAGAATTTAAGCATTTTCCATAAACCCACCCCCACGATCACGGAGACCATTGTCTCAGACTGGCAAGGCCAGGCCAGCTTTTTCAACACTCGTTTTGTTAGCCAAAACCAAGCATTGACTTCAGGCCCTCAGAAGATAGTAAGGAACATTTCTCCCAAACCTTCCTATTTCTTCCTTCCCTCCTCCTGTCATCCAAACCTGGCACTTAGTTTTGAGGAGGAAATTCAGAAATACATTGTCTTCCTGCTGCAACTGACGAGGTCTTGTGCTGTCTGCTGCAGAGGAAGGATGGGCAGCAGGGCCATCAGATTTAGGAGTCTACTGGTTTTTCTTTTTCATGAATCTGATGGCTCCATAGTCTGCCACCCAGTGTTCAGACGTGGAGCTCAATTTCATCGTGACGTCTGGGCAATTGGAAGGCAGATCCCAGAATTTGGGGCCAGTGGGAGACATTTTGATGTTTGAGGTGAAGGAGAAGATGGTGTCTCTCGTTCCACATACAGAAGCTGTCCTTCAACATTTTCAGTGTGCTTCAGCTCCCTATGAGGGCAGCAGGTTTTCAAAAGGAGTGCAAGGAAGGGTCTGTAGCACACAGAGCTTTGTCTTCTAACAGAGGAGAATGTCCCCGGGACTCAGAAGGAATGCCCCACTACAACTTATTATCTACCGCCTGAGGCAGCTGCCCCAATCTGTCTTCATATGATAGAATTGTGAGGAAAAAGTTTCACATGCATGCTGGAAATGGAAACGCCGAGGAGGAGGAGGAGGAGGAGGAAGAGGAGGAGAAGGAGGAGGAGGAGGAGGAGGAGGAGGAGGAGGAGGAGAAGAAGAAGAAGAAGAAGAAGAAGAAGAAGAAGAAGAAGAAGAAGAGGAAGAGGAAGAGTTCGGATTTGATCTCCTGCTTTATCACTACCGTAAGGAGTCTCAAAGCGGCTAACACTCTCCTTTCCCTTCCTCCCCCACAGCATACACTCTGTGAGGTGAGTGAGGCTGAGAGACTTCAGAGAAGTGTGACTAGCCCAAGGTCACCCAGCAGCTGCATGCGGAGGAGCGGGGAATCGAACCCGGTTCACCAGATTACGAGTCCACCGCTCTTAACCACTACACCACACTGGCTCTGTGTGTCATGTATCATGGAGATACCTTTAAGAAAACTCATACTCACCCGCCCCGATCTGCCATCTCAACAGTGCAGACCTTACTGCTTCATTATTTTCATCATCATCATCATCATTACTACTACTACTATTAAAATTTGTACATTGCCCTATACCTGCAGGTCTCGGGGCAGTTACAACATAAAATCACCATATGAAAACACAAAATACATAATCTAAATAAATACAAAAACAACCCAATAACACACACCCTCCAACACATTTTAAAAGGGCATTGGGTATCAATCAGCCAAAGGCCTGGTTGAACATTTTTGCCTGATGCTTAAAATTGTACCATGAAAGTCCCAGGCAAACCTCCCTGGGGAGAACATTCCACAAACAGGGAATTTACATAACTTGACCAACTTTATTCTAAAGTGTGACCATCCAAGAAGGAAGAGTTCTAGCCCCTCCTACCTTCTGGAGAAGGTAAAAGGTAAAGGTAAAGGTACCCCTGCCCGTACGGGCCAGTCTTGACAGACTCTGGGGTTGGTGCGCCCATCTCACTCTAGAGGCCGGGGGCCAGCGCTGTCCGGAGACACTTCCGGGTCACGTGGCCAGCGTGACATCGCTGCTCTGGCGAGCCAGAGCCGCACACGGAAACGCCGTTCACCTTCCCGCTAGAAAGCGGTCCCTATTTATCTACTTGCACCCGGAGGTGCTTTCGAACTGCTAGGTTGGCAGGCGCTGGGACCGAGCAACGGGAGTGCACCCCGCCGCGGGGATTTGAACCGCCGACCTTTCGATCGGCAAGCCCTAGGAGCTGAGGCTTTTACCCACAGCGCCACCCGCGTCCCTTCTGGAGAAGGTAGTGAATCCAAATAACAGAAACTCCTATTGGCCATCGCTGTTGTAGGATATCAGCAAATGTAGTGAGAAGCTTTATGGCTGGGGAGTCCAATGCAGGGCCCAAGGGTTGCATGTGGCCCTTGAGGCCTTTTTTGGCGGCCCTCAGCAACATTTGATGCTTCCACCCCCCTGCAACCCTCACACTGCCTTCTCAAAGCCTGGTAAGCAAGGTGCTGAGCTTTGGGAAGGAGACGTGAGGGCTCAGGCAGGGTCCTAGAGTCCTCCTTCCTGCTTCACAAAACCTAGTGTTCCCCCAGTTTTGGGAAGGATGTGGGAAAGCTCTGGAATCCCGCCAGAGCCTCAAAGAGGCAACAAAGCAGTGTGTGTCCCGCAGGTTCCATGTCAAAGTACTTGTGTGGTCCACTTGGTATGAAAAGTTGGACCACCCTGATGTATGGGATTGGGAAGGAATTCCTGCATTCTGCAAAGACCTGCATTGAGGTATGTGATAGGTTCTGCAGGCAGAGGGTCTCCTGACATCACCTGGACCTCCTCTAGTGCACACATCCATTACTTTTGGCACATAACACCCTGCAACGTATGGTTGGCTGGTATTCAGTTGGCATCTCCATTAGCAATGGCTGGAGTTAAGCCTGTTGGATGCTATCCAACATTGGTCATGTTCAGAGTAGACCCACTGAAATTAATGGGCATGTAACTTAATTCCATGATCACTGCAGAAGGTGACAGCAGCCACGAGATTAAAAGACGCCTGCTTCTTGGGAGAAAAGCAATGACAAACCTAGACAGCATCTTAAAAAGCAGAGACATCACCTTGCCAACAAAGGTCCGTATAGTTAAAGCTATGGTTTTCCCAGTAGTGATGTATGGAAGTGAGAGCTGGACCATAAAGAAGGCTGATCACCGAAGAATGGATGCTTTTGAATTATGGTGCTGGGGGAGACTCTTGAGAGTCCCATGGACTGCAAGAAGATCAAACCTATCCATTCTTAAGGAAATCAGCCCTGAGCGCTCACTGGAAGGACAGATCCTAAAACTGAGGCTCCAATACTTTGTCCACCTCATGAGAAGAGAAGATTCCCTGGAAAAGACCCTGATGTTGGGAAAGATGGGGGGCACAAGAAGAAGGGGACGACAGAGGACGAGATGGTTGGATAGTGTTCTCGAAGCTACCAGCATGAGTTTGACCAAACTGCGGGAGGCAGTGGAAGACAGGCGTGCTTGGCGTGCTCTGGTCCAGGGGGTCACGAAGAGTCGGACACGACAAAACAACAATAACAACTTAAATCCATTGGGTCAGATCTGAGTATGACTTAGTTGGGTGTCACCCACCGAATTCTGCAGCTGGGGATCTTGTATGCCAAGTTCTGTTTTGGATTGTGGCCAAAAAATGAACCGGAGCGGCTCACGCTGCAAGTAAAATAATATTGCACTTGAAAATGTGCCCCACAACTCATAAACCTCCACGATTTTACACCAGTGGTAATGGAATAAATACATTCTAACAACACATTGCTTCTTTCCCCGCATAACTACTTCTCCAGGCAGATTTACCATAACAGAGTCTGAGCAGGGGGAAAACTAACAACAAAAAAAGATGGTTCATTTACAAATGTAATTTCAATTGAAGATAGTTTTCCAATCTTCTTTCATTTGAGTCTCAATTGAACTTCTTCTCCTTTTTGATGGCATGATTAGACATTGTGAGAGCTGTTGAAGATTAGTCAAGCACAGAGAGAGTAAATTGGGAAGGATGTTTTATCAGCGCACGTCACAATATATGAAAGCAGATGTGTATGCTCTGAGCTGTTCCCTCAAATTATGGTTATGGAATAATTTAGCCCTTTTGATTCTCACAGATTACTGCTTCCACTGATCATGCTGTCAAAATCAAAGTGAGCACTTCATTCCGCTTTTATTCATGCCAGATCTATTTTGCTTTCATAATGAGCAGATATTACCACTGCACAAAGAGGATAAAGACATTCACAGTGATAGATAGGCGAGAGATTAAATGGGATCTTTATGACTTCTTCAGCCATCAGTTTTGACTGTGCGATAAGACGAGTCGAGTTGGGCACTGATTTGTTCTTTATTGGAGCCAATATTAGCATGGGCTTACCAGCGCACGCTCTGATAAAATCTATTTAAGGTGGAATGGGCACAAGCATTTTAGACCGAGAAGAACTGCTGCTGCTGCTGCTGCTGCTACAGCAGCAGGAGGAGGAACAGGCAGAAAACCTCTCTATATGGCAAATTTCAAAACTGTTCTTCCTTGCACTTGCTAAAACTAATTATAACTTTACATTTCTCCTACTTCTCTTTGGCGTCAAAGGGTTTTCCGCAATATTATTGATTACAAACATTGTGTACAGTGGTACCTTGGTTCTCAAACGCCTTGGTACTCAAACAACTTGGAACCCAAACACTGCAAACCCGGAAGTAAGTGTTCCGGTTTTTGAACTTTCTTTGGAAGCCGAACATACTCAGTTTTGAGTGTTACACTTCCGATTTGAGTGCCGCACTTCCGTTTTGACCACTGAGGTCTATCTGTTTTTGCTATTTTACGTTTTTGTGGCTTTTTGTTTTTGTGAATTTGTGAAATCCAGTTCAGCTACCGACTGATTGTGTGACTGCAGTACATTGTTTATTGTTTTCATTTTATGGATCAATGGTCTCGTTAAGATAGTAAAATTCATGTTAAAGCGCTGTTTTAGGAGTTATTTTAAAAGTCTGGAACGGATTAATGCATTTTGCATTTCTTTCTATGGGAAAGCGCGCCTTGGTTTTGGAATGCTTTGGTTTTGGAACAGACTTCCAAAATGAATTAAGTTTGAGAACCAAGGTACCACTGTATTCAAATAGAAATCTTTACAGATATCAGTGTAAACATGACATGTGCTGGTTGCTTTGCACCTTGCTTTAAATGTCTAAAGTAAGATATGTTCAAGCCTGTGACCAGGATCCAAAAAACATCCATACTAACTGTCTGCTGAAGGATCCAGTCTGGACCTGAGGTTCTCATCTCCCTGCAACTTCCATATGGGAACAGCCTTCCCTGCCACATTACTTTTGGAACTGAGGGATATGACATGGGAATCTTATAATAAAAGTGAGAAAGAGAAGAAGAGTGTGTATTAGCACCGATAGTCTTCCAAGGCAGGGCTAGCTAACTTGTAGCTTCCAGTTGGATTATAACTCTCATCATCCCTGACCACTGACTCGGGTAGCTGAGGCTCATGGGAGTTGGAGTCCAACACCATCTAGAGCAGTGTTTCCCAACCTTGGGCCTCCAGCTGATTTTGGACTACAACTCCCATCATCCCTAGCTAGCAAGACCAGTGGTCAAGGATGATAGGAATTGTAGTTCAAAAACAGCTGGAGGCCCAAGGTTGGGAAACACTGATCTAGAGAATTAGAAAAGCACAGCTTTCATATCCTTGTTCTAAGATAGTAATAGAGCGTCATGATAGGAATTCTTAAGTAGGTTTTGAGTAGACCTTAAAAAGAAAGTTGTATCTTATATACAAATTTATGCTAACATAAATGCTTAAAAATAAACATAACCATATACTTGCAGTACCTGAAGTGATCCTGAAGTGATGCAATTAAGCTATAAAGCTACAAATTAAGCAGCAGTTAAAAAACACAACTCATTTCCTGCCTAAAATTCCAGTTCTGCATAATATTTTAGAGAAGGCAGACGTAAAATCATTTGCTGTTACATCACCTGCCTAATTTAATCCACTGTCATTTTTAGCCCAGAACTCCCCCGCTATGTGAACTTGGCAATGCATGGTTGTTCTCCCCATGACTGACTCTGAAAAAGCTTCCTTGAAGGTAAATCAAACAGGCCCACTATCATCTTAGGACCGAGGCCACAACCTCGGTGTCCTATAGCAGGACCCATCAAAGCTACCATCTACTGTAGGCCCTCCATATCAGGCAGATCATTCTATGAGACGCCATTTTATTTTGCCTTGTGCCCCATTGTTTTGTCTCTCCATTGGCTGGTTTCTGTTCATGTTTCCCTCCCTCCCTTCCTCCCTCTCTGTGATACAGAAAACACACACAGAGAGAGAGAAAAATTGCATGTGCACACATACAGTCCAAACATTTTGAGAAATAATTATAGCTGTCAACCGTCCCTTATTTGGCGGGAAACTCCCTTATCCCAGCGCCGTGTCCCACTGCTGTCCCTTATTGATGATGTCCCTTAAATTTCCCGGGTTTCAAAGGAAGCAGCTCCTCTCCCTCCCTCCCTGCTGGCCAGGGAGGAGGGAGGTTCCAGCTGTGTTGCTTGGCTGCGTTGCTCACCCAATAAGGAGTCTAGGAACGACTGGGGGGTGGAGCTTGCATGCCTTGTGCAGATCAAATTGGCCGCGTTGCCTGGGGACTTGCCTTTGCTCAGCGCTTCCCAGCGGAGAGGTGACGGTGGTTTTCCTTGCTGCATCCCCTTTGCCGGGTTGCTGTGCTGTGGGAACCACCGCTTGAGGCTTCGTTTGGCTGCTGGATGGGCTTTCTGCCTTTGTCTCAGAGGGGCTCAGAAGTTGAACATACCTGTGCCTAGAAAATCCCTTATTTTGGCTTCTGATCCCTTATTTTCGAGGTTGCTGGTCCCTTATTTTCAAATCTGTAAGTTGACAGCTATGGAAATAATTTGTTTGTGGGAGAGGTTTTATTGGTTTGTTTTTGCTTTATTATGCATTTTGTGTTAAGAGTTTTATGATGTGAACCACCCTCTGATTTTCTGATGATGGGCGTTATACAAATTTGATAAATAAATAAAACAATAAATGATACTTCCATGGCAGCCATTTTATGAGCACTGACATCCCAACAGCACCTGTTTTGTCGTTGCATCCATGAAACTTCTTTAAAATTCCAAATCTGCCCATGATGCTCATTGGTTTATATACTGCAGTAGATGAGCTGTGATTGGCTTTCTGATGCTTTGCCACAGCAGTGCTATGAAGTGTGCCATTTATAGGCAAAGCCTGCAATTCTCAAAATGCAATTCTAACACTCAGTTCTAGGGATATTTTGAGACGTGGTCACACTCCAGGGTTTGTTGCCCCGAGAGTTAATACAGACAGCAAATTTAAGCCAAAGGGGAAATTTATTATATCAAAAGGGAATTAGACCTTTATTAAAAATATTAAACAAAATCAATAAACATCATGCCAAAACCAATCTGAGTTTAGGAGAGTTAAAACCAGTATAAGAAGCACTCCTAGGAACACATAGGAAAAAGCTTTGGGAAAAAAAGCTTTGGATATGGAACAACTGATTGGTTCAAAATTGGGAAAGGAGTATGACAAGGCTGTATATTGTCTTATTTAACTTAAGATTGCCAGAAGAAATATCAACAACCTCAGATATGCAGATGACACAACATTGATGGCAGAAAGTGAGGAGGAATTAAAGAACCTTTTAATGAGGGTGAAAGAGGAGAGCGCAAAATATGGTTTGAAGCTCAACATCAAAAAAACAAAGATCATGGCCACTGGGCCCATCACCTCCTGGCAAATAGAAGGGGAAGAAATGGAGGCAGTGAGAGATTTTACTTTCTTGGGCTCCATGATCACTGCAGATGGTAAAAGATGCCTGCTTCTTCGGAGAAAAGCAATGACAAACCTAGACAGCATCTTAAAAAGCAGAGACATCACCTTGCCAACGAAGGTCCGTATAGTTAAAGCCATGGTTTTCCCAGTAGCGATGTATGGAAGTGAGAGCTGGACCATAAAGAAGGCTGATCGCCGAAGAATTGATGCTTTTGAATTAGGGTGCTGGAGGAGACTCTTGAGAGTCCCATGGACTGCAAGAAGATCAAACCTCTCAATTCTGAAGGAAATCAGTCCTGAGTGCTCACTGGAAGGACAGATTGTGAAGCTGAGGCTCCAATACTTTGGCCACCTCATGAGAAGAGAAGACTCCCTGGAAAAGACCCTGATGTTGGGAAAGATGGAGGGCACAAGGAGAAGGGGACGACAGAGGACAAGATGGGTGGACAGTGTTCTCGAAGCTACCAGCATGTGTTTGACCAAACTGTGGGAGGCCGTGGAAGACAGGAGTGCCTGGCGTGCTCTGGTCCATAGGGTCACGAAGAGTCGGACACGACTAAACAACTAAACAATAACAACAACAACAAAGCCAAGTAGGACTGTCTTCCATGAGCAGAGTCTTAACAGTGAGTCCGTAAGTGACTGTGGAGGCCAGTTCTGGATCCACGCGTCCTTCCACAGTGGGGACATAGGTTTTTGGACGGGAGTTGATCATGGTGAGGGTTTGCCAAACGTGCCTTCCTCTTAGCACGTTTCTCCCTTGCATCCTGAGTTCGAGTGCCAGTTATAAGGAAGAGGTAGGAGGTATTCTTGGCCCTCCCCACCAAACCTGGATTCAGGGGAGCATAACATGCTTATATCGAGAGGTCTAGCGTGACACCCCAACACATTGCACTAATAGGGCTTTTTAACAAACAGTAAAAGGCTGGTGCCAGTCAAGCCAATCACAAACTTCCACACAAAGAACCTAATTAACAGAGCCTTGGCTTTTGCTAATTAATGAAATCAGCACAAGGCTACCTGCACCTGGGCAAAGCAAATTCTTGACAGAAAGCATCACCTCTCATACTTGAAAATTGACATAGAAAGAAAGACTGTAAACCTTGTCTTCCTGAATGCAAGTGTGCACTAAAAGTTTTTAAACAGTTCCAGACAGTAAGAGCTTGTGTTAAAAAATGTTTGTGAAACGACTTCTGGAAAAATTGTATTATGTTGCCCAGGCGAGATGGGGAAAAGAGATGAACATATATTTTGGGCTCTGCTGGTAGCAGCAGCAGCAGCAGCAACAACAACAATTTATTTATTTATACCCTGCCCATCTGGCTGGGTTTCCCCAGCCACGCTGGGTGGCTCCCAGCCGAATATTAAAAACAGAATAAAACTTCAAACATTAAAAACTTCCCTAAACAGGGCTGCCTTCAGATGTCTTCTAAAAGTCAGATAGTTGTTTATTTCCTTGACATCTGATGGGAGGGCGTTCCACAGGGCGGGCGCCACTACCGAGAAGGCCCTCTGCCTGGTTCCCTGTAGCTTCATTTCTCAGAGGGAGGGAACCACCAGAAGGCCCTTGGAGCTGGACTTCAGTGTCTGGGCAAGAGCCTCAGGCCATTGGAACTTCTAGCTTAGTACTTGTGAGGGGAGGGGAAAAGAAGGAGCAAAATGTAGGTAACTCAATTTGCTTTGAACAGGTGATCCTGGCATTCTGTAACGGATCTCTTTTGAGGCCTCTTCTGAAGTGCAGGTCATCACTGCAAAAGCTGGATATTTTGAGGGGTGCTTCAGTGCAGTTGTGTGGGGGAGATGCAATGAAGGATGCACGAAGCTGGAGATAACCAACTACAGAATTTGAAACAGATTTTTAAATTGTTAATATAATGTGTTTTGAGTGTGTTTTGCTTTATCGCAGGATTGGGCTAGGGCAGGGGAAGGGACCTCGATCGTTATGGATCTCCACAATGGGTAATCCCTGACCAGCTGTCAACATAAAAGGTAAAGGGACCCCTGACCATTAGATCCAGTCGTGACCGACTCTGGGGTTGCGACGCTCATCTCGCTTTATTGGCTGAGGGAGCGGGCGTACAGCTTCTGGGTCATGTGGCCAGCATGACTAAGCCGCTTCTGGCGAACCAGAGCAGAGCACGGAAACGCCGTTTACCTTCCCGCCGGAGCGGTACCTATTTATCTACTTGCACTTTGACGTGCTTTCGAACTGCTAGGTTGGCAGGAGCAGGGACCGAGCAACGGGAGCTCACCCCGTCGCGGGGATTCAAACCGCCAACCTTCTGATCGGCAAGTCCTAGGCTCTGTGGTTTAACCCACAGTGCCACCCGCGTCCCTTAGCTGCCAAGGAACTCCACCCAAATTCCCCCACAATAGTTTAAAACCCACTGATGTATGCTGTTACATGGTGCATCTGCCAGTAGGGGCTGTTTGCTTGTTTTTGAGATTGTATTGCATGCACTGTGAATTATCAGTTGTTAAAAGACTCTAATAAGCCATTCATCGTTAGTGAGACAGCCTTACTTTGTCACCAGCAGTCACGGATAAAAGTGAAAACGTTTGGTTTCAACCTTTCCCTACAGCACAAAGGAAACCAAAAGTGCCTTAATTCTGCAGCAGAAGAATGAGACTTTAGATATGAGTACCGCTATTTATTTGATTTCCGTAGCCTTATTGCAGGGCAGATTCGAGGGTAAACTATATGTGGAATGAGTTTGCCCCTGCGGCTTGATGGAGGTAGAAACTGTCTCTCATGTCTTGTTACGCTGCCGTTTCTATGGGGATATACGCTTGGTATTTATCACTCCTGTTATACGAAAATCTCCAAATGGGTCCGAACTTCAATGTCTAAAACTCCTGGTGGAGGACAAGGATCTAGAGATCATGCCAAGGCTGGCCAAATTCTCTGCAACTTCCATAAAACTTAGGGAACAAGCTGTACTACCAAAATCATTAAGGTTTTAAATGATAATTTTAGGTTATATTTTAGTGATCAAGATTTAATATATATTTTTAACTGCCGCTATATCTGAATTGTCTCTGTTCTACCCAATTGCAATTCAATGTATTCCTGTTGTGTTTTATGATTTTCCAGATATTGTAAGTAAGTCGGAACTGATCTGTGACCATAATAATAATCATTAAAAAATTCCATAGCCACCATCAGTAAACATTCCCTGGCCATAAGTGGTATCATGCTATATTCCATCTTTGCCTTAATTTTTTCATTCTACATAGATACATTGGGGTTTTTTAGGACAACACATGTGTAATATCATGTATGACAAAAGTGGATGGCATCAAGCACTCAATAGATGCAGCAGCTGCCTGAATCATTCAACCATTTCAGGAGAAAATAAAATCCTCAACACATCATTCACACATTATTATATTTTTGAATTTCTCATCTTCCACATTTATTTTTGCATATAGAAAACTTGATATATGAAGCTAACCCGAACAGAAGGTACAGCCACCAGACTTGCAAAAGCAAATGACTGACCAAAACACTGTGGAAAAAGCACAGTGCTGAGCACTCAGGTCAGCTCCCGTCCGCTCAGCCAACATGTATATTAAAATTGTCACCTCCACCAAGCTTTTGGGAGCAGATGTCCTAAGCTGTGACAGTGCCACATTTAATCTTGAATCCGACTTACCCGAGTTGCCGAGTCCTGTGCTCTGGCCACACAGACCTTGTTATTATATTGCCTTTCCTCGCTAACGGAATTTCAGCAAAGGGGCAACAGAATGAATTTGCACTAAAGACTTCAATAAAATTGTGCAATCAATCTGCATTTGGGCGAATTTGTCAAAGTTTTGCATTTGGCAAATACCGGTTGGGTAATTGGCACAGCACTGCACTACTGACAAAAAGGCAAGGATGATGAACAGCTCCTAAACGCTGTGTCTTTTCAAACCAATCTGATATTTAGTTCTTAGGCAGATTGTGCGTGGTTTAGTGTACATTCAGAGAACCAAGAGCTACAGTCCCTCGTGTTCTCTAACCTTGACTTAATGTGGCAGTCAAAAATTGTGGACAAATGGGTGCTACAGCTGCAATCCTTTCCCCACTGATTTGGGAGTGATCCTGCTCAGTGGGACTTATTTCCAAGTAGATATGCAAAAGATTAAAGGGACCCCTGACCATTAGGTCCAGTCGTGGCCGACTCTGGGGTTGCGGTGCTCATCTCGCTTTATTGGCCGAGGGAGCCGGCATACAGCTTCCAGGTCATGTGGCCAGCATGACTAAGCCGCTTCTGGCGAACCAGAGCAGCGCACGGAAATGCCGTTTACCTTCCCGCAGGAGCGGTACCTATTTATCTACTTGTACTTTGATGTGCTTTCGAACTGCTAGGTTGGCAGGAGCAGGGACCGAGCAACGGGAGCTCACCCGTCGTGGAGATTCGAACCACCCGTGGTGGAGATTCTGACCTTTAACAGGTATTCTGTTAAAGCAGCCTTTCTCAACCTGTGGGTTCCCATATGTTGTTGTACTATAACTCCCATCACCCCTAGCTAGCAAGGACAGAGCTCAGGGATGATGGGAGTTGTAGTCTAACAACATCTGGGGACCCACAGGTTGAGAACCGCTGTGTTAAAGGAATCCAAGGGGCGTGGTCTCTGTCCGAAGCCCAGATGGGGGGCTGGGGCCATGGCACGGCCCCTATCGGTGACCCTGGGGGAGTTCCTAGTTGACATGCAGCAGCAGGGCTCCCCCTACTGGTGGTTAAACCTTGTGAGACTTCCTGCAGATGGGCAGAGTCTGATATACCGTATTTTTCGCTCTATAGGACGCACTTTTTCATACGGGGAGAGGTGATCCTTAAAGTATTGACGTCCTTAGCCATGTAAATACATAGAAACAAATAGCAACAAGAAGTATAAACTGGGCATATGTGTGTAATTCACCAAAATCCATTGGGCAGGCTGCATTCATTTCTATGCACCTCACTTTGCCAAAGTGAAAGGAGACTATGCAGTAGTGACAGGTCCATGCAGAACCTGTCTGAGGCCTGGGATGGGAGTCTTGTTAGAATAAAGTTAAAAGGTCATACAAAAAAAGCAGTCGGTCCCTGGAGAGCACAGCCCTCTGAGGCCTGGGGCAAGTTTACCCAGCTGCCCCCCCCCCTGCTTCTGCATAGGCCTGAGTAGTGATAATATTTGGTAAATAACCCACCCATTGGGTAATTGCGGGGAACGGACCACTTTCTCACTTTCTTTCCCGGGACTAATTTACTGCACAAAATGTATTTCATGGCAAGCAGATCAATCTGTATTGAGCCATTGTTAAAATATGAACCGAAAAAGGAACTAAAAGATAGAGGAAATAGAATGCAATAGTTTCAGCCTCTAGGATGGTTGTTTGTGGGGCTGACTGAGCTCCTTCAGACCCAGTTTGCTTTTGAGTCCCCTATGGATGTTGTTGTTGTTTAGTCGTGTCCGACTCTTCGTGACCCCATGGACCAGAGCACGCCAGGCACTTCTGTCTTCCACTGCCTCCCGCATTCCGATGGATGAGGAAAACACAAATTCATTACTGTGTACCTTGGTGAGGATCAACATGCAAAATGACAACTGATGCCACCTAATTGTTTAATCTTTTTTTGTGTGTGTGTGTGTATGAGAGAGAGAGAGAGAAACAGAGAAAAAAATTAACCCAGCAGCCATTCCTAGCGAATCCATTAAGCGCATACATCAGCTGGGCCTTTCTCTGGCTCTTTTTCAACACTTTGATGAAGTTTCCACCTTAAGGAGTAGGAGGAATGGGGGGAAAGCAAATTGCAGAGTGTAGACTGAAGCACTTGCAATCTTTGTGACAAATACTAATGTATAAATCAGCAGCCCAATCCAGGCCTGGGCTGCTGATCATGTTCTTTGCTGAAATGTCACCTGTTCCTATCTAACGATTTGCATAATGCAAAGCTTCTCACTCGTAAAATACAGATTAAGAGGGGAAGCAAAGAGTCATTCTGGAACCACAGAGCCATTTCGAGAGTGGGGTGGGGGACAGGCTTTGCTATTAACCCTGCTGCTCCCAAAGGTCTCTTCCCTGCTTGCATCGGCAGTAATAGCGAGACACAGGAAAAGAAAGACCCGGTTATCTTTCCTCTGCTGTTTTATTATTTGTTAAACATGTTTCGCTAACGTACAATGGGGAAGTGCTGTAAATATTGAGGAAGTGATCAGAAATCCTATGCATACGATAAAACGAATTCAACAAGTTTAAGTGGACATTCAGTTGTCAATTGGCAGGTCAGGAGGGGGGGGGTCATGTTTGAAAATACCCCCCCCCCCCGCATGTAACAAACTTGCTAGCACACCAGCAAGAGAACTACTATAAACCTCTTTGTGGGATTAAGCATTCTTTTGTCTTGCATGTTTTACAGCCTTGGGATACTCTTGAATCTGTTGGCGGTGCACACAGGCATTTAAGTGATGGTGTTACCTAAAGGGGGACACGGGTGGCGCTGTGGGTTAAACCACAGAGCCTAGGACTTGCCGATCAGAAGGTTGGCGGTTTGAATCCCCACAATGGGGTGAGCTCCCGTTGCTCGGTCCCTGCTCCTGCCAACCTAGCGGTTCGAAAGCACATCAAAGTGCAAGTAGATCAATAGGTACCACTCTGGCGGGAAGGTAAACGGTGTTTCCGTGCGCTGCTCTGGTTCGCCAGAAGCGGCTTAGTCCTGCTGGCCACATGACCCGGAAGCTGTACGCCAGCTCCCTCGGCCAATAAAGAGATGAGCGCCGCAACCCCAGAGTCGGGCATGACTGGATCTAATGGTTAGGGGTAGGGATTACCTAAAGGTAAAGGTAATGGATCCCCGACATTTAAGTCCAGTCACAGACGACTCTGGGGTTGCAGCACTCATCTCGCTTTACAGGCCAAGGGAGCCAGCGTTTGTCCGCAGACAGTTTTTTCGGGTCATGGGGCCAGCATGACTAAGCCGCTTCTGGCGTAACGGAACCCCGACACAAGAGCAATGCTCAGAAACGCCGATTACCTTCCCACCGGAGCGGTACCTATTTATCTACTTGCACTTTTTTTGGGCGTGCTTTCAAACTGCTAGGTTGGCAGGAGCTGGGACCGAGCAACGGGAGCTCACCCCATGATTCGAATCGCCAATCTTCTGATCGGCAAGCCCAAGAGGCTCAGTGGTTTAGACCACAGCGCCACCCGCGTCCTGTCATAGCTTTAAGAAGTATGGTTTATTTACCTATTTACACCTTCAGTCTGCATGGAGTCCAGATCTTACAATGTGGTCATATCAAGAAGGGCTTTTCTCCCACAGCAGTGCAGCCATGGAGTCCAGGGCATCTTTCCCAGCCTGCCTTCAGCCAGCCTGCCCAAGATGGATCCCAGTCTTTCTTCTTTCCCCTCTTCCTACCCAGCACGTCTTGCCAAAAACTCTCTTTTCCTGTCACCTCACACTCAGTTATCCTGGCAACCTTCTGAACCCCCAGTCTCTGTTCACACTTACGGGCAAGGGGGGAGCACAGTTTGTCATAGGCCACTTCAGGAATTCCTCCGCAGCTTGTATTTCTCCCTTAACACCCCAAGTAATCAAAATCATAGCATTTATTAATTTCTATTATTATCTATAATAATATGTTTTTCATGCATTGCACTCAGTAAGAAGCATCCCCTTTGCTCTGAACCAGTCAATTCAGGCCACTGTAATCTCAAATCAGACTCCTATTACTATTAATTAATCAAATTTCTAAGCCACTTTTCATCAAAGGATCACAAGGTGGTTTACAAAATGAAAACACAGAAAGGATACCATAGTAACTAATGAAAACAACACCTCCATGCGGTTTAAAAGGTCAAAGGTTGTTTAATTAGTGAATGGCTAACTGCTCCTCTCAACTAGTGAAGGGCCATTAGAATATTGTTCTCTTCATTACAACACACAATTACCACTACCCCACATCTCCATTGTGCTCATTAAAAAATAAACAAATAAAAATAAACAAGAGGATCCTGCCCACTCAGAGAGGAAGTGGAAGTGGGCAGGCTGTCATAATAATAATAATAATAATAATAATAATAATAATAATAATAATAAT
>JAXCMG010000115.1:154187-171811 GCA_034642415.1 Podarcis siculus
ATAATAATAATAATAATAATAATAATAATAATAATAATAATAATAATAATAATTTATACCCCACCCATCTGGCTGGGTCATAGCTGTCAACTTACAGATTTGAAAATAAGGGACCAGCAGCCTCGAAAATAAGGGATCAGCAGCCAAAATAAGGGATTTTAGTCAACCAGCAGCCAAGCGAAGCCTCAAGAAGTGGTTCCCACAGCGCAGCAACCCGGCAAAGGGGATGCAGCAAGGAAAACCACCGTCACCTCTCTGCTGGGAAGTGCTGAGCAAAGGCGAGTCCCCAGGCAACACGGCCGATTTGATTGGCACAAGGCATGCAAGCTCCACCCCCCAGTCCTTCTTAGACTCCTTATTAGGTGAGCAAAGCAGCCAAGTAACACAGTTGGAGCCTCCCTCCTCCCTGGCCAGCAGGGAGGTAGGGAGAGGAGCTGCTTCCTTTGAAACCCGGGAAATTTAAGGGACATCATCAATAAGGGACAGCAGCGGGACACAGCGCTGGGATAAGGGACTTTCGCGCCAAATAAGGGACAGTTGACAGCTATGGGCTGGGTTTCCCCATGATCTTACTATAGTAAAACAGCTTGTGAACCTGGTCGGTGCAGAATGTGGCAATTCCATGGCGCCCCCTCAATACTAGGAGCATATTACACAAGGTTCTTAAAACAGGTTCCTTATTGTCTTATACAGTGGTACCTCGGGTTAAGAACTTAATTCGTTCTGGAGGTCCGTTCTTAACCTGAAACTGTTCTTAACCTGAGGTACCACTTTAGGTAATGGGGCCTCCCACTGCTGCCGCACCACCGATAGCCTTACCCTCTATGAATTGGACCAGTGTTTACCAAACTTGGTTCTCCATCTATTTTTGGACTACAGTTCCCATAATCCCTGACCATAGCCCCAGTCCTGCTAGCTCAGGATGATGGGAGTTATAGTCCAAAAACATACTGAAATTAGTCTTTTAAAGATTAGTGGCCACCACTACTTCTCATGGGAGTGAATTCTACAGTTTAACTACGCACTGTGTGAAGAAGTAATTTATTTTGTCTGTCGCAAATCTGTCAACAACCAGCCACATTGGATGGCCCCAAGTTCCAATACAGGAAGGACAGATCATGAAAGCTGCAATACTTTGGCCACCTCATGAGAAGAGAAGACTCCCTGGAAAAGACCCTGATGTTGGGAAAGATGGAGGGCACAAGGAGAAGGGGATGGAAGGATGACAGAGGATGAGATGGTTGGATAGTGTTCTCGACACTACCAGCATGAGTTTGACCAAACTGTGGGAGGCAGTGGAAGACAGGAGTGCCTGGCGTGCTCTGGTCCATGGGGTCACAAAGAGTCGGACACGACTCAATGACTAAACAACAACAACAACCACTTTAGCTAATGGGGCCTCCCGCTGCCGCTGTGCGATTTCTGTTCTCATCCTGAAGCAAAGTTCTTAACCCGAGGTACTATTTCTGGGTTAGCAGAGTCTGTAACCTGAAGCGTCTGTAACCCAAGGTACCACTGTACTAATCCAGAATTCGGCATCTAGACTGGTGACTGGGACCATATAACACTGGTCCTGAAAGACCTACTTTGGCTCCCAGTACATTTCTGAGCATAATTCAAGTGTTGGTGCTGACCTTTCAAGCTCTAAATGGCCTTGGGCCTGTAGACCTGAAGGAGCGTCTCCACCCCCATCATTCAGCCTGGACACTGAGGTCCAGCTCTGAGGGCCTTCTGGCGGTTCCCTCATTGCGAGAAGTGAAGCTACAGGGTACCAGGCAGAGGGCCTTCTCGGTAGCAGCGCCTGCCTTGTGGGACGCCCTTCCATCAGATGTCAAGGAAATAAACTGACTTTTAGAAGACATCTGAAGGCAGCCCTGTTCAGGGAAGTTTTTAATATGTAATGCTGTACTGTTTTTAACACTTGTTCAGGGAAGTTTTTAATGTTTGATGTTTTATCATGTTTTTAATATTCTGTTGGGAGCCACCCAGAGTGGCTGGGGAAACCCAGCCAGATGGGTGGGGTATAAGAAATAAATAATTGTTGTTGTTGTTGCTGGTGCTGCTGCTGTTGTTAATTGCCCCTTTCTGAGCTTTTTCTAACTCAACAATATCCTTTTTGAGGTGAGGCAAGCAGAACTGTACACGGCATCCCAAGTGTGGTCTCATCACAGATTCCTGCAACTGCAGGGATGCTGAACCGTTTTGGATCCACAGACCAGATCTTTTCCAAGACTGGCTATGTGGGCCAAATTTGAGAAGTGAGTGTGACCACCCATTTGTCAATCACCAGGCATCACTGATGCTTCAAAGCACCTCACAGGCAACAAGGCACTGCTGAAATGGAGGAGAAACCCTTTGTTTTAGCATCAAGATGCTGACGCATTGGTTTAGTGCGCCACCTCCCTGTGGGGAATCCCGCCCCCAGTTGGAGTGAGGTCAGCTGATGGACAGCTTGGAGTGGATTTGAAAAAATGTCCTCATGGGCCAAACTGAAACCCCCGGTGGGCCAATATTTCATTCATGGTC
Organism: Podarcis siculus; assembly: GCA_034642415.1. Taxonomy (NCBI): domain Eukaryota; kingdom Metazoa; phylum Chordata; class Lepidosauria; order Squamata; family Lacertidae; genus Podarcis; species Podarcis siculus. The sequence continues at coordinate 156,714 of JAXCMG010000115.1, forward strand.
ATTTGGGTGTAGCCCCGCTTGGACTACTGCAATGCGCTCTATGTGGGGCTACCTTTGAAGGTGACCTGGAAACTACAACTAATCCAGAATGCGGCAGCTAGACTGGTGACTGGGGGCGGCCGCCGAGACCACATAACACAAGTCTTGAAAGACCTACATTGGCTCCCAGTACATTTCTGAGCACAATTCAAAGTGTTGGTGTTGACCTTTAAAGCCCTAAACGGCCTTGGCCCAGTATACCTGAGGGAGTGTCTCCACCCCCATCATTCTGCCCGGACGCTGAGATCCAGGGCCAAGGGCCTTCTGGCGGTTCCCTCATTTCAAGAAGCAAAGCTACAGGGAACCAGGCAGAGGGCCTTCTCGGTAGTGGTGCTCTCCCTGTGGAACGCCCTCCCATCAGATGTCAAAGCGATAAACAACTACCTGACATTCAGAAGACATCTTAAGGCAGCCCTGTTCAGGCAAGTTTTTAATGTGTGATATTTTAGTGCATTTTTGGTCTCTGTGGAAGCCGCCCAGAGTGGCTGGGGAAACCCAGCCAGATGGGCGGAGTATAAATAATAAATTAAAATAATAAATTATTAAATATATGTGAAATTTATATTTTTGCCCCCGTGTTCATCACTTTGCACTAGGGATGGAGGTGAAATTCAATTCAGTTCGCATATTCAGGTGAACTTAAGTAATCAGCATTTTCTGATGCGAACTAAAGCATAGCCATCCTTAAGGATTTGCAGCCCCCCCCATTTCTGCAGTGCACCTTCTTCAGCCAAGTTATGGGTACCAACATACTTATACTGAGGCAAAGTGTGCATATCAATGCACTTATTAGTGAAATTTCATAGACCTATGAGTCCGGGCATTACAATCTGGGCGGCCATCGGAAATGGGAGCTGAGCTTGGCTCCTATTCAAAACAAACATGGCTGCCGAAAAAGGAGGCTAGGGTCCAGAGCAAAAGGCCACGAATGGCAGTAAAGCCAGGCTAGGCCAGTGAGAGGCCATTCTGTCTCTGGCAGCAGTGCCCAATATGTTTTACAGCGGCCGCCATGTCTGAAGAACAGTATCCTTTAGCTGGAAAAGACTGAGGAGAACAGAACTGCTTGTCTGATACCGTGTGATGGGAAATTGGGCATGTGTGTGTGTGTGTAAATGAAGTCTCTTATCTTGGGGACAGTGAGGAAGAGGAGACAACAATAGTCTCCCTTGGTTTGTGAGGGATGGAAGGGCAGGGGAAGAAATCTGCCACCAGGGCTCTGGGAATTGTGGAAGACTTGGCACCGAGCCGGTTAATAGGCAGCTCTCGGCTGCCTCACTGAGAATGGCAGTGACACCTGACTGAGAACTTAGGGAAAGAGTTGGCGGCTTATTAAAGCAGCGGGACCTTGGCTGAACCCCATGACTACACGCTAGGATTGCTGTGTGCCCCACGATAACTCGCAGCTGCTGATAAAGTCCACTGGTAATGGCTTTTTGCTAATGAGAAAAGTGCTGCTGATTATGACAAATAGCCCCAGACCAACAGGCTAAGCTGCTACACAGGCTCCCAATTGTCAGTCTGGCTGATTTTTGCATTTCATTATTCCTTTCCTGATGTCTTGGCTCCTTCTATTCTCAACATACTCCTATAACCGTGTGTCACAATTTTAATAACACTTCTTTATCTCAATTTCCCCCCTCTCTCCATGGAAGCTAGAAAAGAAATGGATATTGAAGGAACAATGTTTAACCTTGCTTGTATGCCACAGCAAAAGGAGCCCTTCAGCCATTGTTTAAGAATTTCAAAGGCACAAACAACCCACGTGGCTCCCGAGACTCTTTTCCGCTCCCTGTTTTTTTATAATTCCAAACATCTTTCTAAGGGTCTGGCATGCTGCATTTCCAACTCCTCAGTACAAGGGAGGTGCTTGACCTAAAGAGGTGTTGGTGCAGCGCAGGGGCAGGCAGAGTTTGACCCTCCAGGTGTCTTCGGCTACAGCTTCCATCACTTCTAGCCAGGAGGCCCCAAGCTTCCCCTATCTCTGGTGTAGTATAAGACACAAAGTAGAGAGTCCCCGATTCAAATTTCACTTCACCCACAGACTCACCAGGTCACCTTTGGGAGGCGAATCTTTCTTCATATACTTCTCACTCTCAGTCCATGCTGGAAGTGGAGATGACGGTACCAGCCTATCTCACAGGAATAACCTATCTCGCTTTTATATATATATTGATTTTTTTATTTAAAAAATCAGAAATTTTGACAAACTAACTTCAACTTTAATACATATTTCCCTGGACGATTTGACTTCCCATCCTTAACTACTTGACATTTGGAAGACATCTGAAGGCAGCCCTGTTCAGGGAAGTTTTTAATGTGTGACATTTTAATGTATTTTTAATCTTTGTTGGAAGCTGCCCAGAGTGGCTGGGGAAACCCAGCCAGATGGGCGAGGTACAAATAATAAATTGTTGTTGTTGTTGTTACTATTATTAACTGCAATTTTTATGTTCCCATCCTTTTTTCCTTATATCTCATACTTATTTTCTCTGTTAAAATGGCGGCCGTTTCCCTTCCACCACTTAAATTTTGAATCCTGCTAGTGACATCATTTGGCTATAATGCTTCCTCAAATGGTCCAAAAGGGGTCTCCACGCTTCAATAAAAAGTTCATCGTTTTGATCTCTTACACTTGCTGTCAATTTTGCCATTTCCACAAGGCCAGTTGGTTTTAAGATCCATTCTTCCTTGGTTGGAACATCTCCTGACTTCCTTTTCTGCGCATGTAGAATTCTGGCTGCTGTTGCTCCATCTCCATTATCCCTAAAAAGGAATAGGAAAGAGGAAAAACAATTCCATTCTGAAATCTGGTTGCCTTTCATAAAACAATTTCAGACTTGGCCTCATCAACAAGAATGTCTTTTTGCGAGCTAAGTTGATTAAAGATTACTTACCAGTTCTTCTGAGATACGTGGTTGTTCCCATTGCTGTAACAAAGAAGTCATGTTGTATTAATTCAGAAATACCAACATCGTTGTTTCTTGGTTCTAGGATTCTTAAGCCATTGTGTAAGATGTGGATTCAGTTTGATGTGTCAATCCAGCATCATGTATTTAAATTTACATCAGGAGTGGGCCCAATTTCAACCCCTCCACCACATGCACTCTGGAAGGAGTGACCTGTCCCCACTGGCGGAGGAATGGGGGGAGCGCACCGCCCCCAGCACCATCGGAGAGGGGGGTACAATCATGGCCACCCCCCGGACGCGCAACGCACACACCCCAATCGCGCCAGCGCCATGCCCCTGCGGGTGGTGTGCCACACCCCCGGGATGCACACCACACAGGTGCATGCCACGCCCCCAGGATGTGTGCTATGCTCCCTGGGATGTGCGCCAGCCACACACCCCCACTCTCTGCTCCCAGTGCTGGAGCATGCAGCTCCACCACTGCCTGTCCCTCCCCTGGCAGCCCACTACGCAAGGAGGACCGGGGAGCGGAGGATGGGGAGCAGGGGCTGCCAAAAAGAAAGAGACAAAAGAAGCTGGATTCACCCATGGTTGCCTTTGGAATGCCAATGGAGCCTCTGACAAATTCTCCAAAGGGGAAAAAAGTTCCCTACCCATTTATATCCTTTGTAATTTGAAACTGGCTAGAAAAGTAGAGACATCACCTTGCCAACAAAGGTCCGTATAGTCAAAGCTATGGTTTTCCCAGTAGTGATGTATGGAAGTGAAAGCTGGACCATAAAGAAGGCTGATCGCCGAAGAATTGATGCTTTTGAATTCTGGTGCTGGAGGAGACTCTTGAGAGTCCCATGGACTGCAAGAAGATCAAACCTCTCCATTCTTAAGGAAATCAGCCCTGAGTGCTCATTGGAAGGACAGATCCTGAAGCTGAGGCTCCAATACTTTGGCCACCTCATGAGAAGATAAGACTCCCTGGAAAAGACCCTGATGTTGGGAAAGAAGGAGAAGGGGGCGACAGAGGACGAAATGGTTGGACAGTGTTCTCGAAGCTACCAGCATGAGTTTGACCAAACTGCGGGAGGCAGTGGAAGACAGGAGTGCCTGGCGTGCTCTGGTCCATGGGGTCACGAAGAGTCGGACATGACTAAATGACTAAACAACAACAACAAAGATGGTGGGGTTATAGACAAGAGGACTCCCTTCTCTTATATTAAATATAGACCATAAAAGATAAGATATTCTGTTACACAGATAACAAAACTGAAAACTATTATTGAGGAGGCAGATCGGCAAAGGAACATAAAATGCAGTAGGGGGAAGGGGCCATCAGCAACGCAGGGAGGCAGAAATAGCTGGTGATCCTAGGCGCAGGAATAAAATGTTAGGAGGTACACAAGAATGTTCCTGTTTTAATCTATGAAATGCTGGAGTGCCGCCTGTGACATCACACGTTATTTCTTAAAAATGGACTGGGCAGCAGTTGTGTGTTATATATACAATGGTACCTTGGATTGCAACCGTTTTGGATTACAACCACGTCAAACCCTGAAGTGTGTGTCCCTTTTTTATTATTATTACAACCCCCCCCCTTTTTTGGAAGCCACATTGGCGAAGGCGCGCCTTGAGTTACAACCTGTGCCGGTTTAGAACCGGATCCTCGTAATGGATTATGGTTGTAAACCAAGGTAAAAAGGTAAAGGGACCCCTGACCGTTAGGTCCAGTCATAGCCGACTCATGTTGCTTTACTGGCCGAGGGAGCTGGCGTACACATTCTGGGTCATGTGCCCAGCATGACTAAGCCACTTCTGTTAAAACCAGAGCAGCGCACGAAATGCCGTTTACCTTCCCGCCAGAGCAGTACCTCTTTATCTACTTGCACTGGTGTGCTTTCGAACTGCTAGGTTGGCAGAGCTGGGACTCCCCGTTGCGGGGATTCGAACTGCCGACCTTCTGATCGGCAAGTTCTAGGCTCTGTGGTTTAACCCACAGCGCCATCCGCATCCCTGTAAACCAAGGTATACTACCAGCTTTCCCCTCTTACGGTGTTAACCAAAGCGATTATCATAACCAGTGCTTTTTTTCTGGGGGGACGCAGGGGTACACATACCCCTGAACATTTTGTGAATCTAAATGGGAGAAGAAACTAAAAATATTTTTAAAATTTGTTTCTTCTCTAGCATGGTGAATCGTCAGTTCCATTGCTACCCCCAATGGCGGCCTCATTTCCTGTTACGGTGTTTTCTGAGTCTCAGATGGAAGCGAGCGTTTAATGTGTGAAGTAGGATTTGGAATCTAGTACAGTGATTGGTCAGTTTTGTTGTTACCACCTCCAGTGGCAGTTTCCTTTCCTTTCCCGGTGATTTTCTTGAGTCAAAATAAGGAAAAAAGCACTGACCATAATCAAATTAAACACTTCTCTCTTCTGGCCACATCTACATTTGTGTGTGTGTGTGTGTAATACAGTGGTACCTCGGGTTAAGTACTTAATTCATTCTGGAGGTCCACCCTTAACCTGAAACTGTTCTTAACCTGAGGTACCACTTTAGCTAATGGGGCCTCCTGCTGCCGCCACGCTGCTGGAGCACGATTTCAGTTCTCATCCTGAAGCAAAGTTCTTAACCCAAGGTACTATTTCTGGGTTAGCAGAGTCTGTAACCTGAAACATATGTAACCTGAAGTGTATGTAACCTGAGGTACCACTGTATAAGAATACTTTTGAGAAGGTACATAAACATCAGCATTAATTCACTCCTGCGTCTTTGTGTGAACACAAAATCAATGCACAGCCTCCAATCATGGTTTACCCATAAAAAAGCACAACATACAAATATGATATGTGATGACATAAATCCTCTTGTTCTGTAGTCTAATGAGAATCCTCTGGGAAAGCAAAGTAGTCTATATAGTAAGGCAGTCGTTGGGCAAAAACATCACTCAGGAGATCGTAGCCACAGAGATAAGAAAAGAAGAGTCATCCCTTTGTCTGTAGACATCACTTCCTGGTTCGCATGGAGAAACCACTTTCAATGGAGCCCAGTGCCAGGAGCACCTAGCTGTATTGAGGCAGCACCAGGTGTTGAAAATCGGGTCCTCCTCACAGGAGGAGTGAGATCATCAGGACTGACCTCATTGTTGTGTGGGTGTGATGGCCTGAGATTCAGACTCGGAGGCTGAACCTGAGGAATCCCAGCCTGCACAGGAGTCCCCGCCTCCATAACCAGCTGAGCCGGGGCTGGGGCTTGAGCCTGAAGGGTTCTCACCTGTGCTGGATCCTCAGGTGCAGGCACCAGCTGAGTCTGCTCTGGCTCCTGAGGGGATGGAGGACCCATTGCCTGCAGGTGCTCCACTCTCAGCCCTGTCAGGGGAAGAGGAGGTTGCCTCTGGGTCCGGTAACCCTCCAGCCTCTCCTGAGCTGCAGAGGCTCAGGGCAGAGAGGCGGAGGGAACTAAGTTCCCGCAGGAGGAATGCTCGCCTCCAGGCCAGGAGAAGCGAGTCACCTGTGGACCGGGGCCACCCTATGCCTCGGGGCAGATAAAAGCCAGCCAGCCCCAGTCCCAGGTTGCGGGAGCAACATTGTTGGTAGCCTGTTCCTGCCTGCACCCTCTCCTGCTCTTCTGCCAGAGTTCCTGACCCCACCCGACTCCCTGCCTTGGACCCCGCTTCAGCCTTGATGGACAGCCTCCATACCGCACCCTCGACCTTGGAGTGTACCGGGACCTTGCCGCACGGTTAACCCTCGGGACCAGCACAGTGGGTGGGAGCGACTGGATAGCTACGGCAACCTGATTGGTGGTCCCTCGGTTGCTGGCCAATGGGATTTTTTGTGTATTATCTGAGGATCCTATATACCACTCCACATTGTGTAGAGCTTCCTCTTTTCACTTCGGGCACCAGATCACCCGCCCACCCTCCCTATATTTAGGGTTCGTTATGACCTTGCTATGCCGTCATGGGTCGTCTGTTCTTGGGACAGGGGCCCGGTAGGAATTTTCCCGATTGGCTGGTGCCACTTGGGTTTTGCCTGCCGCGTAGCAAATCGCCACAACTTTGTAAGGTTTGGTGGTTAGGCATTGGTTCAAAGTGGTCTGGAGGAGAGCTTTTGCCAAGCCTTTTCAGGGGGTAGGGCCACGCAAGAGTCCCTGGGAGCATTTTGGGGTGAGCTTGAGTCACGTGACCGTACCAGTGCTCCCCCACGGTGTTTACCTGTACTGACAATATGGTGGGGCCCAGTCATCAGTGCTGTCCTGCTGAGGTCAGGTGCAGCTAGTCGGGAACCAATGCCTAAACAAACCACTCAATATCTGTAATCAATAAAGTTGTGGCCCAAATTATGCCAATAACGTAAAACTAAATTCCGTGTCAATCGTGTCTTTATTATTGGGAAGCTCCTGGGGATCTTAACACGTAATTTTGCTCCTCTAACAGTTTTGCAGGGATGCGGGTAGTGCTGCTGTGGGTGAAACCACAGAGCCTAGGACTTGCTGATCAGAAGGTCGGCGGTTCGAATCCCTGTGATGGGGTGAGCTCCCGTTGCTCGGTCCCTGCTCCTGCCAACCTAGCAGTTTGAAAGCACGTCAAAGTGCAAGTAGATAAATAGGAACCACTCCGGTGGGAAGATAAACAGCGTTTCCGTGCGCTGCCCTGGTTCACCAGAAGCGGCTTAGTCATGCTGGCCACATGACCCGGAAGCTGTATCCCAGCTCCCTTGGCCAGTAAAGTGAGATGAGCGCCGCAACCCCAGAGTCCAGAGTTATGACTGGACTTAATGGTCAGGGGTTCCTTTTACCTTTTAACAGTTTTGCACCTGGGGCAACAGTCCCTATGCCCCCCATTCTATGCCACTGCTCATGAGCAATGCTACAGCGTTTAGTTTCCTCTGGATCACAGTTTACAAACCTTCTGTTTTTATAATTGTTTTGCAAATGTATAGCAGAGCATATGCACATTGCAGGGTCCTTGCTCAAAGACAGCTTCCCAGACGTTTCCCTCTCCCCTGTCGATCCATCACCGCCCTCCCTCCAGTCTCTGAAGTATGTTGTACTGGTGGGGGTCCACCACCCTGTCCTGGCTGCTGCTGCTTGCTTGCTTGCTTGCTAGATTAAGATTACTTATATGTCATAGAATCATAGAATCATAGAGTTGGAAGAGACCACAAGGGCCATCGAGTCCAACCCCCCTGTCACTTTTCCACCACCAGCTATGCCCAAAGTGGCTTACAACAAACATTCAAAACATCGCAATACAAATATATGAAATAGAGAGCATGTCAATAAATTTAAAAATGGCAAAATAAACAATTTAACAAACAGAATAAATCCAATATTACAAAAAAAGAAACAATATAGGTTTAAGTAAAGGTAAAGGGACCCCTGACCATTAGGTCCAGCCTTGACTGACTCTGGGGTTGCAGCGCTCATCTCGCTTTACTGGCCGAAGGAGCCGGCGTACAGCTTCCGGGTCATGTGGCCAGCATGACTAAGCCGCTTCTGGCGAACCAGAGCAGCGCATGGAAATGCCGTTTACCTTCCTGCCAGAGCAGTACCTATTTATCTACTTGCACACTGATGTGCTTTCGAACTGCTACGTTGGCAGGAGCAGGGACCGAGCAACGTAGCTCACCCCGTCGCGGGGATTCGAACCGCCGACCTTCTGATCGGCAAGTCCTAGGCTCTGTGGTTTAACCCACAGGGCCACCCGCCCTGTGGGTTAAACCACAGAGACACCTTCTGTCTCCCATATTCAACCACAAATCTATGCTGTGGACCACCTGAATGGACCCCTTTGAGAAGCCCTGATTTCTACTCTTATTATTATCACTATCTTATTTCCCACCTTTTTCTTCAAGCGGCTCAAAGTGGCATGTAGGGATGGAGGAGAAATTTGCTTCAGTACAGACTTAAATATGACATCTATCCAATTTTCGCTTTCTGAAACGATGTGTTAACAAAAACACACAGTTGTCCTTCCGAATTCACACTTACGTGAATTTTGCAACGCTCTTCTCACACCAAACAGTGTCTACAAAAATGTATATATTTGGAGAAAGTGTGCATGAAAACGAATATATCCATGAAAAGAACAGACAAAAATGCATTACTTTGGGGAAATTGCTTGCAGAAATGTGTACATTAGTGAAAATTGCATACAGGACTGTGCTTAATAGCGGAAATTCGCACTAAAATTCCGATGATTTAAAAAAATAACTAATCACAGGTCGCCACAAAATGCCAATAACTGAATTTAAGACTGGAGAAATGAGAAGCTGAGAGAACTGAACTTGACAGATCCTTCCATCCCTTGCAGCATGCATAATTCCCGCCCCCGCCCCCGCCCCCATTTTATTGTCCGAACAATGCTGAGAGACATTGTCTGGCCCACGGTCACCCAGTGAGCAGTGCAGCCGAGTGGGGAATGAGATTGTCGTCTCCTCGGTCCAGCATTCTAACCACTATCAGAAAGTGGAGTATTTATTCCCCCGGTTGTGAAAATGACCTTTTTTCATGCTGGGTGCCAATGAAATGACCAAATTAGGAGAACCATGACAGTAACTAGAAGCAGTAGCTCACAGTGATTATCTATGGCTATCACACTTATCTATGAAGGTGCCTGCCTTGTGGAACAATCTTCCCCTGGAGATCTGGTAAGCATTGACTTTGGGATGCTTCTCCTGGCAGGTAAAACCACACCTCTCCATCCCAGCTTTTTGCTGACTGCTAATGCCAGCTCCTGGAATCTCTGGGGACTGTAATTCTAACTGACTCGTACGGTTTATCGTCCTAAAAACCCATCTTTTTCTTTTTGCAATGAATATAAAGGAATTGAAAAGTGTTTGAAGTAATATGGACTACACGTTTTAATTCAAAACAACAGCTTGGTGCAACCGTTGCATACATTTAAACAAATGCATCCTATTTTCTAAAGCTATATTTCTAAAACAAACAGCAAAGGGCCATCTCCTTCAGTTTAGCAATACAGTTGTGAATTAATCTTTTATGGTCAAAAAACCCCATCTGAAACAAAGACCGGTATGTGATTGTATTAAGAATATTGTTATTTTATTTTGAGAATATCATCATTTATTATCTAAATTTATATGGCTGTCTCCGCCAATAAAAAATTCTAAGTGGCATATAAAACAAATATAGTTCTGAGGGCACCTTTTAAAACACATATTTACATATTTAGCTTCACTGGCTAGTTATGGTATTATTTAAAGGGGTCACACGAGAGAGCAGTACTTATTAAAACAGAGAAAGAAAGAGGTAAACTCATAATAGGATTTTTCATGTGGAACGATAATCTTATCTAATATGTCTGAAAATGTAATCCATTACTACTAATTACCACGCTGGCTTTGAAAAACAGAATCGCACTTCCTCCAGGGCTAGGCAGGGGCCAAATTTCTCTCTTTCTCCCGTCTTCATTGTTCTTTCCCCCTCTCCCAGACTCTTCCCACCTTTTTCCTCTCCCAAGAAAAATGCAGGCCTCCGGACATTAGCAGAGAAGGGCCCAGGGTCTCCCTATCGGGCTAAAGCAGAAGCTAAACAATATTAGCCAATCATTTTTGATAGATGAAGCATGGAAATTAGTTCCAGAGTTTAACTGATAACTGAAACCACAGAGTTACATTCCATTATGGCAGCCTTAATTGATGAGCTCATTAAGCCCATTATTAGAGAAATTGATTTCAAATAGGCACTTAAAACTGGCTGGCAAAAGGGGGGAAAAAAAGGTGAAGAGATACCACACAATGTGAAGAAAGTAACGAAAATACATAATGAAGCAAGTAATTTTATAGGTTTTTTTAATGAAAGCCTCAAGAGCATATTAGTTGCTGTGTGGATTTTAAACACTCGTTTTATGTACTAATAAAGCTTTTGTAGATTGTGTCCATTAGGGGAGTTCTGAATGCCTCCAATCTTTAATGCAGCACTGCTACTAATTAATTAATTAACCCCCAACTGAAGCAATCAATTAGTCATGCAGGATCCGCACTGTAAAGCTACTCTAGGTATTGTCTGGCCGGGGCAAGAAATGGTAGAAATGTAGCCTCCGCTTTGAGTTTGATTATTTTTCTTTCTCTTGTTCATCAAGTTAATGGAAACAAATCGGATCAAAGTCTTCGAGAGCTTATGAATTGTCTTCCATGGTGATGGAGTCCAAGAGGAAAGCCTCTCTCATTCATAGTGAGCCACGTTTCGTGTGCGTACGAAGTACTGTACGAATCTTCATTACACCATCGATCCTCAAAATAACACTACAGGTGAGAAACCACAGCTTGACCCGTTGCTCCCACTAAACCGCATCAGTGAGGGAGTTGTCCGCTAAACCCATAATTTTGGCCTGTGTGCTGTAATGAGAGGTAACATTTGCACCTCGTATCTCAAAGAATCCATACTAATCACTGTATTAGAGGGCAACAGACTGAAGTTGGGGAAAATCCACGTTGAATTTGCAGCACTTGAAAAAGAAGAAGTTAAACACTAAACCAGGAAGGATTTGATGAATAGGGACTAAGCATGCGTAAATCACACCCTTGGTTCATTCTTCATCTTTCTTTAGCTTCATCTCCTCCTCCCGAGAACAAATTTTATTTAAAGAGCTTACATATTCAGCGCTGAGATTTACTGGATTCAATTTGGGAATGTCCTGCGCCGCCTCCTATTATTTCAATACACTGATTCTATGATTCCATCCCTTTCCTCCACGGCCTCTCTAGGAGATAACGGCACACATAAATGTCCAAGAATACACACACACGCACACACTGGGACACATAAATGTCCAAGAATACACACACACACACACACCCAACCATCTTCACTTTGCGTAGAGACAGAAATGCCATCACCGATAAACCCAGTGAGTCGAAGCCAATTTATATGTGGCTGTCCTGACACCCAGCCTAATGTTTAAAAGTCTCTTTCTCCATGCGCCCCATCGCCAGAAGCTTTAGTGATCACATTCACCTGGTACTATACCAGCTGTACTGGCTCCTGGTGGAGTACAGGAGGTTTAAGGTGCTGGTTTTAACCTTTAAAGCCCTATATGGCCTAGGACCCTCGTACCTACGGGACCACCTCTCCTGGTATGTCCCACGGAGGGCCTTACAGTCTTCAGACAAAAACATCTTGGAGATCCCGGGCCACAGGGAAGTTAGGCTGGCCTCAACCAGAGCCAGGGCTTTTTCAGCTGTGGCCCTGATCTAGTGGAACGCTCTGTCACAAGAGACTAGGGCCCTGCGGGACTTGACATCTTTCCGCAGGGCTTGCAAGACAGAGCTGTTCCACCAGGCCTTTGGCCAAGGCACAGCCTGACCCCCTCCTTTGGTAATCCTCACAAAACTCTAGCCCAATGGTGGCATTAATTTGATTTGAACTGATTTTAGAATGAATTGATTTCAGAATGCTGTATTATTTTACTGTTGTTAGCCGCTCTGAGCCCGGCTTCCGCTGGGGAGGGCGAGATATAAATCATTTATTAATAATAATACTTTATTCTTTATATCCCGCCCATCTGGCTGGGTTTCCCTAGCCACTCTGGGCGGCTTCCAACAAAACACCAAAATACAATAACCTATTAAACATTAAAAGCTTCCCTAAACAGGGCTGCCTTCAGATGTCTTCTAAAAGTTTGGTAGTTACCGTATTCTTTGCTCTATAAGACTCACTTTTTCCCTCCTAAAAAGTAAGGGGAAATGTGTGTGCGTCTTATGGAGTGAATGCAGGCTGCGCAGCTATCCCAGAACCAGAACAGCAAGAGGGATTGCTGCTTTCGCTGTGCAGCGATCCCTCTTGCTGTTCTGGCTTCTGAGATTCAGAATATTTTTTTTCTTGTTTTCCTCCTCCAAAAACTAGGTGCGTCTTGTGGTCTGGTGCGTCTTATAGAGCGAAAAATACGGTATTTTTCTCTTTGACATCTGATGGGAGGGCATTCCACAGGGTGGGTGCTATTATTATTATTATTATTATTATTATTATTATTATTATTAGCGGCTTCCTGCCAACGTTGCATGCCTTAGCTTGTAACTGCAGCATGTACTGAGGGCTATGCATTCACTGAGAATCTGCTTAAGACATCAGAGGTGGTGGGAAATCTTGTAGGGAGAGGTGAAATGCAGAACATTCAAAGCCGCTGATTTCGGTGCAGAGAAATGGCCCCGAACGCCTCCCGATGATTAGCTATGTTCATCTTAGCTTCTGTGAACTTGGCCTCCGCCTGAAACAGCCCCAGTCGACATCCGTAGCATCTCAGCGAGACGCTTCAAGGCAAGCGGGTGCTGATTACAGTCAATATTTTGTTAATTCCAGCAACGATGGCCAGGCAGTAGCACTACACAGTAAAGCTGTTGATGTTTCATTTAAACCAATGGCATTCTTCAGCATCCTCCCCAAATGCAGAATATTTTCCCTTCACAGTTCACGGAGTTCAGAGGGTTTAATGAGCACTGACCTGTCTTATTTTGACTCCAAAACGCCGGACGATTCTAAAACGCCCTGGTATATTTCAGATTAAATAACTGTTGTCATTTTCTGCTTTCATTGTTTTAATAGTCAATTCAATTTAAAATGGCCCATTGAAACCACTCATTTGTACAATATCATCCCATAACCACTTTTTATTATTTAGCAGTTCTGAAAACACCTACCAAACTATTGCCATTTAAAACCTACTTAAAAGCCAATTTGGGCAGCATTTGTGCTTATGTAAATAAGGCTTGCTGTTGTGCTAAATATGGAATTGCACCAATTCTTCTGTTCTGAAGGATAATTCTCAATTGTAAATTGTACTCTCAGAAGGAATTGCATGTTTTTTAATCACAGCACTCACAAGCATAAATCAGGTGCAAAACTGTTTTAAAATGTTATTCAAAAATGCAGTGTGGAGAAAAATTACCGGAATGAAATGTACAGATTTTCACTTTTTAAGTCTAAAGCCTTTTATTTAATGTACTAACTTACATAACAGAAGCAATTTTGCAGGGCTCTCTATAAATAAGTATGCCTCCAAGTTTTACCTAACAGCATGGTTTTTGAAACATGTGCTTGTGTGTCAAAGGACTGTTATACATTATGCATTTTTCCGTTTATGTGACTCTCTAATGAAAGGGGTATTTGCACCCAGTGTCTTTGTTTAGGGTGTAATCATCCTCAAATCCACTTTTGTCAGGTTCAATTTAAATTTGACAAATGTATAATCAACCGATGTCTTTACATTATTATTTACTGTTACCAGCTAGCATACGTCTTCGTCGTATGCCTGTTTGATCTGATTATGACGGTTGGCCAAAAGGCTTTGATACGTGTCTTTTTGTTTACACTCACTTATTTCTCTGCCCTGTGAAGAAAATAGTCAGTGCACACTTTGAAGGTTAAAGGGCTCAGAAGGAGCCAGATATGTTCAAATACATCATAGTGCAATGCCGACTGATCACGAATATTGTACTTTTAGGGGATTCGAGTTCCCTCATTCACTGCCTGTTTATTTCCCAATCAGCTGCTGCTTTGGGTTATTTTGTCACCGCCCCCCAGCCCCAGCCCGCTTAAGTTAGCATTTTCTTTCTGGGAGCAATGGCATTATTACATAGCTAATCAAATTTTGCTGCATCAGGGGTGAGGAACCATCAGACCAGATATGGCCTCATCTGGTCCACGGTCTCCCCCTCCATGCTACAATTAGACTGGGGGGAAATTCCTATTGGCTCGGACGGGAGGATTTTCTAAGCCTAATTGCTACATCGGGGCGTGTTTTCAGGGGAATCACAGCTGGGGATCCATTCAAATAGCCATAAAACCCCCCATAGAATTCAGAAATGGCCCCGGTGAACCCAGCAGAGCCCTGAACAAAGCTTCTAATAAGGGATATGGCTCACCATAGGACACAGTGCCATCGGAAGTGGATGAGTGAGGCTGTGTACATACTATAGTGCTAAAGCACTTTCAAAGCACATTCTGTCCCACAAAGAATTCTGGTCACTGTAGTTTCTTAAGGGTTACTGTGAATCGCAGCTCTGTGAGGGGAAAACTTCAGCGCCCAGAATTCGTTGAGGGAAAGGATACACACCCTCCAACATTTCTCCGATGAAAACAGGGATGCCCGATTTATTATTATTATTATTATTATTATTATTATTATTATTATTATTATTAT
>JAXCMG010000115.1:171821-255338 GCA_034642415.1 Podarcis siculus
ATTATTATTATTATTATTATTATTATTATTATTATTATTATTATTATACCCCACCCACCTGACTGGGCTGCCCCAGCCACTCTGGGTGGCTTCCATCACATATAAAAACATAATAAAACATTAATCATTTTAAAAGTCCCTATACAGGGCATTCCGGGTTCAAATGAGAAATTGGAATGGCTTCTATAAATCTGGGACTGTCCCTGGAAAATAGGGGCAGTTGGAGGGCCTGAGGATGTGCTTTGAATGTGCTTTAAAGGTGTAGGGTATACAGAGTCTGAGCATAGCTGTCAACCGTCCCTTATTTGGCAGGAAAATCCCTTATCCCAGCGCCATGTCCCGCTGCTGTCCCTTATTGATGCTGTCCCTTAAATATCCCGGGTTTCAAAGGAAGCAGCTCCTCTCCCTCCCTCCCTGCCGGACAGGAGGAGGGAGGCTCCAACTGTGTTGCTTGGCTGCGTTGCTCACCCAATAAGGAGTCTAAGAACGACTGGGGGGCGGAGCTTGCATGCCTTGTGCCGATCAAATCGGCCGTGTTGCCTGGGGACTCGCCTTTGCTCAGCGCTTCCCAGTGACGGTGGTTTTCCTTGCTGCGTCCCCTCTGCTGGGTTGCTGCGCTGTGGGAACCACCGCTTGAGGCTTCGTTTGGCTGCTGGATGGGCTTTCTGCCTTTGGCTCGGAGGGGCTCAGAAGTTGAACCTACCTGTGCCTGGAAAATGCCTTATTTTAGCTGCTGATCCCCTATTTTCGAGGCTGCTGGTCCCTTATTTTCAAATCTGTAAGTTGACAGCTATGAGTCTGAGAGTAGTATAGTAAATTGGCCACTCAAGGACTGAGTTCATAAACCATAAAAGATTTTTCTCACAGGCTTCAGCCTTCCCCGACCCCCCAAAACAACAACAACAGGTAACAGCCCATGGCACACATTTGTATATGTTTTTATATGTCACCCTGCAAGCAAAATAATTTATTTTAATGGGTTTTAAAAAGGAAGGAAGGGGCAGTAGATCCAGGGCTTGGGTCCACTGGCTTAACAGTGTCCCTGCTGCTCACATACTAGGAATATAATATCACTCATATATTTACTTCAAGAAAAAGAGAATTTCAAAATATTAAAAAATAATACCTTTCCCCCCCCAGGTGTCCCAGAGCCCACTACTGATTTTACAAGTGAGCAAGTACAACCATCCAGGTCTGGGTGTTCTTGATAACAGGTCAGCCAATCGGACGCATGCCTAATTTCTCTACTTGCATGGTTTCGTAAAGCGATCTCAGCGTAATTAATTGACCCAGCGTATTTTTTTATTTTATGTTTGTTCTCATTCCTGTTACTTTTTATCCAGTCTTCTGGGTTAGTTCTCTTTCTTCTTGTTGATTTGGGGTGGGGTGGGGAATAATTCAGCAGGTTTTTGTATGAAAACCTCTGGATGAATGACCTTATATACCTGTATTTTGTTGTTTTCCACTATCTGTGGGGTTTTTTTGGCCAGGTGTCCCTCAGGATTGCTCTCAAGATTGCTGCTTTAATTCGGAGTGTAGTGGAAGCGATCAAAATGTCCATTGGCTTGTCTAACCTTACTGCAGTTTTAGCACCAATCTGTACTGCAGTCTCAGCACAGACCGCCTCAGGACAATCGAGGTTAAGACATTTACCGTATTTTTTGCTCTATAAGACTCACTTTTCCCCTCCTAAAAAGTAAGGGGAAATGTGTGTGCATCTTATGGAGCGAATGCAGGCTGCGCAGCTATCCCAGAAGCCAGAACAGCAAGAGCGATTGCTGCTTTCACTGTGCAGCGATCCCTCTTGCTGTTCTGGCTTCTGAGATTCAGAATATTTTTTTTCTTGTTTTCCTCCTCCAAAGACTAGGTGCGTCTTGTGGTCTGGTGCGTCTTATAGAGCGAAAAATACGGTAACTAATATGTCTGCCACGAATCCCACCAGGCCATTCTTTTCTATTGCATAGTGGATGCCTCTAAATTTCAAAATTATGTTTCCATATTTCTGTTTGAAGCTCTTGTATCCTGTCTTCTATGTTATTTGCACCAGCTTCATATCGATCTTTTTGCTGCCTTGTAGTTCTTGCTTTTCTTACACTTCTCTTATTAATTTATCTTGGGTTTTCAGCTTCTCTTTCACAGTTTTCATATGACCAGCTATTTTCTCTAGTTGTTCTTCCAACCTTTTATCTCTCTTCTGACAATATTACTTGAATTCTAGATCTCATTTACGTAATTCTTCTAAGAAATTCTTATCTCGCTGTTCCAAGAAAACATTTGTAATAGTGTTTGTGAGTTCTTCTGTTCTTTTGTTCCCCATTCTAAGAGATGTATAGGGTGAGAGATTCCTTTTTCTCCATCAAGTTCTGTTGAGAAGTCTGTAAGATGGTCCAGAAAACTTCATTTCCTGCTAGCCTCCTGCTCTTTAGAATTGCTTGGGTCAGAATTTGTTTGGGTCAGAATTAGTAGTTTCTTCTCACTACTTTGTTTTGAATTCTGGTGCTGGAGGAGACTCTTGAGAGTCCCATGGACTGCAAGAACATCAAACATATCCATTCTTAAGGAAATCAGCCCTGAGGGCTCACTGGAAGGACAGATCCTGAAGCTGAGGCTCCAATACTTTGGCCACCTCATGAGAAGAGAAGACTCCCTGGAAAAGACCCTGATGTTGGGAAAGATGGAGGGCACAAGGGGACGACAGAGGGCGAGATGGTTGGGCAATGTTCTCGAAGCTACCAGCATGAGTTTGACCAAACTGCGGGAGGCAGTGGAAGACAGGAGTGCCTGGAGTGCTCTGGTCCATGGGGTCACGAAGAGTCGGACACGACTAAACGGCTAAACAACAACAACTTTTTCCTTATTTGGGAGATTTCATGACCGACCTTGAAATCTTTTGTAATTAAAGTTTGTTTGGAGTCTTTACTTTTACTAGATTCCTTTCCCATACTGACGTGAGCTCCTGTGCTTATATTTATTTATTTATATTTAATTTCTCTTCTGTCAATGCATCTATCTGTGACTTGGCCTTTCAGACTGTGCTCAGAGCTCCTTGGTTGTTTTTGCTACTCTATCTTGATTCAATATGTAATATAACCATTGGCGTTTACTTATTTCAGAATGATATAATTCATTTAACCTAGGTTAATCAGTGAGAATTCATTCAAGTTAAAGTTTTTCAAAATTACTTCCTTCCACTGTGAGGCTGCTGGTTTAATCAGTGTTAAATGATAATTTCCATTTCAATCCATATAATTCAGTATAATTCAGTCATTAACTATTAATCAGTAAAGTTCCTTCAGGATGACTCTCCTAAGCATAATGTTTAAATCATTTGTATAAATGTTCACAATTGCAATGCTTTTTGCTCAGATGGCTTATTATTTGAGTTCAATTCATTTAGACCAGCATAGACCAGTTCATTTAAACCCGTACGGTGTGCCCCTTTCCCATTTGGAGTTGCTTTTAGAGGCTCTTATCTATCCTCCCTCACTTTTAGAATACAGAATACCAGAAGCCTGGTAATATGAGTTCAAATCTCCACGACGGGGTCCTGTTGCTCTGTCCCGTTGCTCTGTCCCAGCTCCTGCCAACCTAGCAGTTCAAAAGCACACCAGTGCAAGTAGATAAATAGGTACCGCTGTGGCGGGAAGGAAATTGTGTTTCCGTGCACTCTGGTTTCCATCATGGTGTTCTGTTGCACCAGAAGCAGTTTAATCAGAAAGTTGTCTGTGGACAAATGCTAGCTCCCTTGGCCTGAAAGCGAGATGAGTGCTACAACCCCATAGCCACCTTTGACTTGACTAAACCGTCCGGGGTCCTTTATCCTTACCTTTTTTTTAATATGAGTGTACTGATGTTCTGATTTTTCCTTTATCTTCATCACATTAACACTTCCCAGATTGGCAGATTTATGTTCATCTATTTTCTCCCCTTGGACGCGGGTGGCGCTGTGGGTTAAACCACAGACCCTAGGACTTGCCGATCAGAAGGTCAGCGGTTTGAATCCCCGCGATGGGGTGAGCTCCCGTTGCTCGGTCCCAGCTCCTGCCAACCTAGCAGTTCGAAAGCACGTCAAAGTACAAGTAGATAAATAGGTATTGCTCCGGTGGGAAGGTAAACGGCATTTTAATGAGCTCTTGTTTATTCACAGGCCAGGACAGAACTGAACTGAACTGAAGGGTGCAGCCAGCCTGCTTATATAGAGCTCTAGTACAATGTAACTGTAACAATTTTCTAAAACTATCCAATCACTGAACGTCACTTTCGACCCCTTATTTGCATAACTATCTACAGTATCTCCCTGCTGGCCCAGGGTGAGAACTTCAGTACATAACAGGGCCCCCTCACCTCTCGCACTCCTTTCTACAGCATTGGTTCGACTCCCCCTGCAGCGTGGTGCCGAGTGCGACCGTACTGGTTGTGGCACCCTAAAACCGCCTCTGAACCGACTTCCCGCCCTCCAGGCCTTTTTCATTGCAAAATGATGAATTAACGGTCCCAATAATGATCTTTCCTGACTCACTTTTGCAATGTTAGATTGGGATCAGATGGTACACCTGGCAGCTTTTCTTCATTATCAGTTGTGACAGACGCAGCCGATTGCCGGGTACTGCAAAGCCCCGTGTGAAGGGCAAGATCTGTGTGGGCAAAAGAGGGTTGCCTTTGTTGTTGTTGTTTAGTCGTTTAGTCGTGTCCGACTCTTCGTGACCCCCTGGACCAGAACACGCCAGGCCCTCCTGTCTTTCATTGCCTCCCGCAGTTTGGTCAAACTCATGCTGGTAGCTTCAAGAACACTGTCCAACCATCTCGTCCTCTGTCGTCCCCTTCTCCTTGTGCCCTCCATCTTTCCCAACATCAGGGTCTTTTCCAGGGAGTCTTCTCTTCTCATGAGGAGGCCAAAGTATTGGAGCCTCAGCTTCAGGATCTGTCCTTCCAGTGAGCTCTCAGTGCTGATTTCCTTAAGAATGGAGCAGATTGATCTTCTTGCAGTCCATAATTCAAAAGGGGTCGTCTTATGCTACTGTAACACCAGGTGACTGACTTGTCAAATGTGGCCCGTGAAGTGAGGCGGAGATAACAGTCTGCCCCCCTAGCCAGACCAGATCCAGTAGCCCGCTTCTATTTAATTGGGTTGTTTTCTTCGTCCAGTAGAGACTGAATAGTGGCACTAATAGCTGCAGACCACAAATCTGTTTGGCGTAGGCTACTGGGTAAAATGCAGTTGGGGCTCCGTTATTCCTAGTGGCGCCATCATTATTCCTATCTTCCTGGAGAATCACCAGCTCTCTGGACTGAGATATGAGACATCTGAAAGGCCAGGGAGAGACTGTTCCTTTATAAATGCCTCAGATGCTGCTAACATAAATTGAAGGAACAATTCCCAATTCTGCCCACAGTATGCGGAGACTTTCTCCAGGGCTTTGGTTATCTGAGCTTTAATCACCTTTCAGTTGGGCTGTTCAGCAGATTTAGCATTCAGTATATTCAATGGGTCAAGCTCAGAGCTAGGGCTGTCTCGCAAAATCATAGAACCACAGAATCATAGAGCTTTCCAGGGGGCTTGAGGGTCACCAACCCTCTGCAACACAGGGCTCTAACCTAGATAACCTAGATAATCTAGTTTAGAGCAGGGCTCTAAACTAGATAATACATGACAGAACCAACCTCTGCTTAGAAACCTCCAAGGATAGCTTATTCATAGAGTGTGTTGTGTATAGGTTGGTGTGTGCATATGTGTGGTGGCATTGCATTCATGTGCGTGATTGTGATGCGTATGTGTCAGGGGCTCAGGAGCAGAGGGGCAGGAAAGGGGGGGATTAGAGACCGAGGGGGAGGAATCCGAGGGAGAAGTTAGCGATGATAGCCGCCTGAGGTCTCTAAGTCTCTCCAGCGAATCGGAGGATTCACAGAAAGGGGCTCCAGTGGTCAGAGCTAGGGGGTTGCCAAAGGGAACACACCAGGAAGGAGGGGCCAGAGGGGATTCAGAGAGCAGCAGTTGGAAATCGGGACCAGCTTCCCCACCGGAGAGCAGTAGGGGGGAGGAGTCCCAGGCATCGGCACCAGGCAGCTTTCCGTCAGCGGAAGGACATGAGTCGGGGTTAGCCACGCCTGCGTCAGAAAGCGAGGAAACGGTCGAAAGGAGGGTCGGAGACAGGGCGCGCGCGCCAAGTTCAAATGTACAAGAGGGTGGCGCAATGAGCAGCCCGGAAAGGGAGCCAGGTCCTAAAGCCCGCCGAAAGGGGGGGGAGGAGTCCGAGGGGTCCGCATCCGAAGCGTCCAGGAAGGAAGGGACCCCGGGGGGTGGTAGGACCCAGAGGCGAAAGGAGAGACGCAAGAGGTGGGGTAAGACTAGAGTCTTAAGCTGGTGTACAGGGGGCGGAGACTCAGACGGAGCTTCGCCGATCTAGGGTCTAGACGTAGAGACGCACGCTAGGGTTTGGAAATGGAAACTATATTTCAATACAGACTTTTGTACAGTTCTACTGGCTAGCGTTGGTCCTCTGTGAGCTGGGACCTGGAGGCAGTCTCTGACAGTATGTGTGATTTCTGGACCATAAAGAAGGCTGATCGCTGAAGAATTGATGCTTTTGAATTATGGTGCTGGAGGAGACTCTTGAGAGTCCCATGGACTGCAAGAAGATCAAACGTATCCATTCTTAAGGAAATCAGCCCTGAGTGCTCACTGGAAGGACAGATCGTGAAGCTGAGGCTCCAATACTTTGGCGACCTCAGGAGAAGAGAAGACTCCCTGGAAAAGACCCTAATGTTGGGAAAGAAGGAGAAGGGGACAACAGAGGACGAGATGGTTGGACAGTGTTCTCGAAGCTACCAACATGAGTTTGACCAAACTGTGGGAGGCAGTGGAAGACAGGAATGCCTGGCGTGCTCTGGTCCATGGGGTCATGAAGAGTCGGACACGACTAAATGACTAAACAACAGCAACAATGTGTGATTTCATGGTGTGTCCATGTATATCCCCCCTCCCTTAACCACTGCACAACACTGTCACAATCCACAGCTAAAGGAATAGGCATTGCACATGGCATCCACTAGGTAGCTCCCTTTGCAAACATTGGAGTGCCGGTAGAATTTTGCTTCAAAACCGATGTTCTTATGGGCTTCTATGATGCCCGCAAACCTCGCTAACTTTGAAGCACTGCTCAGAACTTCACGGAAGCAATGAAAGGCTGTCTTCCTCCATAAGCTTGAATCAATGAGTACATCAGTCGTTTTCACTGAAATTGTAAAGAAATATATAAAATACTTGTTCAAAAATGGCAGGTGTGTCAATATTCAGCACTTTTAACTTGTACCTGTAGCACTTCTGATTGGATTGGTTTGGAAATCTGTCACACTTTGTAAACCTCATCTGGCAGATCATGTATGCCAAATTTTGAGTTGTTAGCTCAACTTGGCCCACAATAGTGCAACTTTTTCTTTTTCTTTTTGCTACTCATTTTAACTAAAGGGTCACCCCTGTACCACATTCATTCATTCATTCAATAATAATAATAATAATAATAATAATAATAATAATAATAATAATTTATTTGTACCCTACCCATCTGACTGGGTTTCCCCAGCCACTCTGGGCGGCTTCCAACAGGATATTAAAATACAATAGTCTATTAAACATTAAAAGCTTCCCTAAACAGGGCTGCCTTCAGATGTCTTCTAAACGTCAGGTAGTTGTTTATCTCTTTGACATGTGATGGGAGGGCATTCCACAGGGCGGGTGCCACTACTGAGAAGGTAGTGGCATGCTTGTGGCATTTTTTCCACCCAAAGTGAAAAGGATTGTGGACTTTTTCAGTGCTGTTTAGGGAAGTTTTTAATATCTGACGCTGTATTGTTTTTAATATTCAGTTGGAAGCCGCCCTGAGTGGCTGGGGAAACCCAGCCAGATGGGTGGGGTATAAATAAATTATTATTATTATTATTATTATTATTATTATTATTATTATTATTATTAAGTTGGTATTGTAAAACAGTTGCCACCTCAGGAGAAACCACTTCTTATTTTAACTTCGGTGAGGTAATGCATTTTCTAACCACTCATTTGGGGTGGATCAGCAAAGCCATAAACATGGTAATGGCGCCCACCTGAGAGGTGCCGGAACTGAGTTCCGGCAAGTTCCAGCTGAAAAAAAAGCCCTGGCTTTTAAGGTACAGTGCTTTTAAGGTACAGTGTATATACAGCCATTCTTTCCCTCTTCATGCTTGATTCAAATCATAATAAAAATTGCTCCTCTTTTGGAGTTCTCAGGTTATCTAACCATCAAGAACACCCAGTAACAGTATTAAACATCCAGAATGGTGCATTTCTAAAGTTGCCTATTTAAGAATATGGATGAAACGCTCCCTTATTTATTTATTTATTTATTTAAAAAAGCAATTCAGTTATAAGCCATGGGTTATATACTTTTAAACAATCTTAGCTATAATATGGGTAGCAGGGTAACCACACACCTGATTTATTCTGTTGATATTTAAAATAGCATCGGCTTGATCCTTCTTCGTGATATTGTGCACATTTAATCCTTTTCACAACACGGAGAAAAATGTACCAATAAATTATTTCTTCATTGAAGTCCTTTTATCAGGGAAAAATAAAATCCTTCCCAGTTTGATGGCAGATACTTAATCAGTTGCGTGATTACGGCTTCCCACCTTGTCCTGTTAAAAGACAGATTTCCAACCATTTGCGCTCTTTTTAATCCATAGGAAGTCAATTTTCCACTCATATATTAGTTTATTTTATATTTTCAAATTGATTCTACTATATATTGATTTCCTGTTGTGTGTATTGTGCCCTGATCTAGGATTATACGTTTAGTAGAAGTGGATATTCCTGCCACATAAAGGTTGCTCCAGCTCTATAGGACGCTTATCTTGAAAAGGGAGAGTCCAATTTTATTGAAACAGCTAAAATCCCACTTAATTGAATTTTTTTTTTCTAAAACGTACAAGCTTAGATACTTTTGGTTTCCAATTCAACTTCAGCTGTATGGTGTTTAAATTTCCAAACCTATAAATTCCTTTGTGAAGGAGCACCTACAAATATTGTATTTTTGATATGGTGAATTATTGTAGAAGCTGGAGGTAAGAAGCAGTGAAATATCAATACTTTGTAGAACATCTTTTGATCATGCTGGCTTTTCATGGCCTGTTTAACACATTCCTATGGAAAAAGATCATGTCTGAGCCCGCATTTAGAGTGCTGAAATACTGCAGAATAGAATTAAGGCAGAGCACCGGAACAGAAGAAAAGCCCTCCAGCAGAAGACGAGGAGACGAGCCATTTTTCAGGAAAGTGCTGGGTTTTGGGGGAGGGAAGGGGTGCTGAAATTGAGAGCTTTTCGGTTTGTTTGGACTTTTTATCTCAAAGGCAACCTCTAGGTCTCCTTAAAAAAATATCCCCATCGTGTGTCCATTTTGCACAATGGTGCTGGTGCGGTAAGAAAGATTTTCAGTTGATGTTGGCTATGACTTTTTCAATGTGCCCAGCAGCTCTTTTGTCTAAGGCAGCAATGCCAGGTCTGTATAGATGTTTAAGCAAATACGTGGGTGGCGCTGTGAGCCTCTTGGGCTTGCCGATCGGAAGGTCGACGGTTCGAATCCCTGTGACGGGGCGAGCTCCTGTTGCTCTGTCCAGCTCCTGCCAACCTAGCAGTCCGAAAGCACACCAGTGCAAGTAGATAAATAGGTACCACTGTGGTAGGAAGGTAAACGGCGTTCCCGTGTGCTCTGGTTTCCGTCACGGTGTCTCGTTGCTCCAGAAGTGCTTTAGTTATGCTGGCCACATGACCTGGAAAGCTGTCTGTGGACAAACGCCGGCTCCCTTGGCCTGAAAGCGAGATGAGCGCCGCAACCCCATAGTCGCCTTTGACTGGACTTAACCGTCCAGAGGTCCTTCACCTATACCTTTTTAAGCAAAGAACTGGATGGAGGCCTTGTGCAAACGAGACACTGAGAATGCATAGGTTGGTGGTAGGGCAGACACAATCCTGTTCACTTTTGCAGACATTCAGTTATACCCTTAAAGCGAAAGGAGGCCCCTTTGGAAACGCCAGTGCAGTTTGAGATACAGCAAGCTATAGGGCCTATTCGGAGGTGGTGCCATAGTTACGGAACTTTCTGCCAATGGAGGTGCACCTGTTTGCCTCTTTGCTACTCTTTAAAGGTAAAGGGTCCATTAGGTCCAGTCGTGGCCGACTCTGGGGTTGTGGCGCTCATCTCGCTTTATTGGCCGAGAGAGCCGGCATACAGCTTCTGGGTCATGTGGCCAGCATGACTAAGCCGCTTCTGGTGAACCAGAGCAGTGCATAGAAACGCCGTTTACCTTCCCGCAGGAGTGGTACCTATTTATCTACTTGCACTTTGTGCTTTCGAACTGCTAGGTTGGCAGGAGCAGGGACCGAGCAATGGGAGCTCACCCCGTCGTGGGGATTCGAACCGCTGACCTTCTGATCGGCAAGTCCTAGGCTCTGTGGTTTAACCCACAGCGCAATCCGCGTCCCTTGCTACTCTTTAGAAGGCAGCAAAATGTGATTTTCATTTAGAGAGCCAGTTTTTAATTGGGCTGCATGCATGCCACACATTTAAATCACACACACACACCCTAAAATCCTGGGGACGGTAGTTTGTGAAAAGTGCTTGAGTGATGTGTAAACTCCCAGGATTGGTTTTTTGGATGTGTGAGTGTGTGCTTTAAATATCCTTTAGATATATGGTGTGTATGCAGACTTGCTTTAAGATGGAGAACTGTCTTTAAACTTCGTGCCTTGTGTCTAATGATGTTATAAATTACACACACACAAAAATGATGTATGCTGGCTGATTTTGATTTAAATATTTATTGTTCGAAAGCTCTTTGCTCTCAAGAAGAATTTATATAAAATGAGTAAAGTCCTTATGATTAAATTAGTGTTTATCATACTTATTGGGATCTTAATTCGTTCCGGAGGTCCGTTCTTAACCTGAAACTGTTCTTAACCCGAGGTACCACTTTAGCTAATGGGGCCCCCCGCCACCGCTGCACGATTTCTGTTCTCATCCTGAAGCAAAGTTCTTAACCCGAGGTACTATTTTTGGGTTAACAGAGTTTGTAGCCTGAAGCATCTGTAACCCGAGGTTCCACCACTCTCTCTCTCTCTCTCTCTCTGTGTGTGTGTGTGTGTGTACATTATATATATATATAATGTTGGAAGTCGCCCAGTGTGGCTGGGACAACACAGTCAGATGGGCAGGGTACAAATAATAAAATTATTGTTATTATGATCAAAGTTAAACTGGTGCTTCCCTGGCTGTGTGTGTTCACAGTTTTCAAGATGAAATCCTAGGCTAACCTTAGTCAATACGGACACCAATTTTTGTAGCTCTCTGAATTTAATGCAGCAGTTCACTTATTGTACTAGATACCTGTAGCGACACTAACCAACTACTGAAGTTTGATGCATTCTCACTACAGTGGTACCTCGGGTTAAGTACTTAATTCGTTCCGGAGGTCCGTACTTAACCTGAAACTGTTCTTAACCTGAAGCACCACTGCCTCCCACTGCCGCTGCGCCGCCGGAGCACGATTTCTGTTCTCATCCTGAAGCAAAGTTCTTAACCTGAAGCACTATTTCTGGGTTAGCAGAGTCTGTAACCTGAAGCGTATGTAACCTGAAGCATATGTAACCTGAGGTACCACTGTACTGTTAAGAATGCCTTACATTCTTGCCATTCTTCTCCCCTTGCACAAGAATAGGAGACACTTGAACAATCTTTACTTCTTCAAATTTTACAGTACTGCTCTCCAACCAAACAACATTGACAAAAATGCATACATTAGAGGCAAGTGCGCCAAATGAAAAAAAGAATATATATTTGTGAAAATAACATACGGAAATGCATCACGTTAGGGGAAACGTCTCGCAGAAATGCGAACATTAGACAAAAATGCATATAAAAATGTGTTTATTGGGAGAAATTTCCACTAAAATGCTGGAGAATTTTCATAAGGATTAATTTTATTTAATTTACTTCTTTTTTACAAATCGCAGCAGAAATGTGGAGAACTGTAAGACTGGAAAGATGAGAAATGGAAGGAAGTGAAACCCACCAATTATTCTATCCCTAGTGAAGACCAAAGATTTTGAAACAGAATTTTAGGAAGAATCTTCTAAGCATAAAAGTGGTTGGGAAATGGAGCAAATCGCACGTGGGCTTTCGCATCAACATGCTTTAGTGCAGAGTGCTCTTGTTAAGGGTTTTCAACCAGCCAGCCATTTTCATCCAATTGACATCTTGCCGATGTGCTCATCAAATGCCAGGCAGTATTCTATGGCTGCTATATATGCGCACCTATACATATATGTATCTATTACTTCAGCAAATGTTGAGCCTTTGGCTACATTAAGGGATCTGTACTGGGAACAGGAGTTCACTAGAGTTGTTTTCGATTTAGGCTGAGACACATTCTATTAATAAAGGAAAACATGCCTCTTCTTCATATCTGACGTTATTGTAGAAAATACAAAACATATTAATCATAGAAGCCTTCAATTTTAACCTGAAGATTGCCACTTGTCCAGTTTTAATTTTAATTTGTTTGAATTACCGTATTTTTTGCTCTATAAGACTCACTTTTTCCCTCCTAAAAAGTAAGGGGAAATGTGTGTGCATCTTATGGAGCGAATGCAGGCTGCGCAGCTATCCCAGAAGCCAGAACAGCAAGAGCGATTGCTGCTTTCACTGCGCAGCGATCCCTCTTGCTGTTCTGGCTTCTGAGATGCAGAATATTTTTTTTCTCATTTTCCTCCTCCAAAAACTAGGTGCATCTTGTGGTCTGGTGCGTCTTATAGAGCAAAAAATACGGGTAATTGTGGGATGTTTCTTAATTTATTGATAGCTTGATTTTATACATTGTCTTACTTGTATGATGTTAGCTGCTCTGAGTCCAGCTTTGGCCAGGGAGGGCGGGATATAAATAAAATCAAAAAATAAAAAGCAAGGAGCACAAGTGCTTACTATGTTTATTTTCAGCATACTATATAAGCCATACCTGGGTATGTGTATTGAAAGCAGTGCTGGTTTCTTTCCATTGCTGTTTCCCTATAAATTTATTATTTTAAGGTCCACCTGAATACAGTTGCATCGCAACTTGCCCCAACCCTCGCCCTCTCCCGTTTGCGGTGTGAATAAATAACGCTAAACCTCCAAATGTAGAATGTCCATGTTAAAATCTCGGGGCATCCCTATCCCAGAGTCTTCGCCGCCGTCCCCCGTCCCCCCGCCACCCGGCACCACGGCTCAGCTTTCTTATTGCTTCTTACATTCGCCACCTTGTTAAGCCCCCCACGGTGGTAAATAAAACATGAAGAGAAATAGAGAAAAGTGTGAGGCTTTTATTTACTCTCATTTTTTGGATATATTTCTCTAGCCGAATGCCTCTCCCTTTAATGAAACCCTTGACTGCTCCACTGGTGAATGTGATTTAAGCCCAGGAGAGACAGCCATGATTCACAAACTGTGTTCTGCTTCAGCACTGACCGTTATCTGATGCCTGTTCATGCACAGTTGCCTAAATGACAGTTTAATGGCTCACTGTAAAGCCTAGTTATTTTGTATCTCTATCCAGTGAAAATGGCTAATGGTGATAAGGAAAGGGAAAAAACAAAGCAATTGCTCAGATCTTCAGGCTCATCCAAGCTACTTAGCACGTGCTGGGAGCCTTCAATTAATTATTTCTTCAGTCCACTGAAGCACTCCAAAATGATTTTCAAAACTCACCAGCTGCACTAAGAGCCCGTGTTAACAGGGCACAGCAAAGGGAGGCTGCGCATAAGTAGAACTGACAGACTTTTATGGGAGACCCATAGTTGCGAAAAGAACATTTTAGCATGAGAAAAATTAGTTGTGGGGTGTGTGTGTGTGTGTGTGTGTGTGAATGATTACATAGGAAAGAGGAGGGGGGAGTTGCTTACTGGATGCAGAGCATTCTGATATAAATGAGCATTGGAGGCACTCTGCAAAGTTTGGGTCCCGATTCTCCTTATTTCAAGGAACTGTGACAACGTAAGCCTTAGCAACTGCATTATTATAGTTCCTTTTCAGGGGAGAAAAAAGTCAATAGGTCTCCCATTGTGGGAAAGCTGTGCTGGCTTAAATTCCCACCTCTGCACATTTGTTGTCGCAGTCCGGGTTACAGGCAGTCGGAGTCCCGGCTTGGTACGTCGGGACCCAGGTAGAGGTCTGGAAGCAGGAATCAGCAGTCCAGGGGTCAGGAAACCAAGAGTCCATGTTACAGAAATTACCGGGGGGGCACATCTTTAAAGTTAAATATTACAAATATTATGCCTGAATGTATCCTTTCAACTTGACAGCTCAGGGAAGTTACTTAGCTTTAAAAATAATATCAAATCATCTCCTTTCCCAGTTTCCTCCATTCCAAAGCTATTTTCCCCTTGAAAAAGGACTCCAGGAAGTTCCCAGAGGTGACAATTGCTGGGCTCATTGTTAAGCCAAAGGAAGCCAAATCTCATCACCTGACTCGCCTCAGGCTCCAGACATGCAAAGGAACTTCTATTGTACTTTTGGGTGGTGGGTACTTAAGACATATTTGTCTGTGCTAATCTTATACCTGAGTTTTGCCCTGCCATGTCTGCTTATGCTAATCTTGTACCAAGGACTTGTCTGGACATGTTTGCCAAGGTTAACCCCTCCCCTTTTGTGACATGTCAATGATGTAGCAATGATGCTGTATGAACTGTATTGTGGGATATGGTGGGAAAGTTTAAAAAGTCTTTGTCACCCCATCCTCGGGGTTCAAATTTGCTCTTTGAACCTATTGCGCAATAAACTTTGGTCTACAGCTATTTGCTCCGGTTGGCTGGAATCCTTCTTTTATTCCGCAGGGACCCGCGGGCTCTGCCCGATGAGCTGGGTGACTGAGCAGCCTCACACCTAGATTTTTCCATAACAATCCACGAATCAGGAAACCAGGAGTCAAGAAGCCAAGATTCCGAGGTTCAGGATACCAGGAGTCAGGAAACCGAAGCACAGCTAGGTGGATAGCGTGTTGCTGTGGCAAAGAGCCAGAGGGAAATAATGGTCTTGTATACCCCTCCTGGCCCTTGCCACCAGGTGCTATGAGTCTAATTTAGCCAGCTAGCCCTGGTGATCATCTGATGTTTATTGGATGGATTTCCCCCCTAAATTGATTTTTGAATTCTGAAATTATTGTTATTCATGTTTCATTCTGTATTTTATGCTGGTTTTTGTTGCATCAATTACCGTATTTTTCGCTCTATAAGACACACCAGACCACAAGACGCACCTAGTTTTTGGAGGAGGAAAACAAGAAAAAAAATATTCTGAATCTCAGAAGCCAGAACAGCAAGAGGGATCGCTGCGCAGTGAAAGCAGCAATCCCTCTTGCTGTTTTGGCTTCTGGGATAGCTGCGCAGCCTGCATTCGCTCCATAAGACGCACACACATTTCCCCTTACTTTTTAGGAGGGAAAAAGTGAGTCTTATAGAGCAAAAAATACAGTAAGTGTTTTAAATTTGTTGTTAGCCACCCCGAGCCTGGTTTTCTGAACCATGAAGGGCGGGGTATATATAAAAAAATATTATTATTAATTATTATTCTGTCAAGCCTCACCTGTGCGGCCGTGCCTTGCCCTTCCAGGCCAAACCCAGGGAGGCCCCAGTCCTGCGAGGCCCTACCAGTCACAGGGCCTGGCTCCTGCACGC
The DNA here is from genome assembly GCA_034642415.1 of Podarcis siculus. Taxonomy (NCBI): domain Eukaryota; kingdom Metazoa; phylum Chordata; class Lepidosauria; order Squamata; family Lacertidae; genus Podarcis; species Podarcis siculus. The sequence continues at coordinate 187,559 of JAXCMG010000115.1, forward strand.
ACTCCTGACAGTTGTTAAAAGTCACAGGAGGAGTCGGTTGCTTTTGCATACTGCAGGCACTAAACTCTCAAGAAGTACATTTTCCTGGTTGAGAAAATTGTCCCATCCTGCAGCAAGAATATTATTGGCCCAAAAATGAAAGCAAGAAGAATTACCGACGATCGAAGAATGGGGGATGAAGTTAATGGACTATGCAGAACTAGATAAACTAACAGGAAGGATTCGAAACCGGCGGGACCAGAAATTCACGGAAGACTGGAGTAAATTTACGGACTATTTGAATAGTATTTGTGAAGATCAGACGACATTTGTAGGGTTGCAAGAAGTTTTGTGAGGAGTATTATTGGAAGTATTGCAAAAATGGAGAAGCGGAAGGATGATTTGTTAAGAGATGTAAAGGCAATATAAAGTTAAGAAATGCATAAGAAGTGGTTAAAACGGTGGATCATCAGAGGTGCTGATGGAAGTCTAAAAAGATTGTATAAGTGATAAGTTTTGTGGTACATTTTATAATTCATATGTTAAAATAAATAAAAATTATTTTTTAAAAAAAGAGATAGAGAAAATTGCCCCATCATATTCACTAAGCCTCTGGCAGGTACCACTATGAACTTCTATGATGTTGCCGAGGTTGTATGATTAGGCTCAGTGGTGAAAAGTGGCTGGCAACACGGTGAGTCACACCGTGTGCCCCAAATATTTGCCATGCTCTAATTTTTTCCTGAGCTCTACTCTGCATTGCATGAGATCCAGTTGTATGACCCAGTTGTAAATTACACTTTTCAAGACTAGCCACCGGAGCACTCATGAGATGCTCATTTATCATCAAGAATTAGCCCAGTAAAAGCTGCAGCAAACTGCACCAAATACCCAATGTATGTGGAGATCTTACAGGGAAAGTGGACTTTTTGAAGCGAATACTTTTTTTCTAAGAATATAGCTGATTGGTTCAAAATTGGGAAAGGAGTACGACAATGCTGTATATTGTCTCCCTGCTTATTTAACTTATATGCAGAATTCATCATGTGAAAGGCTGGGCTGGATGAATCCCTAGCCAGAATTAAGATTGCCGAAAGAAATATCAACAACCTCAGATATGCAGATGACACTACCTTGATGGCAGAAAGTGAGGAGGAATTAAATAACCTTTTAATGAGGGTGAAAGAGGAGAGCGCAAAATATGGTCTGAAGCTCAACATCAAAAAAACGAAGATCATGGCCACTGGTCCTATCACCTCCTGGCAAATAGAAGGGGAAGAAATGGAGGCAGTGAGAGATTTTACTTTCTTGGGCTCCATGATCACTGCAGATGGTGACAGCAGCCATGAAATTAAAAGACGCCTGCTTCTTGGGAGAAAAGCAAACCTAGACAAACCTAGACAGCATCTTAAAAAGCAGAGACATCACCTTGCCAACAAAGGTCCGTATAGTTAAAGCTATGGTTTTCCCAGTAGTGATGTATGGAAGTGAGAGCTGGACCATAAAGAAGGCTGATCGCCGAAAAATTGATGCTTTTGAATAATGGTGTTGGAAGAGACTCTTGAGAGTCCCATGGACTGCAAGAAGATCAAACCTATCCATTCTTAAGGAAATCAGCCCTGAGTGCTCACTGGAAGGACAGATCCTGAAGCTGAGACTCCAATACTTTGGCCACCTCATGAGAAGAGAAGACTCCCTGGAAAAGACCCTGATGTTGGGAAAGATCACAAGGAGAAGGGGACGACAGAGGACGAGATGGTTGGACAGTGTTCTTGAAGCTACCAGCATGAGTTTGACCAAACTGCGGGAGGCAGTGGAAGACAGAAGTTCCTGGTGTGCTCTGGTCCATGGGGTCACGAAGAGTCAGACACAACTAAACGACTAAACAACAACAACAGCCACAGACAGTGCTGTAGTGCTGCCATGGAGTCCATTCCTATGCATATTTACTCAGAAGTAAGTCCCACTGGCTCCAATGGCGCTTCCTCCTAAAATAATACGTGTAAAGGATCACAAACTTTATCATCTTGCAGGTTGGTTTGGAAAAGTCATGAAAATGGTAAACCTGCAGATTGTGCCGAAAGGTTTTCAGTCAAATGAGATCTGAAATTTGCGAATCGTACCCAAGTACAAAAAAAACACCCCAGAGTTTAAAGAAGCTCATTGACATTTCATCACAAAAGACGAGGCTTTATATGCGAGCTTGAGAAGCAAACCGGAGGGGGAAAGCTTTGTATCTTTGTTTCATAAAATCTATCCTACAAAGTGTAGCCGTTTTCAAAAGTCAACAAGTCTTGCTCGTTGTCAGCCAACTGATTAATTATGAGGAAAGGTAGGATTTAAATCTAAGATTATAGCTTAAGTTGATTAATTGCTCCAATTAATTGATCAAAGTGTTTAGCTCTAGGTGTACAAATTATACATTCCTATTTATATATGGTTGCATATGCTACCAACAGCAAACGCAAAATTCACAACCATGGAAATATACCCTGTTGCGTATGTTCTATGAATATCTGCTTTTGTTTTCATGTTTTAAAGTCCCCATTTGACATGTACCCATAACTCAGGTATATCCAGAAATGCTGTTTCATTTCAAACCCCCCAATTTTTGTTGGGAAAGGATAGACATTTAGAAACCCTCTGCTGCCAACTAAAATTTTACAATACAGTGGTACCTCGGGTTAAGAACTTCATCCGTTCCGGAGGTCCGTTCTTAACCTGAAACTGTTCTCAACCTGAAGCACCACTTTAGCTAATGGGGCCTCCTGCTGCACCGCTGCTGCACAATTTCTGTTCTCATCCTGAAGCAAAGTTCTTAACCCGAGGTACTATTTCTGGGTTAGTGGAGTCTGTAACCTGAAGCGTATGTAACCTGAAGCATCTGTAACCCGAGTTATCACTGTAAGTGAGTCCGAGGAAAGGATAAACCAGGAGCCCTAAAATGGAAAGTTCCATCTTTTAGTTTATACTACAAAAGTCATTAGGCTGGGCTGGATGAATCCCTAGCCAGAATTAAGATTGCCGGAAGAAATATCAACAACCTCAGATATGCAGATGACACAACCTTGATGGCAGAAAGTGAGGAGGAATTAAATAACCTTTTAATGAGGGTGAAAGAGGAGAGGGCAAAATATGGTCTGAAGCTCAACATCAAAAAAACGAAGATCATGGCCACTGGTCCTATCACCTCCTGGCAAATAGAAGGGGAAGAAATGGAGGCAGTGAGAGATTTTACTTTCTTGGGCTCCATGATCACTGCAGATGGTGACAGCAGCCACGAAATTAAAAGACGCCTGCTTCTTGGGAGAAAAGCAAACCTAGACAAACCTAGACAACATCTTAAAAAGCAGAGACATCACCTTGCCAACAAAGGTCCATATAGTTAAAGCTATGGTTTCCCCAGTAGTGATGTATGGAAGTGAGAGCTGGACCATAAAAAAGGCTTATCGCTGTAGAATTGCTTTTGAATTATGGTGCTGGAGGAGACTCTTGAGAGTCCCATGGACTGCAGGAAGATCAAACCTATCCATCCTGAAGGAAATCAGCCCTGAATACTCACTGGAAGGACGGATCCTGAAGCTGAGGCTCCAATACTTTGGCCACCTCATGAGAAGAGAAGACTCCCTGGAAAAGACCCTGATGCTGGGAAAGATGGAGGGCACAAGGAGAAGGGGACGACAGAGGATGAGATGGTTGGACAGTGTTCTCGAATCTAACAGCATGAGTTTGACCAAACTGCAGGAGGCAGTGGAAGACAGAAGTGCCTGGTGTGCTCTGGTCCATGGGATCACGAATAGTCGGACACGACTAAACGACTAAAAAAACAACAACAACAGAATTGCATTATCTCCCCCCCTTTTTTTGCTGCTGCATAACACCATAGACTCATGTCCAGCTTGTGATCCACTAAGACCCCTAGATACTTTTCACATGTAAGTCAAGCTTGTGTGTGTTTGTTTTTCTCTCCCCTCTGCATACTTTTTCCTTTTGTGTCATGTCTTTCTTTCTTTTTACAATGGAAACCTGATGGCCGTGACTGTGTTCCTTTCACCAATATGCAAGCTGGCCTGGGAGCGTTTCCTGCCAAAGGGTAGGATGAAAATGCTTTGAATAAATATAATAAAATGATGCCTGGAACATCACACAACCGTCTGTGTGTGTGGAAGAGCTATCGTACACCAAACGCCATGGGTGTATTCAACACAGAGAGAACTGTCAGTGGATTCACTTCATCGGTTCATCTCAAGTGATGAGGGAAAGGAGGCAAATGGTGTCTCATTGTACAGGAACAGAAGCTTAACAGAAATATTTCCATCTTGTGTTCTGCCATATCAGGATGCCTTCATCATTTTATTTCAAAGCTGTGGCAGTCGGAAACCGGGCATCAATACTACTTGTTAGCCTGGCAAAAATGTTTAGAGATAATTGTGCCGCTTCAGGTTCTCTGGAATATTTGACATGAAGAACATCTAACACTTCAAGGGCTTTGTTAATCTATTTGAACAGACAGAAATATATACAGCTGAGCAGGTGATTCTCAGAGCCATTTTAGAAGCAGAACGGAATTCCTCAGCGCTAGAACAATGGAAATGAAAGGTCTATGAATTATTACGAACTCACTCCATCTTGTCTAGCCATGCAAGAGTGCCCTGAACTGTAAAGGCTTTTTTTCTTGTGTTTAAGTTACCATGGAAGATGAAATAGTCACAGAGATGGACTGGCCAATAGAAAACATTATTGCTAGCTCTGCAGACCATCAGTAAACCTTTTTTTTTTACAAAAAGTTTCTGATTTATAACCTATCCTTGCCCCCACAATCCCACACCTAGAGCTATTTTTAGGGTTTTCTTTTCAGGCCAAAGTCCCCTTTTCTCCCAAATTGTTGGATGTCGAACACACACTGAGCAGATATGGTTGGATTTCTGTTTATATGGGGGGGCGTATAAATACGATCCCACAAATCTTGCTTGCAACCCGCTCTGTCAGAAACGTCTTTTTTAAAGCTTATTTCTCTCTGTGAAATAAGAATTCGAGAGCTGAAACCTTAGAGATGCTAGTCATTCCAAAAGCGCAGCATCTTCATCTTCAGTATAAATTCAGTCATCTGATTTATACCACTGGGTTAACAGCAAGGTGAAGTGATACCCTCAAGCGGCAGGCTCCACAGGGGCAGCAGATCCCAATGTAGATCTTTATCCCCCTCTCGTTCCTTTCTTTTTTCTTTTTTCTTTTTTTTGAATAATTTTTATTAAAAATTTCAGCATAACAATTTATCAAAGACATATCATCCTCATTCCCCCCCCCCCCCTTTTTCCCCCCCCCTAAAAAAACCCACCTTCCCACCCGGACTTCCCTCAGCTCCTCTCTCTGGTTTTTCAGCACTTGTCATTCTCTCCATATTACAAAATTGTAAAGATCCTTAAATGATCTGCCAATATGTTACCAATAAAAAATTTGTCTTTGTTTATTCAAAACCTGCCAAGGAGCCCAGTTCATTTTAACAGATTGAGATTGAATCCTGACAAGACAGAAGTACTGTTTCTGGGGGACAGGAGGCGGGCAGGTGTGGAGGATTCCCTGGTCCTGAATGGGGTAACTGTGCCCCTGAAGGACCAGGTGCACAGCCTGGGAGTCATTTTGGACTCACAGCTGTCCATGGAGGCAAAGGTTAAATCTGTGTCCAGGGCAGCTGTGTACCAGCTCCATCTGGTGCGCAAGCTGAGACCCTACCTGCCTGCGGACTGCCTCGTCAGAGTGGTGCATGCTCTGGTTATCTCCTGCTTGGACTACTGCAATGTGCTCTACGTGGGGCTACCTTTGAAGGTGACCCGGAAACTACAACTAACCCAGAACGCAGCAGCCAGACTGGTGACTGGGAGCGGCCGCCGAGACCATATAACACCGGTCTTGAAAGAGCTACATTGGCTCCCAGTACGTTTCCGAGCACAATTCAAAGTGTTGGTGCTGACCTTTAAAGCCCTAAACGGCCTCGGTCCAGTATACCTGAAGGAGTGTCTCCACCCCCATCGTTCTGCCTGGACGCTGAGGTCCAGCACCGAGGGCCTTCTGGCAGTTCCCTCACTGCGAGAAGCCAAGTTACAGGGAACCAGGCAGAGAGCCTTCTCGGTAGTGGTGCCCTCCCTGTGGAATGCCCTCCCACCAGATGTCAAAGAGAACAACAACTACCAGACTTTTAGAAGACATCTGAAGGCAGCCCTGTTTAGGGAAGCTTTTAATGTTTGATGTATCACAGTATTTTAATATTCTTTCGGAAGCCGCCCAGAGTGGCTAGGGAAGCCCAGCCAGATGGGCGGGGTATAAATAAATAAATTACTATTATTATTATTATTATTATTATTATTATTATTATGTTGTTGTTGTTGTTGTTGTTGTTGTTGTTGTTGTTGTTGTTGTTTCTTCAAATACTTTGCAAAAGGCTTCCATTCTTCTTTAAAGTCACAGTTGTCCTTATCACGCAGTTTGTGCGTCAATTTCGCCAGTTCCACATAGTCCATCAGTTTCCCTTGCCACAGTTCTTTAGTCGGGATTTCTTCGTTCTTCCATCCTTGTGCTATTAAGACTCTTGCCGGCGTTGTCGCATACATGAATATGTTCTTCAATTTCCTTGGCAGGTCTTTTCCTACAGTCCCTACCAAAAATGCTTCAGGCTTTTTTACAAATGTTAATTGGAACATTTTCTTCAATTCATTGTATATCATTTCCCATATTTTTTAAATTTCACTACAATCCCACCACATATCCCCCTCTTGTTCCTGATGCAACTCTTCTTCCCTGGTAGGGAGGGTAGCAATATTTTGTGGTTTGCCTCAGGTGCCAAAATATCTTGGGCCAGCTCTGGGTGTTTGGAATTCAGTCCTGGCTGTCACAGAGTAGTAGAGTTGTAAGGGACCCGTGGGTCATCTAGTCCAACCCCCTGAAATGCACGAATCTCAACTAAAAGCGTCCAAGACAGGTGGTCACCCAACCTCTGCTTAAAAACCTCCAATGAAAGACAGTCCACCACCTTCCAAGGGACTCCGTTCCACTGTCCATATAGTATTCCTCTTTTCTACTAATGATAAACAACATAATCAAAATGGCGGCAGTTGAAGATCTTCCTTAATCAAGGGTTCCACATACGTGTTTCTGAAGTGAATCTCAATAAGCGACAGGACTGAAAGCAAACTTTTAGCTGGATCCATCATGTATAAATAATACACCCACTTCATGACAGTTGATCATTCAAAACAAGTGCAACCTAAAGACAATTTCTTGGAGTTAGACATATTAATATGATTCCGCTACCTTTTCCATCTCCCACAGGGCATAGAATGATAGAATGGACCAGGCCTTTCTCTGGCAGGGGGCCATGGGGCTTCATAGTGTTAATGTCCCCCACCTTACCGAGCTATCAGTTTCAGGGAACGTTTATATAATTTAGCAGAGTTTAAACGATCCCCTGTTTGAGTTTATGCAGTGACAAGCGAGTTGCTAACTCGTTTGAGTCCTATCAATAATTATGCCTTCCTGGTTGATAATCCCTTTCTGTCTCTCTTAAAGAAAACACACATGAATCTGAATCATATTAACATAAACCACAGTGGTACCTCGGGTTAAGAACTTAATTCGTTCTGGAGGTCCGTTCTTAACCTGAAACTGTTCTTAACCTAAGGTACCACTTTAGCTAATGGGGCCTGGCCTCCCGCTGCCGCCGCCGCGCGATTTCTGTTCTCATCCTGAAGCAAAGTTCTTAACCCGAGGTACTATTTCTGGGTTAGCGGAGTCTGTAACCTGAAGCGTCTGTAACCTGAAGTGTCTGTAACCCGAGGTACCCCTGTACTTTGCTATCAGATTCATTCAGGTTTACAGAGTAGTTCCTGAAGGTAGGCTTAGGTTACATAACAGATAAACAATATACAGTGGTACCTCAGGTTACCGGCACATACGCTTCAGGTTACAGACTCTGCTAACCCAGAAATAGTGCTTCGGGTTAAGAACTTTGCTTCAGGATGAGAACAGAAATCGTGCGCCAGTGGCGCAGCAGCAGTGGGAGGCCCCATTAGCTAAAGTGGTGCTTCAGGTTAAGAACAGTTTCAGGTTAAGAACGGACCTCCAGAACGAATTAAGTACTTAACCCGAGGTACCACTGTATTGAGATATTTCACCTCACTCTCATCCTCTGCTTTTCTGCCATTGTGGCTGGCTTTCATGATTCTCCTAGTTTCTTGATTCCATGTCAGAATTCTGATTATCGCCTTTTTTAAAAAACAGGTGTAGGCTTTGGGAATGTTTATACTGGGCCACATGTTTTGAGAAGGCTACTTAGAAGTCCAAGTGTTCCAGCCCTCTAAGTGCTGCAGTCACCGTGGGATGATGTGGAACCACCTTCTACCTCCCCTGTGTTGATGAGGTTCAACTTCTACTTCTTCTTTGGCGATCACTCGTAGCCGAGTAAGATTGTCTTCCATAAACACGGTTTTAACAGTGAGTCCGTAAGTGACTGTGGAGGCCAATTCTAGATCCACATGTCCTTCCACAGTGGGGACATAGGTGGGAGTTGATCACAGTGTGGATTTGCCAAGCATGCCTTCCTCTTAGCACATTTCTCCCTTGCGTCCTGAGTTTGAGTGTCTTCAAAGCCCATGGTAAACGCTGTTCTCCAACTGGAGCGCTCATAGGCCAGTGTTTCCCAGTTGTCAGTGTTTATACTATGTTTTTTTTAGATTTGCATTGAGATAGTCTTTAAACCTCTTTTGTTGACCACCAGCATTATGCTTTCCATTTTAAAGTTCAGAATAGAGTAGTTGCTTTGGAAGACAATCATCAGGCATCCACACAACATGACCAGTCCAACGAAGTTGATGTTGAAGAATCATTGCTTCAACACTGGTGATCTTTGCTTCTTCCAGTACACTGATATTAGTTCACCTGTCTTCCCAAGTGATGTGTAAAAATTTTCAGAGACACCACTGATGGAATCTTTCAAGGAGCTGGAGATGGCGTTTATAAGTGGTCCATGTTTCACAAGAATATAGTAAGGTTGGCAGTACAATAGCTTTGTAAACAGTGGGGACATAGGTGGGAGTTGATCACGGCGAGGGTTTGCCAAGTGCGCCTTCCTCTTAGCCCATTTCTCCCTTCCATCCTGAGTTCGAGCATCTTCAAAGCCCATGACACCTTTGATGAGGTTCAACAGACAGCCTCAAGCCCTTATGATTCATCTTGAAGATGGGGGGGGGGGTACTAATTTGTGTAAAATATATGGCAAGCCTCTCTCTTAACAAGCAGATGCAGGCAATCTTGTTTGATTTCCAATTTGCCTGGATTAGGTGTTAGGCCTGATGGGGAAATTATTGGAATCCCATGAAAGTTGATATGCCCTGTAGAAAGGTAATGAGAGACTTGTGGTAGGCTGTGGTGTGTTTGAGGGTAGTCAGTGTCTCAGCCGGGTTTCAGGTGCCTCACCTGTTTTAGGAGGACAGAGTATAATTCCCCATACCATTGTCTAACAGCTGTTCAAGTTATGTGATCTGGGATCACTGGCACCCAATATCCAAACATTGGCGAAGCCCACCGCTCCCGCCTCAGGAACCAAGTTTGATCATAGCTCAAGGGGTGCCCAAATCCATTGAAAACAGTTGGCCAGACTGACAAACTTCTTTCCATAGTATACAGATTCCTTAATACCCTTTTATAGTACACATTCCATTTTCACCCTGCTTGGCTGGAGTATGTGTATTGTAACTTGTTTGGGGTTAAAAAGTATTTTAGAAACTTCTTCACATTGGTTTTGGTCTGTGAATTTTTGAATCATCTAGAGAATATGAGCTCTTTGATGAAAAGTACTATTTTGTGTTATGAACCAGAAAGTAATGGCCTATCTGACTACAGAAAGTGGTCTAAAGCATCTATCTTTAATCTTCTTGTGTAAGTGTTCTAGACACAGTAATTTCCAATAACAATAATGGAATAAATACCTCATTAACCCCTTTAAAGCTCCCGATACCATGACAATATCTAAATGAACTGACAGAGAAATGGGCATTGTTCAAATCAGAAAGTTAACACTGAGTTGTAGCATCAGTGAGGTCAGTAATATATTTTTATTCCAAACATCCAGATGGGTGATGTGCTCTTGCTAAATAAAAGGAAAAATGCAAAGCAAAACTAGCCTCACAGGTACATAAATAATTTCACCTCTGAAATCAGCTTGAAACATAATACAAAACAGCACTTTCTAAATTTTTTTTTGGGGGGGAATGCTTGTTTAGTCATAGTTTAACTCACAGAGCCAGCATCACCTGAAACATCATATTTATGCATTTCTGATAGATAATAACCCTATCAATATTGCACCATTCTAGTCATAAATTAATAGCCTGACATTCTAATACCCACTGCAGCAGCGAATGTCATGGATATTTATTGAATGGGAAATAAAAGTGCAATATCTAGTTTGAGCAGAATATTCCCATAACAATAAAAAGTATAGATTTGGCTTTAGGGAACAATTCCCTTGGCTTCAATGTCTCAGAAAGAAAGCAGGTCAAAAATATGAAGAATGTAATTATTAAATAGGGTTATATGGGTAAAAGTGTGTAGATCAAAATCAAAGTGCAGGGGGAGGGGAGGGGAGATAATACTGTGAAGTATATTAGAAAGTGTGCTCTGGAAGCCCATTTACATTTCCAACATAGTAATAGTATGTGCCGTGAATCCAGTTCAGGAAAATAAAATGCAGGGAAAGCGATGTATCCTGTAGCTTCATGTCTAAAAGGACCTTGTAAAATCATATCTACACTGATCATTTACCTGATGTATCCTAAAGTCTCTGAATAGATGCAAATTACTTAATTATTTGTGCGTTCAGACCCAGAAACCTCCCCCCTAAATAAATTCACACTTGACTCAAATTTTAGTTTTGGTTTTTGGCAGTATTTAGGCCACAACTTTATTGATTACAGAAAGTGACTGGTTGCATAGGCTCTGGTTTGACTAGCTCCCTGCCATGCAGGTAGTGCTGACCCAGGATTCCAGCATTGGTCAGCCTAGGGTGAACACCTGGATAAGCGGAAAGCTGGGAACAGGCTATCTCCGCCACCCAAATGTCGCCCTGGACTCAGGCATGGGCACAACCCCCTCTCAGGGGTTGACCAAATCAAGTTGAGTCCCTGGATTCCTTTAACGGAATACCCTTCACATAGGGATGGCGAGAGCGTTCTCCCATCCCTATCACCTGAACCAGAGCCTATCCACAACCTTACAAGTTGTGACGATTTGCTACGTGGCAGGCGAAACCCAAATGGCAACAGCCAATCAGCCAAGTGGGGAAAATTCCTGCCATGCCCCTGTCCCAACGACGGACGACACACAACGGCATAGCAAGGTCAAGCGCAAAGCCCTAAAAATAGGGAGAGGAGGGTGGGTGTTCCGAATGCACAGGCCGAAAGAGGAAGCTCTGGGTCACGTGCATGGGCATAAACAGGTCCCTCGAACCATTTGGACTGTGTCCTATTGGCCAGATTGCACCCAACTTTGAGGGACTTACCAATGGGATGTTGTGGCCGACCAATCGTACCCACCCACAACACAGGGTGTCGGTTGTCCAGGTCTCACCACAATACGTGCCCTCTTTAAGGGAGGACCCGATATCCCACATCCTATTAAATTTCAGTTAATATTTGATTTAAAACATCAGAAATATCAATCGTCCTCCGCAACCATTCAGCTGCTTAATTCTCACCTCCAAAATTAGTATAAGGGGGAATTTTTTCTGCAAAGCTTCCCAAAACTCAGGTGCAGACTTTCAAGAGGAGAAGGCACCTCTCTGGTTTTGGCCTTTTGGAGGTCTCTAGACCACCAGCACATTACAACCTGTGAGATCAGTGTCAGTTGTTGAAGCTGATGGCGAAAGGAGGAGCCTTGCAGCTGTGACAACAACATCTTGATCCCTGACTTGTTAAATCTAGTAGGAATGCATTGACTGGAAGGGATCTCAGAGTAGTTAATGCACCACTAGAGGAAGGAGTTATGCTCACTGCTTTGAATGAAGTGGTGGCATGGCCCCTCTTTAAGTGGCCCCCTCTGAATCCAGAGACTTTAGAAAGCTACCATCCAGCCTCTAATATCGCCTTCCTGGTCAAGGTGATTGAAAGAGTAGGGGCCAGACAACTTCAGATTTACCTACAGGAAGCATATTATCTAATTCCATTTCAGGGACTGTTGTTGTTGTTGTTTAGTTGTTTAGCCGTGTCCGACTCTTCGTGACCCCATGGACCAGAGCACGCCAGGCACTCTGTCTTCCACTGCCTCCCGCAGTTTGGTCAAACTCATGTTGGTAGCTTCGAGAACACTGTCCAACCATCTCGTCCTCTGTTGTCTCCTTCTCCTTGTGCCCTCAATCTTTCCCAACATCAGGGTCTTTTCCAGGGAGTCTTCTCTTCTCATGAGGTGGCCAAAGTATTGGAGCCTCAGCTTCGCGATCTGTCCTTCCAGTGAGCACTCAGGGCTGATTTCCTTCAGAATGGATAGGTTTGATCTTCTTGCAGTCCATGGGACTCTCAAGAGTCTCCTCCAGCACCAGAATTCAAAAGCATCAATTCTTCGGCAATCAGCCTTCTTTATGGTCCAAGCTCTCACTTCCATACATCACTACTGGGAAAACCATAGCTTTAACTATATGGACCTTTGTCGGCAAGGTGGTGTCGGCTGCTGTGTGTGTGTGTGTGTGTGTGACTATAGAGTTAAGTTTTAGAACTCTCTGCTATGGGGAGAGAGACAGGGGAGTGCCGCGGAGGAGGAAGCCACCTGGGCGTGTGGGGCAGTGTGCCCAGGGGCGGGGCAAGCTGCCCATAGGGGCAGGGCACACTGTGGGGCCTTTGGAATCTGCCTGCCTCCTCCCACTCAGCCGCCCTACAGCTGGGAGCCGGGAGGCAGCAGGCAGACCATTTGGACAGCGTGGGAGAGACGCATGGCTCGGGCGCACTGCAGGTCCCTTGGTGAGTGCCGCCTGGCATTTTGTCACCCCCCTCCATGGTGACATCCAGGGCGGCCCACACCTACTGCACCCCCCTTCCTCCACCCCTGAGGGATTGTTACCCCATTGGTTCTCCATGATCTTTCAAGAGCTTTCAAGACAATTGGCCAGGGTGTTCTTCTGGAATGGCTCATGGGTTCAAGGTGTTGCGATATGGTGGTTTTGCTTGTACCTGCAGGGATATTATCAGAAAGTAATACTGGGAGAATGCTGCTCAGCCCTGTGGTTTTTGAGTTGTGGGATCCTGCAAGAGTTCATTCTGCCTCTTATTTTGTTCAACATCTATATAAAACAGTTGGAATCTGTCATCCAGGGATCTGGAGCTCAGTATTATACTGATGAAATGCATCTCTATTTTTAATCGTCGTAAAATGTTTTATATATGTTTTTATTTTATTCTCAATTGTATTGTTTTAACATTTCAGTGTTTTCCACCCTGGGCTCCTTTGGGAAGAAGTATGGGGTAGAAATGTAAGAAATAAACAGACAGATAGATAAAGTAAACACATTGTTTTCCCCAATACAGAAGAAACAGCTCTTTCAGAGACATTTTTCTTTCTATTCTGTATGTAGAATTCTGAGGGTTCTTTTTCTCAGATGGAATTTTTATTTTCTAAAAAGTTATTTTGACTTTTATTCCCCATTTAGCTAATTGCATTAAAAATAAGAAATGGGGGGGGGGGGACAAAGATATGGGTCTTTGCCTATGCCGAGGTCATGCAGGACCAAATGTTGTATAAAAATTGTGCTTCTGAATATATCAATTCAAAATTTGTCTAGTCCACCCACCATTCTTTATCTTTCTTTAGTTGCATTGCTTGCAAATAACTATTTGACTCGTTGAGGGGTAAATTCTTGAGAAGGCCACATGACAGAAGTCTTTCAGACTTTCCCCGGTCTATGAAGATGGATGGAAGGATGAAGAAGAATATTTTTCCTGAATTCTGTGACTTGGTCAATAAGCAATTAGGCATTTTATCATAAAGTTTAAGTGGCGATACTAATAGAGGTTTGTATGCACATGGACACGTGAGAGCAGAGGATAATTTTTATGACTCCAGCAGAGATGTGCGAAACAAACAGAAGTCAATTTTACGAGCATAATGACTAGCTGCACCCTCTCTATTCCCACAGAAAATAGCCTTCCTCAAATCAGTTAATTAGTACAAAAGAGCAGTTGCTCACAGACTGTTCAACTGTTAGAGAGAGCGCATGGGAATCTTTCAAACTGGCGCATGATTAACACATTCTGGGGGGCAAACCCACAACAATTATTAGTGGCCGCTAGAAATGTAGAACATAAAGAGCCAGCTCTAAAGCACACGTTAAAACCTTTTATTATCTTACAATTTCATAAGTCATTAGTTTTTAAACTTAAAAAAATTAAAAGGAACTCCGGCAGGAAGCTGACGAAACAGATTTAGTTACTGCAGCAGACTCACAATACTTCCAAGTGGAAATTTCGAACTTTTACGATCTGTGTGTCAACATTACCTATATTTTTCTCACCCAGCAATATCCCCAAAGCAAATGAGCTGTGCTTTCTTACAACGCTGCTACCATTTTTTTCTTTCTAAAAATTATTATTATTATTATTATTATTACTGTTGTTTAGTCTTTTAGTCGTGTCCGACTCTTCGTGACCCCATGGACCAGAGCACGCCAGGCACTCCTGTCTTCCACTGCCTCCCGCAGTTTGGTCAAACTCACGCTGGTAGCTTCAAGAACACTGTCCAACCATCTCGTCCTCTGTCATCCCCTTCTCCTTGTGCCCTCCATCTTTCCCAATGTCAGGGTCTTTTCCAGGGAGTCTTCTCTTCTCCTGAGGTGGCCAAAGTATTGGAGCCTCAGCTTCACGATCTGTCCTTCCAGTGAGCACTCAGGGCTGATTTCCTTCAGAATGGAGAGGTTGGATCTTCTTGCAGTCCATGAGACTCTCAAGAGTCTCCTCCAGCACCATAATTCAAAAGCATCAATTCTTCAGCGATCAGCCTTCTTTATGGTCCAGCTCTCACTTCCATACATCATTACTGGGAAAACCATGGCTTTAACTATATGGACCTTTGTTGGCAAGGTGATGTCTTTGCTTTTTTTTTGCTTTATTATTATTATTATTATTATTATTATTATTAATTTTGACTATTATTTATTAAATTTATATACTGCCCTATACCTGCAGGTCTCAGGGCGCTTCACAGAATAAAATCAGAATATAAAACCACAAAATATCAACAACAACCCAATAACCCCCCAACACATTTTTTTTAAAGGGCATAGGGTGCATTCCTCATGTGCTAATTTAAATCAGCCAGAACTGCCTGTGATGTCCAAAGTCTAATACATCTCACCACCCTCATATTTTGGCCTGCCAGGAGAAGAGCAAAGAGTCTCTCCTTTCCCTCCCCTAACTATCTCAAGATGGCAAATGGAAACAGGAAGTTTATTCAACCACTCAGGATGCCATGCATTGCTGGTGAACTCTATTCAGATTGATATGTCCCAAGTTGTGGAAGCCAGTGCTGAATGGTTCCTTTCCTTTCCAGACTGGTCCGAATTTAATGCCCATTCTCTGCAAGCACAACCTTATCTATAATAATAATAATAATAATAATAATAATAATAATAATTTTATTTATACCTTGCCCTTCCCGGTTCAGAAAACCGGGCTCAGAGTGGCTAACAACAAATTTAAAACACTTAATTGATGCAACATAAGACAGTATAAAACGTGAATAACAATAAATTCAGAATTCAAAAATCAATTTAGCGGGAAAATCCATCCAATAAACATTAGATGATCACCAGGGCTAGCTGGCTAAGTTAGTCCTATTTGGGTCAGCGAGGAGACCAGGGGAGAATTAGCTGTGGGATCCCAGAGCGGGTAATCTTCATAAAAAGGGGAGGGGGAGGGAAGGAAAGGGAATAAAAGATCAGGCTAAGTTCAAATTGAAAGCCAGGCAGAATAGCTCTGTCTTACAGGCCCTGCGGAAGGAGGTTAAATCCTGCAGGGCCCTGGTCTCATGGGACAGAGCATTTCACCAGGTCGGCGCCATCACTGAGAAGGAATGCTTAATAAACTGGGTTTGTTTGTTTGTTTGTTTGTTTGTTTCCCCCTATTATGTTTTATTGTAATTTTATTGGTGTTAGCTAGCTGCCCTGAGCATGGCTCTGGCTGGGAAAGGCGAGGTATAAATAAAATATTATTATTATTATTATTATTGGCATCCATCTGTCTCAAGAGACAGGGATGACGTCAAATAACTGTGTTAGTAGCACTCAAGTCAGCTCCCTCGGACACAACATTCCTTGTTTTCCCAGAGTGGACATGCAAGGGAATGTTTGGTTCAGCCAGTCAAAACTTCCTGTTCCTCCTGGCCTGGAGCATCCTTCCTTGCATGTGACTAGTGGGTGGGCGTGACCTTTCCAGACCTGGTAAAAGGCCAAGTCACGCTGCCACTCCCTTTTCCATCCTCCTTTTGTCCTGTGAACTTCCCAGACAGCTAACTGCAGTCACGAGGTCAACCCACATATGGTGTAAACCTGTTTGTATATGCTTGTAACTTTAAGCCTTAAGCCTGCCTTCAGGGATCACACTGTGCTCTGCCTGGTCGTGAGTAAACTTCATTTTTATTGATGATGATGATGATGATGATGATGATGATGATAATAATAATAATAAATTTTATTTATATCCCGCCCTCCCCAGCCGAAGCCGGGCTCAGGGCGGCTAACAACAATAAAACAGTACAAAAGTACAACACAACACAACACTCTAAAATCATTCATTATAAAATTAATTCAAATAAAGCCACTGGCAACCATTGGGCCAGAGCTCCGTGAAGATTGCCGAGGGAGGGGGTCAGGCTGTGCCCTGGCCAAAGGCCTGGTGGAACAGCACTGTCTTGCAGGCCCTGCGGAAAAATGTCAAGTCCCGCAGGGCCCTAGTCTCTTGTGGCAGAGTGTTCCACCAGATCGGAGCCACAGCCGAAAAAGCCCTGGCTCTAGTTGAGGCCAGCCTAACCTCTCTGTGGCCTGGGACCTTCAATATGTTTTTATTTGAAGACCATAAGTTTCTCTGTGGGACATACCAGGAGAGGCGGTCCCCTAGGTACGAGGGTCCTAGGACATATAGGGCTTTAAAGGTTAAAACCAGCACCTTAAACCTGATCCTGTACTCCACCGGGAGCCAGTGCAGCTGGTATAGCACCGGGTGAATGTGATCTCGCAGCAAAGACCCCGTAAGGAGTCTCGCTGCAGCATTCTGCACCTGCTGGAGTTTCTGGGTCAGTCTGAAGGGCAGCCCCACGTAGAGCGAGTTACAATAATCCAGTCTGGAGGTGACCGTCGCGTGGATCACAGTGGGTAGGTCAGGGCAAGAGAGGTAAGGAGCCAACTGCTTAGCTTGGCGGAGATGGAAAAATGCCGCCTTTGTTATAGCTGCAATCTGCGCCTCCATGGAAATGGAGGTGTCGAAGATTACACCCAAACTCTTAACGGACGGTGCTGGCACTAATTGCGCCCCCGCAAGAGATGGGAGTTGCCCCCCCAATCCCATATCGTCCCGTCCCAGCCACAGGACCTCGAAGGATTTAGCTTCAACCGGCTCCCACGTAACCATCCAGCCATAGCTTCTAAGCATCTGGTCAGTGTGTCTGGGGCCGAGTCAGGATGGCCATCCATCAACAGATAGAGTTGGGTGTCATCAGCATACTGATGGCAACCCAGCCCAAAACTCCGGACAAGCTGGGCGAGGGGGCGCATAAAGATGTTGAAAAGCATCGGGGAGAGTATCGCACCCTGAGGTACTCCACACACCAAGGAGTGGTGCGATGACAATTCCCCCCCCAAGCGCCACCCTTTGTCCCCGACCAGAGAGAAACGAGCGCAGCCATTGAAGGACTGTGCCCTGGATCCCCACGTCGGCAAGGCAGTGGTCCAGGAGTTCATGATCGACCATGTCGAAAGCTGCTGACAGATCTAGAAGAATCAGCAGCCCCGACCCGCCTCGATCCAGCTATCTACGAAGATCATCTGTTAGGGCAACCAGAGCCGTCTCGGTCCCATGACCAGTGCGGAAGCCGGACTGGAATGGATCCAGAGCCAATGTTTCATCCAGAAACCCACCAAGCTGTTCAGCAACCACTCTCTCAATCACCTTACCCAGGAAAGGAAGATTCGAAACCGGGCGGTAATTGGATAGATCTAAAGGATCTAATGATGTTTTCTTTAAGAGTGGGCGCACCACTGCCTCCTTCAGTTCCCCTGGGAATGTCCCCGTGCCAAGGGACAAATTGATGATATCCCCCAGGAGGGCCCGCACCTCGTCTGGACACGCTCTAGTCAGCCAAGACGGGCATGGGTCGAGAGGACAGGTGGTGGGCTTTCCAGCTCGGAGGAGTCTGTCCACATCGGCTGGGGATATCCGGTCGAAGTGGTCCAATACTGGACCCGAGGACAGTCGAGGGGCCTCTAGTTCCTTTATTGTATCCAAATTCGCAGGGAGGTCATGGCGGAGCAACAAGACCTTCTCCACAAAAAAGCTTGCAAATGCCTCACAGCTGTGTGTCAAATTGTTATTTAAATTTGGCTGGCCCTCAAGGGACGTTAAAGACCTAATTATACTAAATAATTGCGCCGGGCGAGAGCTAGGGGATGCAATGGAGGCCAAGAAGTAAGACTTCTTAGCAGCCTTCAATGCCATCTCGTAGGTTTTCATAAAAGCCCTATAAGATGTTCTTGAGGCTCCGTCACGGGCACCCTGCCATACTCGCTCTAGCCGTCTGAGGTCCCGCTTCATTTTCCGGAGCTCCTTGGTAAACCAGGGAGCCCGGTTTCTGCGGGGTCGCAGAGGGCGCTTAGGTGCGATCTCATCGATGGCTGCCAGGAGCTGGATATTCCAGCCCTCAACAAGCTCAGTCAATGAGTCACCAGGGGGAGCAAGGTCCTGCAAGGCTTGGCGGAATCTATCAGGGTCCATCAGCCTCTGCGGGCGAGCCCAAATCGGCTCGCCACCTAAGCAGGGTGGGGGTGGAAAGTCAATCCTGGCTTTCAGAGCGTAGTGATCAGACCATGGCACCTTACCTACGCCAAAGATCAAATCCAGCGTGTGGCCTGCTTGATGTGTGGGGCCCGAAACAAACTGGGAGAGCCCTAGTGTCACCATGGAAGACACCAGGTCCAGAGCCTGTGAGGAGGGAGTAGCATCAGCATGGATGTTGAAGTCCCCCAATACTAATAAGTTAGGGAACTCCAAGGCCCAGCCGGCCACTGCCTCCAGTAGGCCTGGCAGGGTGGCTGCTGGTGCGCTAGGTGACCGGTACACCAGCCAGACAACCAAGCTCTCCTCGGAGCCCCACACTAGGCCAACACATTCAATGCCGGGGATCGATGGCGATGGTAGAGCCCTGAAAGAACAATCTTCCTGGATTAATAATGCCACCCCTCCCCCCCGGCCCACAGTCCACGACTGGTGGAGGACGGAGAAACCCGGGGGCGCCATCTCTCGTAATGGAACAGTTTCCCCTTCGCGCACCCAGGTCTCCGTCACACAAGCCAGGTCGACCCCCTGCGAAGTAAAGAAATCTCTCACACACATTTCCCCTTAATTTTTGGAGGAGAAAAAGTGCATCTTATAGAGCGAAAAATACAGTACTTTTGAATAAATAGATCTGCTGCCATGTGGAATCCTTGCTTTAATCCCACTTCTTCCTGTCAGTGGAACAGGAACGTTTTCAGTAGCAATTAAGTAAAGGTAAAGGTAAAGGGACTCCTGACCATTAGGTCCAGTCGTGGCCGACTCTGGGGTCGCGGCGCTCATCTCGCTTTACTGGTCGAGGAAGCCGGCGTACAGCTTCCGGGTCATGTGGCCAGCATGACTAAGCCGCTTCTGGCAAACCAGAGCAGCGCACAGAAACGCCGTTTACCTTCCCGCTGGAGTGGTACCTATTTATCTACTTGCACTTTGACGTGCTTTTGAACTGCTAGGTTGACAGGAGCTGGGACCGAGCAACGGGAGCTCACCCCGTCGCAGGGATTCGAACCACCGACCTTCTGATCGGCACGTCCTAGGCTCTGTGGTTTAGACCACAGTGCCACCAGGACCTAAAGTGGAAGCAGCCCAACCCATAATGCAAGTCCACTGGTAAAATTCCAGTTGTTTTAAACAAGAACTTATATTACCCACCTGTAACCAGTGTCATTAAGAGGATGCAAACACATCAGACCATATTCTTGATCCCTAAAAATAAGCTTCATTTATTAACCCGCTACTTAATTTAAATATAATTAGCGGCAGAGATGAATTGCATCTGTTTTACGTATAAGGCTGTCTCGGCTCGATCACATTGGTGTCTCAGGAGAAGCCCCTGGACGTGGCTGATATTACGAGGTGGAGGTCCTTTTGCTTCCTTCGTTTGTGTGTTTGTTTTAAGAGAAACCTTGCAGAGACTTGACCTGCTCAAATAATGCCATGCCGCCGTGGAAGCGTTCCCAGGTCCCCTGTCAGACAAATCATGGCTCAACCCTAAATCCCTCCCGTTACATCGGAAAGCCTGAACTCCCGGCCCCGGCTCCTCTAATGGCGCCTCTGACAAAAGCCAGGGAATAATCCCCAGGCTGAGCTAATCAAAGGTGAAAAGGCAGAATCAGTAAGTGTCGTATCCTTTTGCCACTTTCATCAATCCGACTAACTGAATTTGAGCTAAAGCTTGGTAAATTTTCTGCAAAGGGAAATTAATATGTAACACATCTGAGGCCTGGCGCCGGCCTGTAAAATTGGAAAGGCTGCATTATATCAGAGGGCGATTATTGAGGGGGAAGAATGGCCGAGGACCAGATAATCAGAAAGAAGCTCCGGCGCATCTCTCCGGTGTTTTTTTGATGGTATACTCGCCCAACCACCTTTGAAGCAGAGGTGAAATTCTTTCAATCTCTCTCTTTCTCCCCTCTCTCCACGTCAGGAATATATTCCATTGCCCATTTCTGTTGCCCACACATGATTGAATCAATTCAATTACCTCGGAAAATACATATTCAGGCCATGAAGATGCTCTGGGTGAAAGTGGAGGGGGGAGAGACAAAGAAATCTGTACTTACCCAATAATAAGTTTCATTTGAAGGAGGTTTGAAAACAATTCTCCCTCGCATTTGTCCCTGTCAGGTCACATTATTCACAAATGAAGTTTACAAAATATCAATTCAATTTCAATAAAGGGAGGCTGAATCTCAACACACGAGTGTTGAATTTACCAAATCATAATCCTTGAGGGGACCCTGGTGGCTTCCAAATATTTTCCAGTCTGAGGTAATCAAAAGCAGACTGCTGAATACTAATACATTCAATTTCACCCCTTTTGTTCGCATCTGTTCCCTTATAATACTATTTTTCTACACTTTCAAAGCATTGATGATGGCACTGTATTCTGGAATAGGGATGGTTTGACTGTGGAGGAGAGGGTATCCTGTAACTTAGACAGCTCTGTAAAATGGAATATTTCTACACCTTTTCTATTTTAAAAATCAATTTGTTGATTAATAAACTAGGGGGCAGCCTGGCATGACCATCCCACTAATTTTCTAATCCACAGTATTTGTTCACCAAACTAGATTCTTCCATTGCCATCTTAAAAGAAGACATTTTCCACTTTTTCCTCACTTCAGTTTTACTGAATACAGGAACTTGAAGAATCATAAGCTGTGCTGACTTCAGGTTCAATCCTGTGAGAAACTGAGCTCCTTCATCCGAACAGATCCTGCTCTACCCCATGAGAGAAATATTAATTGCCATCAGACTCAGACATAGCAAGCTACCTGTAGAAAATCATCGGAGCTCAGAAAGTTGATTTTAAAAAGACCTCGTTCAAGTTCAACATATCCAAAACAGAACCAAGTCCAGTTAAGGTTTGTCCCTTTACAAAATTCAGTTTGGCTCATGGGCAGCTGTTCCGTTCAAGTTCGTCCAAATGATCTGCAAAAAAATAAGAAAACACAAAAAGAATCAGCAGTCAGAAAGTTCTAAGCTGCTGTGCTGAACTATAAAATATGCATAAACAGATGAAGAAAACTCATAACACACAAATAAATTGTTTAATTTATTTCCTCCCAACAATTATGATATTGAAGCTTAAAGCCTCAAAGAGTTTAAGGAGTAAAAAAAACCAAAAACAATTGCAAGACAGCAAACTTGGAATTGAACTAGAAATTGTTCAAAGTTCTACCGCAGAATTTCAGCTCACCTGACAATTATGAGAACTACATTCAGGTATAGCTTAGAGACTGTCTGCACTAATTCAGTGAAGGTGGTTAAATCGAACTAGCAAAGAGAATTATCCCCATTTACAGAGGCGCTGAGCACTTGTTTTTTATACCTGCAAACACAGAACGTATTTCCAGCTTCGTTTTGGGAGATTAATTAGTAGATAAACACGCGGAGTATGTGCAAATCATGTCACCCAAAGTACACAAACATTAAATACGGCAAAATCATCTGGAAGGCCCTTTCTAACCTGTTTCAGGCAAGGCAACTAAGAAAATGGTGAGGCAGGTGAGCAGCAACAGGGGAAATCAAACTAGTGCAGCGCTTGCGGGAAAAGGGAGAAAAGGGTTACTAATGTAAATAAAAGGGTGAGGGGCAAGGGGAGAAATCCATCATGGTCAGTGTCCTTCAGGGTAGAGACCCAATCTTGGGGTCTGAGGCACACTTGATTGGCATTTTGCTGTAGGACTGTCAGTTGTCATTATCTTTATGAAAAATGCTGTTGCTGCAGGAATTCCAGGAAAAATACATTTCTGACTTTCTGGGTGGAAAAAGGTGTAGGAAGTATGACCTTGCCTATAGCCTGGAGCTTGAAGGAAGATGCTCTACTCTGGAACATGGAAAGCATGCCATGATATCCTATGCAATGAGAAGGAATGGCTGTTTTGCTACTTTTAAGTGACAGTGTAGCTTCATACCTTCATAAATCAGCAACTATCAAATGACCAAGGCCCACATAAATTTCCTCCTTGCTTTCCTTGCTTTCCTTCAATTTAACTGAAGCAGCCCATCGTTGACCAAAAAAGTGGAGGTTGCTTATCTGGGGACTGAGGAATTTCCAATTGTCTGAGAAAGCCTTTCTTTTTGTTTTCTTTTTAAAACCTTCCTCACCTTGTTTTAGAGGTATAGGTTGGTTGCTTGAGAGCAATCAGGCAATATGCTTCAATAGTCTGTTTTACAGCTTTCTTATAGGTGATAAAAAAACTTTGGAATGCAGAGCGCCTCTATTCTGTGTCTTGCTCATTCACTGGCAGAATCTGAGAGTGGGCGGTCCTTAAGCCTTCCCCAGCAGAGTAGTTTCTTGACGCCCAGTCTGCGCCTCCCCTCTTGGCGCGGAAGCCTGCTGCTCACAGAAGGCGTGGGTAACGGAGGACCTCTCTCCTCCCCACTTTGCTCAGGCAAGGTGTCCTGGCACTGCCTCGCCTCCCCCAAGCCCTGCATCTCCTTTGCACTAGAGGCGTGGCTACCCTCCTCCGCTGAGGAGGTGCTGCTTCCCACGATCTTTGGGGGCTCTCTCTAATCCATCCGGCTTTTCCCCTCTCGCCCCTGAGCCGATGGCAGTTCCCTGACACCTTGTATCTCAGGTGAAATTGGGCTGTGGCCGTTTGCAGCAAGAGGTTTTATATAGGCGATTATTGAATTATGGTCTGAACTTCCATGATGGACTTCTGGTAACAGATGGGCTTGGGAAGAAAGTGTTTGGCAGGGGGTCTCACAAACCTGATCAGGAGGTCTATAAACTTAACTCCTGCAGAATAATATGATACAAGCCTGGCACTACATATTGAAGAATGTGTGAAGCCAGGCCAACCATGTGGGTACCCACTGATATGCAAGAAAAACAGTAAGGTCTGGTTGGGGTGTTCAGTCCAGGGTTTCCAAGGCACAGAGCATGGGAAGTAAACAGAATACATTCAAAATATAAACAAAGGATGGTAAATATGATGTAAATGGCATCATTGAAACCTGGTGGGATCACATCACTGGAACGTAGGGAACATTTACAAGCTGTTACAAAAATATAATACAATTTCTAAAACAAAAATAAAATATAAATATAAACAACAGGGCCAATTGAAGTATAGAGCCAAGATATTTATCCTTTCCAGTAGCTTCAGCGTCCTAAAATGATCTCTAAAATGATACTGTCATAACTAACCTTCTAAAAACAATAAGGGAGCCAGCCTGATGGGCCTCCTGTGGGAGGGAATTCTAAAATGAGGGTATAATCACTGGAAGAGCTCTATTCTGTTTTGTGGAGTGGTAGACACGTATTGCTTAGGTATTAAGCACACTTACACAGAAGTGCATTTTGCTCTAGTCAGTGGGTCGTGATTCTGTGTAAATGTTTTGGATTTGTGGTGCCAGTGTAATAAATTACTCAAAATGGCTGGAAACAAATTTTATTCATAGCCAACAGTAGTGGAAAATTATGGCACAAATTGCATAGCATGAAATCTTGCTGTTGACCTCATTCCATTATAAAAGAACCACTGAGTGCAATCCCAAACAGCCTAGCCTGGCATTACATGAAACAATATACAGTATATTAACCTCATGCTGTTGTAAAAAATGGTTTGATGCTTTGTGAAATTATGCTCAGACAAAAACCAAATAAGTCAGCATAATGCAACATTCACTGCTTATTGCGAGTCATCAGTCCAATACGTTTGTGAGCAAAATCATATTAAAACTGTGGTTAATTTAACCATTTAGAAAGTGTACCATTTTAAAACATTTCGGTTGTTTGAGTTAGCTCTCTGGTGACAACATACTGAGAGGGCAACCGTTAAGTAATACGAGCTTTTCTTTTTTACGTTAGGGAGCTGAAAATGTCTAATTGAAAAAGAAAGTAAAAGACGCCATACAAGGTGATTTAGCACAGGCATATACACCCTAAATGGATTAGTTTAGCAATTTTACCATGTAAATACAGCTCAGTGTTGTGGTTGACATCCTTCTGTCTCGAGAGACAATTGAGTGCGCCTCCGAGAGTGAAGATAAACCACTGAACTGTCACAGCACCTAATGTGGCTGCAGAGACCATAACTTGCGACCGCTGCCTCCTGTGCTGTTTTTGATGCATTAGCACCAAAGTGACCTCTCTGGTGTGCAAGCCCAGGCAGTGTGGGTATGGAGGTCCTGGGCTGCCCAATTGGATTAACTTGAGCTGAACTAGTTTGCTTTGTAAAAGGGTGAGCACCAACAGGAATCTTTTGCCAGGATGAACATGAACTAGAACTCATATTGGCAGTGTTTATGGAGGTCCTGGGCTGCTGAGACGGCAAGACCCCCATCTTGGCTTCACTGATATGGTCCAAAGGGAAGCAGAGTGATATGTTTGGCATCAGCGTGGCTGCAGGAGTTGCCGGAAGGAGGTGTACAAGGCACCACCCAACCACTTTAGGGACTCTACTCTGGATTCGTGGAGGGTTTACTTCTTAGCCTTTTCTTCTTCCAAAGTCCACCCTCTCGGCTTCACTGATGTGGTCCAAAGGAAAGCAGAGCAATACGTTTGGCACCAGTCAAAGTACAGGCCTTGCCTGAAAGAATGGAGGAAAGGTCAGTGATTATAAGCCCACAGACTGATGAAGTGAAGATAGGAGTCCTCTGTTGGTACATCTGTGACATTTACATTTCATAGAATTATAGTATTGTAGAGTTGGGAGGGACCACCAGGGTCATCTAATCCAACCCCTTGCAATGCAGGAATCTCAGCTAAAGCATCAGTGACAGGTGGACACCCAACCTCTGCTTAAATATCTCCAAGGAAGGAGAGTCCACCACCTCCCAAGGGAGGTCTGTTCCACTGTTGAACATCTCTGACTGTCAGAAAGTTCTTCCTGATAGTTGGAATCTCCTTTCTTGTAATTTGAAGCCTACACTCCAGAACAGGAGAAAACAAGCTTGCTCCACCTTCGATGTAACAGCCCTTTAGATATTTGAAGATGGCTATCATATTTCTTTGTTTTATTTTAGTCACTAAACTGGACGTGAAGGGACTAGCACAGATTGTACAGCCTATCCTAATTTTGAGGTTATAGAGTTGAGCATGCTCACACTGGAATGCAAAGCATGTGGGAATGTTCAGGGATGCAGGAGAGGATATATATTGTCTGATTATATCCTTTCCAACTTGTTTTAACAAGTTCTACAGTTTAGCAGAGTAACATTCCCCCTTTTAAACTTGCACAGCAGGTGTGTTTGCTCAGGCTTGCTAAAGCCTCTAAAATAAGTTACCTAGTAATTTCCCCTTTAGTCCCTCATAACAGAAATGGACACAACACAGTCTTCTATAAAAGTATAAAAAGAGTTTACTCACTCACATTCTGTTCACAGATGGATCCCAGAAGGCAGACTTAAGTTACAAAAGTAATATACCTGGAATCTATGCCCATAAAGAGATGGTCCCTTTGTCCTCTCTTGGCTACAAGCCAAGAGAGCATCTTAGGCTAAGCAGATGTTGCTTCTTTGATGAATATAGTCAGAGAGAGAGAGAGAGAGATGGCGGCCAGTCCTATGCTTTTGTTACCTGCACAGGTGAGGTCACGCCCACCTCTGGTCACATGTAGAGGAAGTGTGTCCCAGCCTAGGAGGAAACAGGAAGTTCTGACTGGCTGGTCCAGACACCCCCTTTTTATGTCCACTCTAGGGATGTTGTACTTGACTGCTCTGTGTTTCACATCCCACCAAGTATGGTACCACTTTCCTTCTCATTTCAGATCTTTACTCATTTGAACGTCAAGTTTGTTTCCCTAGCAAGTTTCAATATCCAATATACAGCTGAATCACTTTATTAAAATCATGACTCTGCATCAATAATGCCTAGTTAACAGAACACGTGATAATTGTTTACTACCAGATTTTAGGGCACAGCCCACAAAAACATTGCCGTTCATAATGATGACACGAACAGACTCTTCTTACACTTGGCAGAGCTCAGATTATACTACCCATGTCATTGAGAGCAATCTTTTAATATCTAAGTGGTAGAGACTGTTTTCTCAAACCTTATCGGATTCCCTACTATATAATGACATTCCTAAAACTGTTGTCAATCTGCAGTTTTTGTGGCCACCAGTAGGTAGCCACGGCAACACCAGCATGATGACAGCACAACAGGCAAGCGAGCAAGTAAGTGTGATGGCCTGGGAATCAGATTCAGAGGCTGAATCTGAGGAATCCCAGCCTGCACAGGAGTCCCCGCCTCCAGGGCCAGCTGAGCCGGGGCAGGGGCTTGAATCTGAAGGGCCCTCACCTGTGCCGGATCCTCAGCAGCAGACACCAGCTGAATCCGCTCTGGCTCCGGAGGTGATCGAGGACACATTGGCTGCAGGTGCTCCTCTCCCAGCCCTGTCAGGGGAAGGTGAGGTTGCCTCTGGGTCCAGTAAGCCTCCAGCCTCTCCTGAGCTGCAGAGGCTCAGGGCAGAGAGGGGGAGGGAAATAGGTTCTCTTAGGAGGAGTGCTCGCCTTAAGGCCAGGAGAGGCGAGTCACCTGTGGACTGGGACCGCCCTATGCCTTGGAGGAGATAAAGGCCAGTCAGCCCAGTCCCAGGTTGCGGGAGCAACGTTGTTGGTAACCTGTTCCTGCCGGCACCCTGACCTGCTCTCCTGAGTTCCTGACCACGCCCGACTCCTCGCTTTGGACCTCGCTTCGCCCCTGACGGACAGCCTCCTTACCCTCGACCTAGGACCGGACTTAGACCATGCTGCATGGTGACACCCCCCCCCCCCCCCCCGGCCACAGCAGGCAGCAGCGCGGGGCGGGGGGCCAAGGTGAACCATTTAAAAGAGGATGGGAGGCGCATCAGAGAGCAGCTTGGCAAATCTCTCTCTGAAGCAGCTCCCACCCTCCTTTAAAAGACGTAAGGGCAAGCTGGGAGGGAAGATTTGGGTGAGCAGTTAGGAGATAGGCGAAGGGGTAGGTGAGATGTTAAAGAGAGGGGTTTGATCAGTTGGTGGGAAATGAGGTTGGCAAGGACCAGCCCCTTGGAATCATAGAATTGTTTAGAATAGATTTATGAAAGATTTAGAAAACTTATTGATTAGAATATTTTTATGAGATTTTATGGGGAAAATACGGAATAACAGATACAATTTTGCTTAAAATGTATATAGGAAGTGCAGTGTAAGCGATGGAAGTCAATCAATGAAATTTTATTATTGAGATATTTGTAGAATAAATTTGGAAGAAATTCCAATTTATCCTCTTCTTTTTCTCCTTATTTTTTCTTTTTTCTTTTCTTCCTTTTTTTTCTTTTTTCTTTTTTTATATGTGTGTGCTTATCTGAAATATATATATATGTAGGTATTTGTATTTTGTAATAATTATGTTAAATAAAATTTAATTAAAATAAAAAGAATTGTAGGATTGGGAGGGACCCTGAGAGTCATCTAGTCCAACCTCCTGCAATGCAGTAATCTCAGCTAAAGCATCCAACCTTTGCTTAAAAACCTCCAAGGAAAGAGGTTTACAACTGTTTCTACAACCTCCCGGGGGAGACCGTTTCACTGTGATATTTGAAGATGGCTGTCTAATCTCCACACCATCTCCTCTTTTCTAAGCTGAACATACCCACCTCTTTCAACCTTTCCTCATAAGGCTTGGCTTCCAGACCCTTGGTCATCTTGGTCACCCTCCTCTGCACACATTCCAGCTTGTCAATATCCTTAAATTGTGGTACCCAGAATTGGACACAGGATTCCAGGTGTGGTCTGACCAGGGCAGATTAGAGTGGTACTATTACTTCCCTTGTAATTTCGTAAAACTGTTTGTTGTTGTTGTTATTGTTTAATCATTTAGTCGTGTCCGACTCTTCGTGACCCCATGGACCAGAGCACGCCAGGCACTTCTGTCTTCCACTGCCTCCCGCAGTTTGATGAAATGCTGATAGCTTCGAGAACACTATCCAACCATCTCGTCCTCTGTCGTCCCCTTCTCCTTGTGCCCTCCATCTTTCCCAACATCAGGGTCTTTTCCAGGGAGTCTTCTCTTCTCATGAGGTGGCCAAAGTATTGGAGCCTCAGCTTCATGATCTGTCCTTCCAGTGAGCACTCAGGGCTGATTTCCTTCAGAATGGATAGGTTTGTTCTTCTTGCAGTCCATGGGACTCTCAAGAGTCTCCTCCAGCACCACACCCAAAATCTCTCAGTGGATCAAAAGAACATAGTAAATCAAATGAGAACTTGGCTGCTATGATAATTCTATCCTAGTCAGTGTGCTAGGGATGGAACTATGGGGGGGGCAGTTTCTGCAGAATATATGTCCACTATCATCAATCCATGTGGTTAGAGTTTTGCATTAATTTGTGGGTTGCTGTTTCTATATGAATATCTATTTGGGCTGTGTCCACAGCTGCAAACTTTACTCATAACTGCCTGTTGCTATGCCTCCTTCACCTGCTCGTTTAAATAATTTGCAAAATGAAACCCCACTTCAGATCTCAGCTATTTTCATCTGGCTAGCCTAGAACACTTCTCATTTGCATGTAAAGTGCAGTCAATGTGAATTGATCAAAACCAAATTAACAGCAATTGGTTCCAATACTTTCCCTGTTTACACATTAGTTTTCTACCTTTAACATATAGATGTATTGAATTCAGCTTAGCAACCTGAGCATGAATGCTTTGGCCTTTAAAAGAGAAACTTATCTGTAATTAAAATCATGCACAAGTTTTAGTGGGAGCCTGTTTACTGCCCACAAAGAAAGCTGATTTAAAAAATGAATAGATTTCCACAGAGCAGTGGATATGTTTCATTCTGAGTTAAATCCTCTAAAATTATAGCATTTGATGTTAAACAAGCATCTGACCATATAAATGTCATCGTGCTTGGGTTCAAGATAGTTTTTTTTAAGCCTATATTGATTGTTTCTAAAAAATAAGATTGCAGCCAGATGCTACATTATTCCAGTGATAATTATTCTACCGTGTTTTTGCAAAAATGTATATAGTTACAATATATAGCTGCAAGTACCTGCCATATGTAATTTCCTACAGTGCTGAGATGAAAAGTAATATAGGCTTTAGAATTAAACCCAGTCCTAGATATGCTGCTGGCTATAAGAATATGATTTACATTACAGTGCACTGTGACGTGTTTATTATACTTTAAAATGGCAATTACTATACTTCTTATTCACTACAGTGTGCTGATGTGTACTACAGAAGTTGCAATAACTTATCTTGGTGTACAATGTACGCATAATCAGTACTGTAGGGGGTTTTGCTGTTGTTGTTACAACAGATAATGTGTGATGCTCACTAGACTCGAATAGTTTCTTAGTGTATTGATTGCAATTAACTGCATAAATATGAAAACCAAGATAAGGCTCTTCCAAAGATGCTACCAACGTACAGTCACAAAATTAAACTTTCAGTCATTTGAGGCTGGTGTTCCTAGAAAGTAATTATGGGAACAGAGTTGCTTAACTGAACTATAAAAACAGCAAAATTCTTGCCAGTGAAACCCAGATTATGACATCTGAAAATCTGTTTCTGAACTTGATATCCAAGTTGAACACCACAGCTGCAATAGTGTTAATGAAACCTTGCTCGTTCCTGCTGATTACCTGAGGAATAACCAGATTTTTCAGACCGAGCACATAGATTTCCTCTCCCCCGGAAATCGTTTGAGGGCAAACACCCAACCCCAGACAAGGGATCACATTATGGCCCACCTTCAGCAATTACTTCAGAAAGAGGACAAGCCTCCTACCCAAGCTGAAGAATCTGGCAGCAGCTAATACAAAATCAGGATGGCAGAGTCATAATTATATACATCCCTTTCCTCCTTTGCTTTTTCAACATAATAGCTTGCCTCTGCAACCAACGATGGAGCTACAGTTGGTGGCCTGATGGAGACCATTTCCCTCCATGATGCTTCAGTTGGAATGATGCCCCATCCTAGCTATCTTTAGGTGCTTGCCTGAACGAATAAGACTGGGAAATGTGTAAAGAGGTGGGGGTGATGTTTCTAAGCACATTCTGTGTCACCCATGCACGATCAGGAACCCTGCCTTAAAGGTAAAGGGTAAAGGAACCCCTGACCATTAGGTCCAGTCATGACCGACTCTGGGGTTGCGGCGCTCATCTCGCTTTATTGGCCGAGGGAGCCAGCGTACAGCTTCCGGGTCATGTGGCCAACATGTCTAAGCCACTTCTGGCGAACCAGAGCAGCACACGGAAACGCCGTTTACCTTCCCACCGGAGCGGTACCTATTTATCTACTTGCACTTTCGAACTGCTAGATTGGCAGGAGCAGGGACCGAGCAACGAGAGCTCACCCCGTCAAGGGGATTCGAACCCCCAACCTTCTGATCGGCAAGTCCTAGGCTCTGTGGTTTAACCCACAGCGCCATCCGCGTCCTGAACCCTGCCTTATCAATGTGCAAAAATCTGGCTGAAGCCCAAACATTCTGTGCATGCCCCTCTGTAAATTCTTTACCCTCATCTGTTCAGGCAAATGCCTGCCGAGTCCTCTTGTGCCTTGTCACTTCAGAGACATTGTTGGAGGAGGAGAACTGGGGGCCCACACTGTAGGTTTTCATACCAAGGGGAAAATAAAGGTTGGTAGTACTGCAAGTTTCCTCTTTCCTCAAGGCAATGTAGGCGTTTTGTTTGGCAGCGACGTCTGGTGGATTCCACAAGGCCATAACTTCTTCAGGTATATGAGAGAGACTTCAAAGGGCTTTCCTCTCATGAAGCTAGCACTCAGAAGTGAGGTTGGCAGGTGGATGAAACATGATTGTCTCCCAGAAGCAAGCAGCAGCGTGTGAATAGAAAAAGGACCACCTCATTATTTTAGTATTCTCCATGCGGGATTATGAGGTCTCAAGGTTTCTGGAGCTCACCTGAAGCTACTGTGTGTTTTCTGCTACACAAATCCTTATCCACATTCACAGGGATCCAGGGACAGTTCTACTATGAAAATAATGAAGCCTCAGTTTCAAGGCCCCTGATCTCAGAGGGGCCCCAGAAGC
The DNA here is from genome assembly GCA_034642415.1 of Podarcis siculus. Classification (NCBI taxonomy): domain Eukaryota; kingdom Metazoa; phylum Chordata; class Lepidosauria; order Squamata; family Lacertidae; genus Podarcis; species Podarcis siculus. The sequence continues at coordinate 219,591 of JAXCMG010000115.1, forward strand.
AACTTTAGTTCACAACACTTTTAAAAAATAGTGATTTTTTTGTTGTCTATATTTCTACAATCCCAAAGTTTGAGAGTCAGTAGCATAGATGTTGTAAAGGTTGTTGTAAACAACTCCATCGAAGAAGATAACAGTGGTTACCCAGACCTCATTGCTGGTTGTGAAGGCCGCCCCCTCAATAACAGTTCAAGTGTGAGGGCCCCCAAAATGTAGGTCCACCACTTCAGGGATCCATTAAAGATTTGTGAAGAACCAGACTTAAGTTGGCCAATATTGTTAAAGATTGGTCGGCTTGACATTACTGACTTTTAAAAGGTAAAACTCGGTTTGGGGAGCCAGCATGACGAAGGCTGATCACCAAAGAATTGATGCTTTTGAATTCTGGTGCTGGAGGAGACTCTTGAGAGTCCCATGGACTGCAAGAAGATCAAACCTATCCATTCTGAAGGAAATCAGCCCTGAGTGCTCACTGGAAGGACAGATCGTGAAGCTGAAGCTCCAAGACTTTGGCCACCTCATGAGAAGAGAAGACTCCCTGGAAAAGACCCTGATGTTGGGAAAGATGGAGGGCACAAGGAGAAGGGGACGATAGAGGACGAGATGGTTGGACAGTGTTCTTGAAGCTACCAGCATGTGTTTGACCAAACTGCGGGAGGCAGTGGAAGACAGGAGTGCCTGGCGTGCTCTGGTCCATGGGGTCACGAAGAGTCGGACACGACTAAACGACTAAACAACAACAACAAATACTTGCAAAGTAGTCAATCTGATCAGATATGCATGTAAATGGCATTTCCTTTGTTTAAGCCTGTATATTGTAGACGGAGTACAGTGGTACCTCGGGTTAAGAACTTAATTCGTTCTGGAGGTCCATTCTTAACCTGAAACTGTTCTTAATCTGAGGTACCACTTTAGCTAATGGGGCCTCCTGCTGCTGCCGCACCGCCAGAGCACGATTTCTCATCCTGAAGCAAAGTTCTTAACCCAAGGTACTATTTCTGGGTTAGCGGAGTCTGTAACCTGAAGCCTCTGTAACCTGAAGCGTCTGTAACCTGAGGTACCACTGTATTCCAGACAAAGTATGCAGGTATGTGTATTCAGTCTTCCTATCCACTGGAAATTTCTGATTTAAATGCTAACATTGTAGTGACATCAGGTGATGCTGCACTTTGAAGCCCCGATTGTCAAAACAATCCGCCTCTTCCATCGTCTAAAATGAATGTGATCTTGCCCAAAATTAGCATCAGTGGTGCCAGTACTGCTCTGCAGCAGTGGCAGAACAGGCAGCAGCAACAGGAGCAGCTAGGTCATGGGTAGGCAAACTAAGGCCCGGGGCCAGATCCAGCCCAATCGCCTTCTAAATCCGGCCTGAAGACGGTCTGGGAATCAGTGTGTTTTCACATGAGTAGAAGGTGTGCTTTTATTTAAAATGCACCTCTGGGTTATTTGTGGGGCATAGGAATTTGTTCGTTATTTTTTCCCAAAATATAGTCCGGCCCCCCCACAAGGTCTGAGGGACAGTGGACCGGCCCCCTGCTGAAAAACTTTGCTGACCCCTGTGCTAGGTGGTGGCAGGACCGGTGGCAGCAGCAAGGAAAAGTAGCACTTTCCTTTTCGCCTCAAGTGGCAAAACTCTTGAGCACTGGGCTGTTAACAAAAGACTTTCAAACATCCCTTTGCAGTTCTGTGAACCTCCAGTTTCCAGAAGTTCAAAGTGCAGCACTGGGCTGCTTTGGAAGTTTAAGGAGTAGCGCAAGGCTGTATGAAAGCAGTTTTCCTAACAGCCCTGAGAAGGAACACTCCTGCTTCCAACAGCTGATGGAAGGATGGGAATGTGCCTTTGCACCATCAAAAGAACTATTGGGAGCTCACATCAAGCTCCTGATTGTTCTACCACCCCAAACCTGACATCTTGTATCACGTCAGTTGTAGGACAGTGTGTGTGTGACTTCCTCAAGAGGCCTGGTGTGGCCCAGAGGCTTCCTACGCTCTCCTAGTTCTTCCTCAAAATGCATTTATTTGTTGTTGTTTTTACATAGCGTGTTCTCCATAATAGAGAGCACGTGTTGCGGTGGGGGCCAAAAAGGCCACCTCACTGTTGTTGGGCAAATTGGCCACATGCTGGGATTGGGCAAGGAGTGTTGCTGGGGAGAATGTTATGTTGCTAAAGTGTGGGAGGGGTCAGAGGTCTTCAATACAGGGCTCGCAGCCTGGGGCCTTCTCTTGGGCTGCGTGCACCGGATCACCCGCCCACCCTCCCTGAAAAGGGGGGGGGTTGTTGTCCTCTGACCTTGCTATGCCTGTCATGGGGTTGTCTGCTTTTGGGGCAGGGGCCTGGTAGGAATTTTGTCCATTTGGTTGATTGGCTGGTTCCATTTGGTTTTTGCCTACTGCGTAGCAAATCGTCACAACTTGTGAGGTTGGCGGTTAGGCATTGGTTAAAATTGGTTGGTGGAGGGGTAAGTGCCTACCCCTTCAATGGTGGTGCTGAAAGGGAATTCCGTTAAAGGAATCCAGGGGCTTGCCATCCCTTTCGTCCTAGTCCCTGGCATCGGACTTGGGCCGTGCAAGCCCCAGGGGGCATGAGGGTGAGAGGTGAGAGGTCCAGCTTCATTTCTCCCCAATGTGGTTCTCCCTGACTGGCTTCCGCTGGAATCCGGAAGTCAGTCCTGTCCCCCTGACTGGCTTCTGCTGGAATCCGGAAGTCAGTCCTGTCCCAGGGGCAAGGGCTTCCGCTAGAATCAGGAGGTTAGTTCTGTCTCTGGGGCAAGGACAGATATTTGTAACCAATGCCTAAGCAACCAATACTACTGGCCCAAAAATGGAAGAAGGAAGAACTACCATTGAAAGAAGAATGGAGAATGAAATTAATGGACTACGCAAAATTAGATAAATTAACAGGAAGGGTCCGGAACCAACGAGATCAAAAGTTTACCAAGGACTGGAGTAAATTTGTGGACTGTATGAAAAGCATATGTGATACGCAAATAACGTTTGTGGGTTTACGGGAAGCTTTGTGAATAAATAATATTAGAAACACTGTAAAAAAAGGAACAAGGGAATAGGTTTATTTAAAACAAAAGGCAATGTTAAATTTAGAATTGCGGATTGAAGATTAGAAAACGGAAGATTCGCGGATGAGCTGAAGGAAGTCAAAATTATGTATCTATGATAATATTGAAAATGTATGTTTAAATCTTGTATTGGAAATTGAATAAAAATAATTTTAAAAAACAAAAGCAGCCTAAGCAACCACTCACGTGTGTGTATTTAAATAAAGTTGTGGCCAAATTCATGCCAAAAACCTTAAACAAAAATTGATGTGTGAAATGTGAGTTATTGGGGTGGCCTGGGGGACCTCGACGCGCAAATAAGATGGCAAGGAATCCCTGGACATGCATGTATGTTTAATATACCATGCAAGATCTCCCATTTCCACTTGATGGACTTTCTGAAGTTTCCAAATACTACTAGAGAGCACGGGAGAAAACATTGATGTGATGTTCGATAAATGTAGCATGCCATCTCTATGATTGTTTGTGATCATGACATTTTAAAACTGTGGCTTTTCTGTCATTTCCTAAAGTATTGTTTTAGAGGGTTGTGACAGAGGTAAACAAAAGGAAAGGCAGAAATGTCACCTGTCTCCCTAGACTGCTCAGAATGAAAAATGGAAGTTAAACCTATTTGGATGAAATCATTGCAGATGTTAACTGGGCACCTGTAAGATCAGAATTAGTTTCCAGACTGCTGAAAGAGAGGTGTAGTAGCTTGAAGCAAAGATTACTGGAATAGTGTTGGAGCCTGTTACCAAAACGATAGGTGACCTTTGGCTTCACAGTATTTCTTGCGGGGCTGATGGATGGGAAGAAGCGTTGGCTTAAATTCTTCAGAAGTAACAGGGTCACTAGGGACGCGGGTGGCGCTGTGGTCTAAACCACAGAGCCTTGGGCTTGCTGATCAGAAGGTCAGTGGTTCGAATCCCCACGACGGGGTGAGCTCCCGTTGCTCGGTCCCTGCTCCTGCCAACCTAGGAGTTCAAAAGCACCTCAAAGTGCAAGTAGATAAATAGGTACCGCTCCGGCGGGAAGGTAAACGGCATTTCTGTGCGCTGCCCTGGTTTCACCAGAAGTGTCTTAGTTATGCTGGCCACATGACCCGGAAAAACTGTCTGCGGACAAACGCCGGCTCCCTCGGCCTGTAAAGCGAGATGAGTGCCACAACCCCAGAATCGTCTGCGACTGGGCTTAACTGCCAGGGGTCCTTTACCTTTACTATGAAGGTAAACGGCGTTTCCGTGCGCTGCTCTGGTTCGCCAGAAGCGGCTTAGTCATGCTGGCCACATGACCCGGAAGCTGTATGGCGGCTCCCTTGGCCAATAAAGCGAGATGAGCGCCGCAACCCCAGAGTCGGCCACGACTGGACCTAATGGTCAGGGGTCCCTTTACCTTTAACAGGATCACACTCCCACTGTGCCAGACCAACTCTGTGGAACAAAGATGTCTGCAAACATGACATGAAGGCTGGCAACATCAATGCTGTCTGGTGGAAATCCCTTGCAGACAACTGCAGTGCCTGGAGACAGGCAGTCAAGTTGAATATTCAGAGCAGTGACCAGAGGAGAAATGACCGCTGGGAGGAGTGCAGACAGAAGAAATGCCATGGTGCATCTGCAGCAGCACAACTGGACACCTTCATCTGCCCCAGCTGCAACAAAACATGCTCTCCCGCATTTGGTCTCTGCAAGCCACAGCAGGTGCTGCAGATTTGGAACACCTTGATCTCACCCCCAAAGGCGCACTCCTCCGTTGTCTCCTGAGACAGATGGATGCTAGCCAGGTGTATTATCATTCTCAACACTGAGAATGAGTTAGGTAAAGGTAAAGGGACCCCTGACCATTAGGTCCAGTCGTGGCCGACTCTGGGGTTGCGGTGCTCATCTCGCTTTATTGGCCGAGGGAGCCGGCATACAGCTTCCAGGTCAGGTGGCCAGCATGACTAAGCTGCTTCTGGCGAACCAGAGCAGCGCACGGAAACGCCATTTACCTTCCCGCCGGAGCGGTACCTATGTATCTACTTGCACTCTGACGTGCTTTCGAACTGCTAGGTTGGCAGGAGCAGGGACTGAGCAACGGGAGCTCACCCCGTTGCGGGGATTCGAACCGCTGACCTTCTGATCGGCAAGTCCTAGGCTCAGTGGTTTAACCCACCCGCGTCCTGAATGAGTTACTTGAACACTAACAAGTTTTGAATCCATTGTACTCCTGAGTTTGTGACGACTGCTTTTGAAGATGCCGTGTTCATTTAGTTGAATTAGGGACATAACCTATGAGAAGGAAGATGTGAATATATCTAAAAGACCTGAGGAGGTTGCTGAGCTGAAGTAAAGGGAGGTCCAATACAGAAAGCAGTGACTGATTCATTCGCCAGCTTTATAACTGGAAGAAAAGACATTTACAAACCTTTAAAAACTGTCAGTTGCTCAGTAGTGTCCAATTCTTCTGCATCCATCAAAGATAACCCGCAGCCAGCGTAAGCTTTGTTTTGTTTTATGAGGCGACTTTCATTTTCAATTTTTATAAGGGTTCCTCCCCATGCTTCCCCACCCATTGATAGTTAATTGCTTTCTCTGAGTGGTGTATTTAAAGTGGCAGAATAAGACTTCTAATTAATAGATAGTGCTACAATTGTGGAGCAAGTATATTTTGAAAACTGCTGTTAATTAGCATGGCTCCATATTTAACACAGTGATTGTTGTACTCTGATATGTCTTGCAGCAGACATGTAAACACATTACTGCCACAAATCAGAAAATTAAGCATAATAATGAAACAAGGTTCTTAGTACAATCCTTTCAGATATGTTCCGTCTAAGGAACTGCACAAATTCAAGTACTAGAATAAAAAAGCTAGCTTACAGAGCTTCTGCTGGCCAGATGTCTGTATGAATGAGTCAGTCAGTCAGGAAGGTGGACTGGTCAACTGAGTGACCAATATGCTTTGGATTTTCTCGAGATTTAACTTAACAATCAAAGTCTGTTTTGTTGTTGTTTAGTCATTTAGTTGTGTCCGACTCTTCATGACCCCATGAACCAGAGCACGCCAGGCACTCCTGTCTTCCACTGCTTCCCACAGTTTGGTCAAACTCATGCTGGTAGCTTCGAGAACACAGTCCAACCATCTCGTCCTCTGTCGTCCCCTTCTCCTTGTGCCCTCCATCTTTCCCAACACCAGGGTCTTTTCCAGGGAGTCTTCTCTTCTCATGAGGTGGCCAAAGTATTGGAGCCTCAGCTTCACGATCTGTCCTTCCAGTGAGCACTCAGGGCTGATTTCCTTCAGAATGGAGAGGTTTGATCTTCTTGCAGTCCATGGGACTCTCAAGAGTCTCCTCCAGCACCAGAATTGAAAAGCATCCATTCTTCAGCGATCAGCCTTCTTTATGGTTCAGAAAGTCTGTAGTGAGGTCATAAAATATGTACATTTTACACCTGGTTGATAAAATTCTCTTCCATACTTTCTAAAGCTGCCTATAGAATTCCTAGTGAAGAATGAGATAGTAAATTGATCCAATCCATTTTTTCAGATAAAGACATAGGGCAAACAGGCCATGATAGAGCATGACAGAAAACAGAGCTGCCAGGTGTTGTTTTCCTTCAAGAAACCGATAATAAGGGTGATAGGTTGCTGTGACATCACTGAATCACTGACCATTATTGAGCTGCAGGCTCCTCAAAATCACAGGCATTATTTGCATGGACAGGCGGAGTCCCCCTAACCCCAGACGACCCCCAAAGCGGAATAATGACTCAAGACAATGGGATTAAAATTGGCCACAACTTTATTAAGTTTCAGGTTTAGGGAGACCTTGGCTCAGGCATTGGGCGTTTATCCTTCCCAGTCCCCAACTGGGGACCCGGAGGACTTCAGGGTTATCCAGAATGTGTGGAGATTGGGCTGGCTCTGGAGAACATATGTTCAAGTGGCAGCGGCACGGCAGCAGCGGGAGGCCCCATTAGCTAAAGTGGTACCTCAGGTTAAGAACGGTTTCAGGTTAAGAACAGACCTCCTGAACGAATTAAGTTCGTAACTCGAGGTACCACTGTACAGTCCAAGAAGCCACTTCCCATATTGATAAGGGCATACAAATCCCTATAACATTTGGGATTGAACACAGCCGATGTCCATTTGAGGCGGGGGGGGGGGTCCATTCCCAGACCCATTATGCCCTGTTCCGCCCCTTTTTAAGAAATAATTGTATATTTTATTGTTGCAATCTGCTCTGGGACCTCACGGTGAAGAGCAGGTCATAAATCTAATAAATAAATGAATAACTATTGCTGCTAGGTACTTGTAAGGCCTTTGATTTAATTGAATGGACCTTTTTATTAGCATTGAGGAAAATGGACAAAGACTATAGTGTATAAAAACAATTGCCCGAATGTGTGTGTGACCCTGTTTAAGTGATGCAAGGGTGCAAGTGAACAAATTTGATGTATCAAAGATCCAAATAGGATGAGATAGCAACCAAGGCTGTCCACTATCTCTACTGTTTGGTGCCATATTGATGGCACACAATATAGCATAGATAAAAGGGGTGATGATCCGGTCATCATTAATTGGTGACTCTTGAGAAGCTCCCAGTTAATATGACAGTACAAAAACTCCAAGAAATAGTGCCCACAATCCTCTGAAAAATACCTGTGGGGCTGCATTGCCAGACTGCAGTCATGGCGGATGATAAGCTGACTTTCACCTGGAGATGCAGGATTCACCCATAAATTCACAGTGTAGTCTTGGGCAGATCATTGTGTCAACCTTAGGTCTCTCTGTAAAAATGAGAGCAGGGAACCGGTTTGGTTATTAATTTGAGCATTTGGTATAGAGATGATAAATAACAGTAACAGGTTTGGCTATCACATTTGAACAAGGAGATTGATTAACTAGAAGGGATTCAGAACTGAAGAAAATCATGTAAGGAAAGGCTAAAAGAATAAATGATGTTTTCCCTATATATAAACAGATTATTAGTAAAGAGAGATTATTGGTATACTAGTTCATAGTACACACAAAAGACAGATCAGGATGCACTGCCAAGACTATAAGAAGGCAGATATACAGTTAAATATGACAGTAAAGGCAAGCTCTGGCATATTTTTGAACGCTAATCCCTTAGGTATTTTCAAAGAAGGTTTAGTAAAAATGTGAACAAGTTTTAAAAGGTTAGAAGACCTTCCTATATGAACTGGTTTTCAGGAACTAGAATTAAATCAGCTGAAAGTTGCTTTCTATACAATGGAGTTTCTGCCAGAATAGTGGTTCTCAGTAGGGCTCTTCACAATCCCATATTTGATTCGGGGCCCAATTCAGTGATTCAGATCAGCCACAATCTAGTATGTTTCGAACCCAGCTAGATTATGGGCTAAACGGTGATACTGCTCAAAGTGGACCTGACCCAAGGCGATCCAAATTCCTGCATGTTTTAGATGGTGCAGAGCATTCTGGGGTTGCTATGGGGCTCATACACAATTCATGGGGGAATTTTGGGGTCCCACCATTGCTTCTTGTATGATGACCTAGAATATTTCCAACATATCCCCGTGGCTGCTAATTGCAGAAGAAGGCAAGCAAAAGGTTGTGTTTGGCCATCACTACTGACCTCACTGCTGTTCCCTGAATGACAGCTTGAAAACGAGCAATGTAACATATTTGACAGTATTTGTTGGTTGACACAAGGCCATAGTTAATATCTGATGGCAGATACATTATATGATATTTTTAACTTACAGCATTTGATTGTTAGCATGCAATGGTATTTAATTTCTGACAGCCTTTGATAGATAACATGCAATTATAATTGGTTTGTATGACAGATAATAGCTTATAAGAATTCATATTTGGAGTCCACCAAAATCAAAATACTCAAGACCCCTGCCACATCTAAAGCATTTGAACTTACAGCTTAAAGCATGGGTAGGCAAACTAAGGCCCAGGGGCCAGATCCGGCCCAATAGCCTTCTAAATCTGGCCCACGGACGGTCCAGGAATCAGTGTGTTTTTACATTAGAATGTGTCCTTTTATTTAAAATGCATCTCTGGGTTATTTGTGGGACCTGCCTGGTGTTTTTACACGAGAAGAATGTGTGCTTTTATTTAAAATGCTTCTCTGGATTATTTGTGGAGCATAGGAATTCGTTCATTTATTTTTCCCCCAAAATACAGTGGTACCTTGGGTTACAGACGCTTCAAGTTACAGACTCTGCTAACCTTGGGTTTAGAACTTTGCTTCAGGATGAGAACAGAAATCGTGCGGTGGCGGCAGCAGTAGCAGGAGGCCCCATTAGCGAAAGTGGTACCTCAGGTTAAGAACAGTTTCAGGTTAAGAACGGACCTTCAGAACAAATTAAGTTCTTAACCTGAGGTACCACAGTATAGTCCGGCCCCCCACAAGGTCTGAGGGACAGTGGACCGGCCCCCTGCTGAAAAAGTTTGCTGGCCCCTGGTTTAAATTATCACATTCAAAATGCAAATCTGGAACCTCTTAATCAGAAATTGAAATACAGTGGACGCTCGGGTTGTGATTCAGTACATCTGCGCATGCGCAAAGTGCGATTTAGCACTTCTGCACATGTGGGACCGCCAAAACCCGTTCCAGTACTTCTGGGTTTCGGCGGTCTGCAACCCAAAAAAATGCAACCTGAAGTGTCTGTAACCTGAGGTATGACTGTACAAACTTAGAAAATAAGGCAGGCTTCCAGTCTTTGCTGTAAAGAACAGAATTCTGAAACTGACAATTTCTGCGATTAAGGTTGCAATCCAAGCCCCACACCCCCAACGCCTAGTTGCAGGGAGTTTGGATTGAGTGGAGGCTTGCCTCTGCTTGCTTATGCTGATGCAGAACTTGTATCTCTCAACCAGCACATACCTGCTCTTGAACACATACATGTTCAGTAGCACCACAGGCAGAACCTAGCAGACAGCTGCAAAATGGGGTGCTCTGGGGGTAGGACTGAGCCGGCCTGGGACTCACTGGATCCTGAGCTGCCCCACAACTGGCCTTGGCTGGCACCGGGTCTGATCCTGGCCTGATCTCTGTGCAAGCCTGAAGCTGCCACAGAGATCACTCCCAATGCTCTTACCTGCCACCTTCTGTCAGCATCACGAGTGGTCAGACGGCAGGTGTGGCAACAGCTTGGCTGTTCTGCAGAGCCTTGATGGCTGCAGTCAGGGCCGTCTTTAGCATAGATCTGCCCAGCGCCCCCAAATTTAGTTCAGCCCCAAAATAACTTTTATTATGCTTATGTCAGACACCACGCTTACGCCTTATCTCTTGTTTACCAAAGAAGGCAGGAAAAAGAAACTTTTTTATTTGCTCATTTATTGACAAGGTTGTTGTTGTTGTTTAGTCGTTTAGTCGTGTCCAACTCTTCGTGACCCCATGGACCAGAGCACGCCAGGCACTTCAGTCTTCCACTGCCTCCCGCAGTTTAGTCAAACTCATGCTGGTAGCCTCGAGAACACTATCCAACCATCTCGTCCTCTGTCGTCCCCTTCTCCTTGTGCCCTCCATCTTTCCCAACATCAGGGTCTTTTCCAGGGAGTCTTCTCTTCTCATGAGGTGGCCAAAGTATTGGAGCCTCAGCTTCACGATCTGTCCTTCCAGTGAGCACTCAGGGCTGATTTCTTTCAGAATGGAGAGGTCTGATCTTCTTGCAGTCCATGGGACTCTCAAGAGTCTCCTCCAGCATCATAATTCAAAAGCATCCATTCTTCGGCAATCAGCCTTCTTTATGGTCCAGCTCTCACTGACAATACACTTACACTTAAGTATATGGCGTGCTCTGTGGCGGCCGCTAAGAAGAGGACATCATGAGAAACCCAAAGCTGCTGTTTCCCTCCTCGCCTTCCTGCCGCCCACCATCTCCCGCGCCCGCAGCCAGCCGGGCCTCGCTCTCCATGCCACGTCGTGTTGTTGCTATGACTATGACTACCATTCTGGCACCAAGCGGGTGTCACGTGATGTGCCCGGCGATGGCTGCTTGGTGGGGAGCAGGGCGGTGATCAGTGGCGGCGCACTTCCTCATGCTGCCACCTCGGGCACGCCAAAGGCCACCTTGTCCTCTGCTCGCTTGCTCCTCTGTCCTCTCGCCCTTCGCCTTAGGCGGCTTCAGTGGCTGGCGCCTGCTGCCCCTCAGAATTCGGCGACCGGGTGTCCTGCACCCTCTGCACCCCCAGGTAAAGACGGCCCTGGCCACAGTAGCAGTTTGGGGTTGCAGTCTAAGAGGCTGAATTCCCAATTAGCTGGGAATAAACCTCAATAAATCCCATGGGGCTTACTTCTGAGTAGGCGTATATTGGCTTGCACCATTAATCCCCCCCCCCCAGTATATAAACACAAATTTCCCTTCTATACCATCTATATAGCTTCTATAGTAATTGTGAATGGTATTCTGTCCGGTTTGCCATTGCATTATCAGGTTGTAGGAGGGTAAAAGATTCTGTGAGGAATTGCATGACAAGTGATTTAAAGGATTTAGCCTCCCTTGCATTTGAAGAGAAAAAAAGAGTTGTCAAAGTCTCTGGATCTGGAGAGAATTGTTTGACAGATTTGCTGTATGCTCACAACAGCTTCACTAAGCTAAATAATGCGTTACCAAATGAAATCCCAGTTGTACAAATTATGTGGATTGTGTAACAAAAATAAATTCCTTGCTCCCCTGCTAATGGATTTTACCAGCCCTTCATTCCCTCAAATGAATTATTCTTGGGCTGCCTGTTTTAGTATCAGCCATTTTAGAACAGGGCAGGGGAGTTCAACTGCGTTCCAGTAGGGTGAGTTTCAACTGCAAAAGTAAGTAATGTCACACTTTCCAAGGTTCAGATATTTTAGATTTATAAGTAACTGAAATATTGTATCAAGGTTCACAAACTTTAGAGTAACTTTCTGGAAAACTGGTCTAACAGAATTGATAACCAAGAAGAAGAAGAAAGGTTTTTGCTCTAGGAAGTGTCACTTTGCAACTTTCTTAACCATGTACAGGTGTTTCACCTGCTGGTTAAGACATAAGAAAACTTTGCTAGGAAAGAAACTGTGTGCAGGCCAGTTCTTTTGTGAAGAATCAGGAACCCTCCAAAACAAAAAGAACACTAAATTAAATGATGCTCTTTAAGTGATATTGGCAAGTCTGCAATTGTGATCAATTCTTAAAGTTGGCACCAAAAAAGCACATGAGCTTGTTTCCTTGATTTATTGATGGCAGCTCCGTATCCTGCATATAACAAAGCCAAACAGCAATCTAATTAGATCCAGAAATCCTGATTTGAAGATAATTTAGGTAATTTATTCCGACTGCTGATCTTCCTGGCACTTAAGGCACTGAGGTTATGCCGGAAGCCCCTCTGAACCATTTTGAGCAGCCTTTTAAGAAGCTATCCAACAATGAAGATTAAACATTAGCTGATTACCGACAAGTAATTAACAATGTCAACGAAACACAGAAACTGAATTAATAATAATTATATCATCAACATGATGATCATCTTGTAGAGAATCCCAGAGAAGAGGAGAGGTTAATTACTCACTGCTAGCAGAACAGCACCAAGTCGACCGCAACCATGCCTCGGGATGGTGTTAACTGCCAGGCAGATAATTAATTAACATCATAATTGTAATGCAGCAAGCATGAAAATATTGAATTATTACACAATTTCCTTTCTACTACCTACTACAGACACTCTATAACTTTATGGTGCACACAGATGGGCGATTTTTCACACAATTCACTACAAAGAATTGAACATGGAGGGTGCAAGGACTACAGCCCATTCCACGATATGTCACTGTTTTGCTCCGCTTTGTGAGATAACTCCCCCCTCCCCATGCCAACTCATTAAATTAGTACATGCATCTGAATGACTGGTCTGTGCAAAAGTCTCCAACTATCCTCTTTCTGGCCATTGTCTTATATTTCCTGCTTCGTTTTCGAGACTTCTTACTTTCTTTTTAGCATAGCAAATTTGCATGATTTCATCCATGCACAGACAGATTGCATTTTTAAAACATATTGCCACTGCTATTGATGCTGATTTTGGGCAAGATTTTGGTGATTTGGGACAAGACCAAATCGCATGAGATCTTGCATGCTCTGGAAGATCTCGGGACGTGACCATGTCCAAAATCAGAAGCTTTTTTTGTTAGGACAAGAATTGCCGAAGAAAAATCAGACATTATTTATGTACGCTGCAACAGCAGCAAGGATTCTAACAGCACAAAACTGGAAGACTGGAGAAATACCATCTAAAGAACAATGGCAAGAAAAACTGATGAACTATGCAGAGCTAGCAAAGCTAACGGACAAATTGGGTGAAAAGGACAATAGTGACTCTGAAAAGGAATGGGAACCTTTTACAACTTGCAGAAACAAAAACAAAAAAAGAATGGACTCGTTGGCAGGATTTAAATAAACATTTACAATTTTATTTACAGAGAACAAGAAATATAACAGGTGACAACATACTATTACGTATAAACAGCAGATTGTAACATTTGGTGGAACAAACCAGAAATGGAAGTTGGGGGTAGTCAACAGGGAGGGGGACTGGGAAATGAATGTTAAGTAAAGATATTGAATATTTGTTATGAGAAAAGAAAATCAATAAAAATTATACCAAAAAAACCCAAAACAGAGATGCCTGTCTGGTGTTTTTACATGAGTAGAACGTATGCCTTTATTTAAAATGCATCTCTGGGTTATTTGTGGGGCATAGGAATTTATTCATCTCCCCCCCCCCCCAAAAAAAATATAGTCTGCCTCCGCACAAGGTCTGAGGGACAGTGGACCGGCCCCCTGCTTTAAAAGTTTGCTGACCCCTGGACTAGACCATATGAAAAATGAACACAATATTCATTTTCAGCTTTGTATTTTTGTTAGTAATAAAGGATGCCTAGAAAAGCAGAGACATCACCTTGCCGACAAAGGTCCGTATAGTAAAAGTTATGGTTTTCCCAGTAGTGATGTATGGAGAGTTGAAATGGGAAGGTGGAAAATAATCATACCATGGGCAATATTTCCTTATTGTGGCCAAGTTGTTCTGACGCTCAATATCATTTAGGCGCGGACAAATTAGACTGTTTGCTTTACTAAAACCCAAAGTGAGTAGCTGTTTGTTTGTTTGTTTGTTTTGGAGGGTGGATTAGGCTGTATGCCCGAACCCCTTCTTAATTCCTGGCTCTAGCAAGGATGCAGTGGGTCTAATGGAGGTTTCAATTACTGGAATTCTTGGTGAGTCAATGGCCCCCTAAGTGTGGGTCATTAGGGTCTGTCAGAGAGAGAGAGTGAGTGAGAGAGAGAGAGAGAGAGCTAGAAGCTAGCTGGACCATAAAGAAGGCTGATCGCTGAAGAATTGATGCTTTTGAATTATGGTGCTGGAGGAGACTCTTGAGAGTCCAATGGACTGCAAGAAGATCAAACCTATCCATTCTGAAGGAAATCAGCCCTGAGTGTTCATTGGAAGGACAGATCGTGAAGCTGAGGCTCCAATACTTTGGCCACCTCATGAGAAGAGAAGACTCCCTGGAAAAGACCCTGATGTTGGGAAAGATGGAGGGCACAAGGAGAAGGGGACGACAGAGGATGAGATGGTTGGACAGTGTTCTCGAAGCTACCAACATGAGTCTGACCAAACTGCAGAGGCAGTGGAAGACAGGAGTGCCTGGCGTGCTCTGATCCATGGGGTCACGAAGAGGCGGACACGACTAAACGACTAAACAACAACAACAATAAAGGTTCCATGTAAGGTGAAGAAATGCATCTTGCGACTCTAGAGTAGAAAGTGCCCTTCCATTACAATCCTAATGCAGCCAGGCTGACCAAAGGTTGCCAGGGAACTGCCTCTGGCAGGAAAAATGCTCACACACCCCTTCCTTTACTGGGTGTAGGTCATGTATAGTCTGTAAAATGTCTCGACCTCAGCTATTTAAACATACAGTGGTACCTTGGTTCTCAAACGCCCTGGTACTCAAACACCGAAAACCCGGAAGTAAATGTTCTGGTTTTCAAACATTTTTCGGAAGCTGAATGTCCTTGTGGCTGTTGGCTATTGTTTTCGGGGTGCCTGCACCAATCAGAAGCTGCGCCTTGGTTTTCAAACATTTCAGAAGTCAAACGGACTTCTGGAACAGATTAAGTTTGGCGCTTTCATTTTTGCTATTTATTTTGCAATTTTGTTTTTGAGGCTTTTTTGGTTAATTTGTTTTTGTGACTGTGTGGAACCCAGTTCAGCTACTGATTGATTGATTGATTGATTGTGTGACTGCGAAAATGGATAAAAGCCCCCCATCGAAACAATGACTATCATCAGTGCAGGTAAGAAAAAAATAAGAATTTTAATTTTTATCATCTACAATTCTGTCTTATTTTATAGTACAGTACATTGATTATTGCTTTCATTTTATGGATCAATGGTCTCGTTACATAGTAAAATCCATGTTAAATTGCTGTTTTAGGGGTTGTTTTTCAAAGTCTGGAACCGATTAATCCGTTTTGCATTACTTTCTATGGGAAAGCATGCCTTGGTTTTGGAATGCTTTGGTTTTGAAACGGACTTCTGGAGGAGATTAAGTTTGAGATCCAAGGTACCACTGTATTCAAAGATCTAAAGGGGTCGTAGAATTGTAGAGTTCAAAGGGATCCCAAGGATCAACTAGTCCAACTGATTCTCTTCCTCAGCTTTCTGTCCCTCCAGAATTATTTCTCACACAGTAGCAAACCCACAGGGGATCCCAAATTCCACTTCACTGGGGAGAGCCATGCAGCCTCTCCAGATTTTTCAGCTCTCCCTCTCCCTACATCACGTTGTAAATCCGCTCCACTTCCTAGTGGGGAGGAGTTGCGGTGGACCGCGTGGTCACCCACTCCCCACCGGGGGCGGGGGACTTTGTCCCCCGTTGCCCGTGGATCCCAGCCATGTCAGAGCCCAGCCAGCCAACACGCTGGCCGGGGGGGCGTGGCGGGGGCCGTTTAAACTGAAGAGCGAGCCAGAGGACTTCCTCTTTGGCTCGCTTCCTCAATCACCCACCCTCCCTCCCTATTTTGCAGGTTAGGCAATGGCCTTGCTATGGACTTCGGTTGGTCACCTTGGTTGTCCGAGGGGCCTGGTAGGAATTTTTCCACTTGGCAAATTGGCACTGGCCACTTGGTTTTCGCCTACCTCGTAGCAATCGTCACAACTTTGTTAGAGTTGCGGTTAGGCACTGTTTGACCTTGTGTGGGGGAGGGGAGGTGTGGCCATCACCTGCCCCTCCATGCTTAAGGGTATTCCGTTAAAGGAATCTGGGGGTGTTGATCTGGTCTGAAGCCCGGCTGGGGGTCTAGGGCCTTGACACGACCCCGACGGGAACACCAGGGGGAGCTTGAGTTGGTTTGCATCGACAGGGCTCCCCCTACCGGTGGCTTACCCTTACTGGACTTCCTGCACAATGGGCAGGAGTCAGAAATAGTCAGGTCCAATCAATGCCTAAGCCAATACCGCTCACAAATTTGCCCAATAACATAAACCTAATATCTGTGTCCTTGTGTCTTTATGCGCCCCCTCGCCCAGCTTGTCCGGAGTTTTGGGCTGGGTTTGCCCTCAGTATGCCGATGACACCCAACTCTATCTGTTGATGGACGGCCATCCTGACTCGGCCCCAGATACACTGACCAGATGTCTGGAAGCTGTGGCTGGATGGTTACGTGGGAGCCGGTTGAAGTTAAATCCTTCTAAGACAGAGGTCCTCTGGCTGGGACGGAGCGATATGGGATTGAGGGGGCAACTCCCATCTCTTGCGGGGGTGCAATTAGTGCCAACATCGTCCGTTAAGAGTTTGGGTGTAATCTTCGATAACTCCCTCTCTATGGAGGCGCAGATTACAGCTATAACAAAGGCGGCATTTTTCCATCTCCGCCAAGCTAAGCAGTTGGCTCCTTATCTCTCTCGCCCTGACCTAGCCACTGTGATCCACGCGACAGTCACCTCCAGACTGGATTATTGTAACTCGCTCTACATGGACCTGCCCTTGAGACTGACTCAGAAACTCCAGCGGGTGCAGAATGCCGCGGCGAGACTCCTTACGGGGTCTTCGCTGCGAGATCATATCCATCCGGTATTATACCAGCTGCACTGGCTCCCGGTGGAGTACAGGATCAGGTTTAAGGTGCTGGTTCTAACCTTTAAAGCCCTATACGGCCTAGGACCCTCGTACCTACGGGACCGCCTCTCCTGGTATGTCCCACAGAGAAATTTACGGTCTGCAAATAAAAACATCCTAAAGATCCCAGGCCACAGAGAGGTTAGGCTGGCCTCAACCAGAGCCAGGGCCTTTTCGGCCGCGGCTCCAATCTGGTGGAACGCTCTGTCACAAGAGACTAGGGCCCTGCAGGACCTGACATCCTTCCGCAGGGCCTGCAAGACAGAGCTGTTCCACCAGGCCTTTGGTCAGGGCGCAGCCTGACCCCCCTCCTCTGGCAATCGGCAATCTACACAGAATTTGCTTGATGGTTGCCATTAATTTGATTTTAATTTGATTTAATTAATTTTATAATGAATGTTTTTAGAATGTTGGATTATTTTGATTGTTAGCCGCCCTGAGCCCAGCTTCGGCTGGGGAGGGCGGGATATAAATAAATTTATTATTGTGTGAGTTATTTCCAATGAGGGGGTGGCTGCGGGGTCTCGACATGCAAATGAGCCTTCGTCAGCTTCATGGGGAAAGGGGAAGGACAGGGCTAGTGGCTGCCATTCACTTTTTCATCTTTCCTGCTGAAGCCCAGACATGCTGGGAGGCTGGGAGCCTCAATGGCATGCCCCTGGAAGCTTCACCCGGGGCCAAAACCCTGGCTAGACCCTCCCTAGCTATGAGTCCGCCTAAATGTTCCTGGTAAATTAGAGTATTCAAGCCTGGAGCCTCCTTCCCAAAGTCCAGGAAGCTTCTGCCCGGCTTAGGGGTCCTCGCTGCGAGATCACATCCACCCGGTGCTATACCAGCCTCACTGGCTCCCGGTGGAGTACAGGATCAGGTTTAAGGTGCTGGTATTAACCTTTAATTTAATTTAATTTAATTTAATTTAATTTAAGGGGGACGCGGGTGGCGCTGTGGGTAAAAGCCTCAGCGCCTAGGGCTTGCCGATCGAAAGGTCGGCAGTTCGAATCCCCGTGGCGGGGTGCGCTCCCACTGCTCCGTCCCAGCGCCTGCCAACCTAGCAGTTCGAAAGCACCCCCGGGTGCAAGTAGATAAATAGGGACCGCTTACTGGCGGGAAGGTAAACGGCGTTTCCGTGTGCTGCGCTGGCTCGCCAGATGCAGCTTTGTCACACTGGCCATGTGACCCGGAAGTGTCTCCGGACAGCGCTGGCCCCCAGCCTATAGAGTGAGATGGGCGCACCAACCCCAGAGTCTGTCAAGACTGGCCCGTACGGGCAGGGGTACCTTTACCTTTACCTTATTAACCTTTAAAGCCCTTCACGGCCTAGGACCCTCGTACCTACGGGACCGCCTCTCCCGGTATGTCCCACAGAGGACCTTACGGTCTTCAGACAAAAACATATTGGAGGTCCCAGGTCACAGAGAGGTTAGGCTGGCCTCAACCAGAGCCAGGGCTTTTTCGGCTGTGGCCCCGATCTGGTGGAACGCTCTGTCACAAGAGACAAGGGCCCTGCAGGACTTGACATCTTTCCGTAGGGCCTGCAAGACAGAGCTGTTCCGCCAGGCCTTTGGCCAAGGCACAGCCTGACTCCCTCCTTTGGCAATCTTCACAGAACTTCTAGCCCAATGGTTGCCATCAATTTGATTTGAATTGATTTTAGAATGAAATGATTTTAGAATGTTGTATTATTTTATTGTTGTTAGCCACTCTGAGCCCGGCTTCGGCTGGGGAGGGCGGGATATAAATAAAAATTATTATTATTATTATTATTATTATTATTATTATTATTATTATTATTAATTAGGGAAGGAGGCACAATGCTCACATGCTTGACGTCCCGTCCCCCCCAATCGCCCTTGATAGCTGGCGCCTCTGGCCCTTACTGTTCCCCTACGGAAAAATTCATCGCACGCCACTGAAACCATTGCTTTGCTACAGGAAACTGAAGAAATTAATACCAGTTGCGTATTGGATGTAAGCCTCCGTAAGTGTCCATGAAGGGAGCTCTACCCATCAAACTAAGCCCAAATATAAAAATCAGGGCACAGCTATTGGAGAACTGAGCCTTTGTGTGTGCCTCTGCAAGATTTTGCTAATTTCCATGAAGAAGAGGATCACCTGAAATGCAGCTGCTGGTTAATTAAAATTAGAATGCTCTAGATGGCTACTAGATTGTTCATTTTATATAATGAATTGAAAGTCTAATAGGAAAACTCATAATACCAGCCCTCTTAACATTAACAATTACCATGATTAACAATGATACTCACAACTCATTTTTCATTGAAGACTATGGGCAGAGATAAGCTTGTTTATATAGACTAGCTTTTGAACCGAAGAACCATTTATCACCTTGAAAGCCATGAAAGGACAGAACAGCACCCAGCAATTAAAACTTACAAAGTGACCTTGTGACAATTAAAGACCCAGCCTCCTGTGAAGCAACAGCAAAGCAATTGTTTTTAAATCAATTAGAAATGGAAAGATAATTTGTTGGTTTGTTAAATCATACATCTTAGCCTAATGGAAAAACAGAGCACATTCCCCAGTGTGTTGAAAGAGCCTCTCCTAGGCCAAAAAGGTTTCCTTGTGCACACATGAAGATATTCAGATTAAATCAAAAGCAGCAGAACAAATACATGCTGAGGGTGAAATATGCTTTGTCTTCTGCCTATCTGCCTTCTGTTTTTGCGTCCCATCCTCTTCAATCTTTGATAAAGCCAGCTGCCACCTCTCTAATATAGAAGGGGAACTACTGAATATGATCAGTTTAAGCTGCCTTCTGAAGTCACACACAGTCTTCAGGATACCAAGAGTTCCATACTAAATGGTTCCATTCATAGCTGCTCCTGATCTCTCTCCCAAAGGTGGTACTCCATCCCCATCGCTGTTCTGCCCAAGGCCTCATCACACACCCCAAGGCCCACCCCTGCTTCAGATCCACAAGTCATATGCTAGGGGTGACCCACCGTCATAGACTGTGTAACCCAAATCTGTTTGGGTTTTGCTATTTTCTAGAGGAGGGACGTGAGAGGCGCTGTGGTCTAAACCACTGAGCCTCTTGTGCTTGCCGATCAGAAGGTCGGCGGTTCTAATCCCCACAATGGGGTGAGCTCCCGTTGCTCTGTCCCAGCTCCTGCCCACCTAGCAGTTCGAAAGCACACCAAAAAGTGCAAATAGATAAGTAGGTACCCTGGACTCAGGCACGGGCACAACCCCCTCACAGGGGTTGACCAAACTGTCAAGTCCCTGGATTCCTTTAATGGAATACCCTACACATAGGGATGGCAAGAGCGTTCTCCCATCCCTATCGCCCGAACCAGAGCCTATCCGCAACCTTACAAGTTGTGACGATTTGCTACGTGGCAGGCGAAACCCAAATGGCAACAGCCAATGGGCCAAGTGGGGAAAATTCCTGCCTTGCCCCTGTCCCAAAGACGACGGCATAGCAAGGTCAAGCGTGACAAGCCCTAAAGGTAGGGAGAGGTGGGCAGGTGTTCCAAATTCACGCGCCGAAAGAGGAAGCTCCGGGTCATGTGCATGGGCAGAAATAGGTCCCTCGAACCGTTTAGACCGCGTCCCATTGGCCAGATTGCACCCAGCTTTGAGGGACCTACCAATCAGGTGTTGTGGCTGACCAATGTACCCACCCACAACACAGGGTGTCGGTTGTCCAGGTCTCACCGCAATACGTGCCCTCTTTAAGGGAGGACCCGATTTACAGCAATGATACAACATCGAAGGTATTCTGAGTAAATGAAATGGTGGCATCCAAGATTAGTTAAAGAAAGGAAGAGAAAATTAATGTAAAGATGAACTGAACATGATCTCCATGGATTATTAACCAATTGTTGTAAGTACTCCTTGGACAAGGGTCATTGGTGACGGGTGGTTCAGATATTGACAATATTTAATAAATAATTAAAACAAAATGAATTTTGCCTTTAAGAACAATGGAGTAACAAAATGGGGGCCAGGGAATTCGATATATCTCTAATAGACATGTAAGTATAGTATAATGACCATGATGCATGGTGCATTGTTTATAATCAGCCAGTTGAGAATACTGCGAAATTATTGGAATGGCAGGCGAAATTATTGGAATATACAGAAATAGCAAGAATGACAGGAAGAATTAGAGATAATACAGAACAAGCATTTATTGGAGAGTGGGACATTTACAGAAAATACCTTAAAGAGGATTGTAAAAATGTGAATTCTTTGGTAGGCTTGGACTTAGACTCCTGGGAAATCATATGAAAATAAAAATTGGGGGAAAGTTTGGAGTGATAATGAAAGTGCGCTACTCATAAGAAAACTAGGATCCCTGATGGGGTGAATGGAAGTCATAATAGAAGCTGTGTTGTAAGAAATTAATTTATGTTTTGTAAATTGTAATACTCTTTGGTTTATATATATATTTTCTTGATAGTAATTTTCTTTTTAAAACCAATAAAGCAATAAAAAGCTTTTAAAAAGAGAGAATACTGCTGCTATGATGGTTTGAGTTTTACCTCTCATGTTTTTGCAAGTATTTGCAGATCAGCTTGGACACTGAGCCGAATGAAGCACAATTTCTGAAGACCATGGCAGTTTCCCCTTTGAGAATCCTGACTTCAAAACTCTGTTGCTTGTGATAGAATCCCATCATTTAACTGGGAGGAAGAACAGAAGAGAATATTTTAGCTTAAAGTATAGCTGATTAATCATGCAAATTAATCAGTTGTAGGTTGAAGTTCCAAAAAAACACCACAATGAGATGTTGTTGTTACTGTTGCTATTTCAAGTATTCAAGAAGAAACAATAAAAAAATCAGAGTCTGCTTTAGCAAGCAGCGCTCATATTTATGGGAGCACAGCAGCTTAAATTCGTACTATTGAGTTGCTGTAGGTGTTTATTAATCAAACTAATTTACTATTCAATTACACAAAGCGAATTAGAAAAAGTACCATTATACCAGCTGAGAGCCATGCTAACACACAGTCTTTTCAGGTAATAAAAGACCAGGGAAGTTTCAGGTAAAATATAACAAGTGCTTTAAACGTGTGTTTTTCCATTTGCTGATTTAAAAATAAATAACAGGGTTGCAGCCTTTGTAAGTGCAATGCTGTACACAGCACAAACCTCTCTATTCTATGGATGTTTCATTGGGGATTGCTTCCTGACACAAGCTGCTACAAAGGGGGGACTGATAACAGTATCATTTGCACTCAGAACTTTTCACAGGAAAGCAGGAAATTCAGTAAAACAACAACAATCTTTATTACGGTCCAGAGACCCAACAAATTGTTACAAAGCAATACACAATTCATACAGCCTACCTCCAGGTTAAACAAGCATATTGTTCAGAATATAGGGATCATTGGTTCTTGCAACCACCGATAAAAACTTTGCCACTGCTACAGTTCTAGCATTTGTCCGGTCTTCCAATAGGAACCTGACATAGTGAGCCTTTGATTTTCCCGGGAAAGGTACCAGCAAGGGTAGTATCAGTTCAGCCCTGGCTTGCTCATATTTTGCACAGTGCAACAAAATATGTTTTATGGAATCAATGTCTTGAGCACACAAGCAAAGTCTGTCCTGGTAGGGAACTCCTCTCAACCTGCCATCCAACACTGCAGAAGGAAAGATGTTTAGTCTGGCTTTGGTGAAAATCCTTTGATAGTTTGGTACTGTCAGGTTTTCAATGTAAGATGTTAACTTAAAGACATGCCCATATTGTACTCCTACTGCCAGCGGACTACAGACTGTGTGTGATCGAGATTGCAAGTCACTGTGTGCAATATCCTATAATCTTTGCTTTAACATCTTTTGGGCGCCTTCATAACCCAGGTAATACAGTTGGGGGGGTGACAGATCAATAGAGGTGGCTTTTTTAGCCATGGTTTTCTGCCATTTGCTGACAAATTCCTCATTAGTCAGGTGTTGGTACAAACCCTTCCCTAGATCAAACACTGAAATCCTGAGCCAATGTTTTAGGGCAGCCCACCACGCTTTAGTTGAAATTGGGCATTCACCAGCTTCTGACAGAAGTACGGAGTTGGGGACACAGTTGGGTACCTGCAGCAGAGATCATAGAAATTTTGCCTGAAAGCTATCTAGCTTTGGCAGGTCCCCATTATGCCAGACATTTGCAGCGTACAGGAGTTGGGAACAGGTTTTGTGTTGAAAACCCTTAAGGCTGCTGGAACATATTTGCCGCCCTTTGTGAGAAAGAATCTGAGTGTGGCTGAGTATGAAAAACAAGTCATCTGTGCACCTGCTTTCCATGGCTTCTCATAATATACAAAGCAACACTCAGAGATAGGCAGCAGAAGGGATAGGTAAATGGTTTTGAATTAACTGATGTTGCAATCCTAGACACATGAGTTCACCGATTTAAAAAGGGAGTAATGGGGCAACCTGATGTCCCAGTCCAAAAGGGGATTCTTTTTCAGATATGAATTGGGTTCCGCAGGTGAGATGAAGGAAGAACCAGATACAAAGAGATCCTTAAAAAATCCTTTGTGTGCTTCCAGACTGTTGCTATTTTAAAAGTGGGATTCAATTACATACTGGTTAATTCAAGTTGCACAACCAAAGTTGAGTTGGCATCCTTGCTCAACGAACCTGCTTTGTCCCCAAATTTTTGTGATAAGAAAAGTGATGGGAATTGTACCCAGAAAGAAGACTCAGGACAAGTAATCAAGTGATGAAAAAGCTTATATTTACAGTGGTACCTTGGGTTAAGAACGTAATTTGTTCTGGAGGTCCGTTCTTAACCTGAAACTGTTCTTAACCTGAGGTACCACTTTAGCTAATGGAGCCTCCCTTTGCCACCGCCGCCCGATTTCTATTCTTATCCTGAAGCAAAGTTCTTAACCCGAGGTACTATTTCTGGGTTAGCGGAGTATGGAACCTGAAACATCTGTAAGCTGACGCATCTGTGACCTAAGGTACCACTGTCCTAATTTAACAAGTTAGAGAATCTGCCAACTGGCTAAATAACTAAGTGTGAGCAGGCAAACTCAATTACCTCCCTGGGCATGTAAGCTTGCATATTGTTGGCACCCCAGCCAAAGGTGGGGGAGAAATATACCCCTCTTGACTAAGTGAGACTTTGGCAATTGAAGCCCAACCTTTGTACCTGCACCCTATGGTTCAGTGTTCACCATGATGTGTAGGCACCTAAATGCCCCCAAGGGCACCCTCGAATGGCTATGGGTGATGACTCAAGAGTACCCCTTACCCGCAAAGTGTCTCACAGTGGCAGTGAATTAAGGCCATACCTTTCCTTGCCTGCCCACACCGGATGCCAAACAGCCAAATAATGCTAAAAAAAGGGAGTCCCCATTGCCATACGTTCAGAATGTTCAGGGTTGCCATCCATTCAGAATTTTCTGGACATAGCAGCGGCCGGGCGAAAATTGTTGAAATGTCCGGGAAAATCTTTGGCCAAGAAAAGCTCAACAACCTTTGTGTTCATATTTTTGTGTTCATATTTTGAAATAGGGCAACCCTACTTGAGGGGGCTCTGCAAAATTTCAGGCTAGCCTGCCCCCTCCTGGAATCCCAAGTGGCTAAAGAGCACATTGAGTTTCTTTCCCCCTGGAGGGCTGAGGCAAGTTTCCCTCCCCTGAAGGCAAGAATAGAAGTGTGGGATAACATTTTCTGTACACAATGTAACCTCCCAGCTGAATAAAGAGCTGACATTGTCTAATCTCTCTGCAAACTAATCAGGACGAATGCTCAATAAGTCAAACAGCAGCAATCCTTTGTATCTTCCAGTCAAGCACTTTTCATCTACTAGACAAACAACCCTGAAGCCCCTCTGCTCACCAACTAGTGAAACACACTGCCCCTTTCACTCCAGGTGGACTGACCGGGAGCTGTTCCTCCCTGACTTCCTGGCCAAATCTGGTGTGAAGAACTATTAGTTTCCTACAGTGCTATTTTTCTAGAAAAAGAGGTGCCTGAACTCACCATGAACACCTCCCTTGTTCTCTTATAATGGCAATGGTACCCACCTGAGAGGCGGTGGAACTGAGTTCTGGCAAGTTCCGTCTAGAAAAAACTCCTGGTTTCCTGCCAAATTTGGTTATAATCAGTGTAGTTTTTAAAAGTGGAGTCTACAGTCTTGATTCAAAATGGTGGCCAGAGCTTTCCAGACATAGACAAAACCCCACTCCTCCATCTCAGGAACCCTCACACCAAATTTGGTTATGATATCTTCAGACATGGGTAGGCAAACTAAGGACCAGGGGCTGGATCTGGCCCACGGACGGTCCAGGAATCAGCGTGTTTTTACATGAGTAGAATGTGTGCTTTTACAGTGGTACCTCAGGTTACATACGCTTCAGGTTACATACGCTTCAGGTTACAGACTCCACTAACCCAGAAATATTACCTCAGGTTAAGAACTTTGCTTCAGGATAAGAACAGAAATCGTGCTCCCGCAGCGTGGCAGCAGCAGGAGGCCCCATTAGCTAAAGTGGTGCTTCAGGTTAAGAACAGTTTCAGGTTAAGTACGGACCACCGGAACGAATTAAGTACTTAACCTGAGGTACCACTGTATTTAAAATGCATCTCTGGGTTATTTGTGGGGCATAGGAATTCGTTCTTTTTTTAAAAAAAAAAAATATAGTCGTCGTCCCCAAGGTCTGAGGGACAGTGGACCAGCCCCCTGCTGAAAAAGTTTGCTGACCCCTGTTTTAAGGGATGTCCAAATGCATGCAGTTGGGAACGGTTTGGTCTGCCATTTTGATTCAAAATGGCATCTGACAATGTCCAAACAAAGACCCAAAGCCACTCCTGGGGTACCGCCGTGCCAAGTTGGCCAACAGTACTGTCAGAGGTGTCCAAATACAGTGCAGTTTGGAAGGGTTCTGTCTCCCATCTTGACTCCAAATTGGCCAAAAGCTGTTCCCCCACCATAGGATCAGTCATGCCAAACTGAACCACCATATCTTCAGAGGCATCCAAATTGGTGCAGTTTGGAACAGTCACACCAGATTTGGTTACCATTTCTCCTTATTGATGCAGTTTTTAATGTTTCTATCTGCCATCATGATTCAAAATGGCGCCTGGCATCCAAACATTGACAGAACCCAGCTTCTCCACAGTCAAATCATATTGGCCAATGGTATTTCAAGAGGTGTCCTAACAGACAGACAAACAAACCACATGGTGGGTATATCCATACATATAAGACACAGGGTGTTATGTACAGAGTTGAATAGGATCCAAAATGCAGCAGTCTGATTGGTCCTAGAACAATAGGATTCAGAATGCAGCAGTCTGATTGGTCCTAGAACAATG
Organism: Podarcis siculus; assembly: GCA_034642415.1. NCBI lineage: Eukaryota > Metazoa > Chordata > Lepidosauria > Squamata > Lacertidae > Podarcis > Podarcis siculus. The sequence goes on from JAXCMG010000115.1 coordinate 246,063, forward strand.
CAGCAGTATGATTGGTCCGCAGGGGCCACCCAATCCAGCTCCAGGTGGAAGTGAATCCACAACCTGATTGGCCTACAGGAGAATCCCGGAATTAGCCAATCACACGCAGCCCATTGTGTAAATAATGTATATAAAGCAGATATTGTGGGGGAACTTCCATTCCTCCTCACCACTATGAGCTGAAGAAAGAGCATGAAATCCACTCTCGACTCCAAGTATATTTCACAGGGTGACTGCTAACATTAGCAGACCTATTGAAATCAAAGGACTTCAATTTTATGTCAATTGATTTCAATGTGTTTAATCCGAGTATGATTAACACGGAATATTACCCAACTATATTGTGGCAAGGTGGTAATATAGGCACCTATCTTTGATTGGAATTAGCTTGACAGGCTTCCAGAAAGGAGATAAACAAAACTGATCGTACTATAATATCTTTTTAAAAATTAAAATTCCTTGCTGGTTCAAAGGAGACTTGAGATTTAGATGTTTATCTGAGGACATCCTTCGTTTTTTCCTCTCTGTGGAGGGCTGGTGATACTTTTCGCTTTGGGGTAAACAACAGCAATCTGAATGCTCAGAACCTCAGTTCTCACTCCCAGAGGAAACATTCACTGAGTATTCCATCCATGTTAATTTTTAATTTAAAACCTTAAACCCACGAACAATAGACTTCTGACATATAAATATTAAAAATTAAATTTCCTGAGTTCATTATTTGATAATTAGAACTAAATAACATCTTAACTGAGAGACAAACCCCACGCAAAGCAAGTCAGTTCTATTTAAGATTCCATTAGAAAAGTGTTTGAGCTCGTATGTAATGGACCATAAAATTTAATTTGGAAATGATATTACCCAAATGATGAAATGATACCAGTCACAAAGGGACATGTAGTCAGCCCTCGCCTTTTCATTTGGTGTGATGCTCTTCTATTGATTGCGTAGAATTAAAAAGGAAATACTTAATTTTGCACTGAATAACACATGTAGGTTTTTCTGACTTTCTTTTTTCTGGATCCCTTTAGTATTTAAGTCAGAATTGACCACTGTAGCTCCATGTAATTACAAAGATTTCCTTATCTTAGCCTATTTGCTGAAGTCATCCTAAAGAAAGGGTCTTGTAATCCATTGGCTGTCTCATATCTCATTTACATTGGTGGTAATCCCTATCCTATCTCAGCATTTAGGTAATGACTTTGGGATTAAATTGCATTTCTTGCAATTCTTTACTTTCAAAATCTCCACAACATATCAGAAAGGCCTCACTGAATAGGCCTGTCAGAGGTCTGGGTAATGCAAAATGCAATGGGAGGTCTTTGGCTTCACTCTGAAATTAGCTTTCTTTGTAATAGGTTTTAAACGTTGCAATGCATCTCAGGGGGGCAAGAATAGTTACATAGGCTAGAAACCCAAGCAGTGGCTGGTGAGATTTCCCGGGCCCAATCTGGAAAATAATTTGGGTAAAATAATTCGTTTTCAAACTAAAATTAAAATAAAACCTTTCTTTCCAAGGCCTTGTCACGTTCCCAATGATAGGATCGAGGGTGTGGGAAGAGAGAGATGCGAGCCTAGAGACTAGCCTGCCTTAACATAGGGTCTTCCTCAACCTATGTATATAGGGAGCGGGTGGCGCTGTGGTCTAAACCACTGAGTGAGGTTGGCAGTTCGAATCCCCGCAACGGGGTGAGCTCCCATTGCTCTGTCCCAGCTCCTGCCAACCTAGCAGTCTGAAAGCACACCAGTGCAAGTAGATAAAAAGGTACCACTGCAACAGGAAGGTAAACGGTGTTTCTGTGCGCTCTGGTTTCTGTCACAGTGTCCCGTCTCACCAGAAGCGGTTTAGTCATGCTGGCCAAATGACCTAGAAAGCTGTCTGTGGACAAACACCGGCTCCCTTGGCCGGAAAGCGAGATGAGCACTGCAACCCCATAGTTGCCTTTGACTGGACTTAACCATCCAGGGGTCCTTTACCTTCCTCAACCTCTGGCTCTCTTCTCTTCCCCAAGAGATGGAGGAGGCTCTGACAGGTACCTGTGCTACCACTGTCAGGTGAGTCTTGACTGAGGAAACAAAAGGAGTCAGTGGCAAGTGGACAAACCAGCCCCTTCTTGTTAGTATTTCATGCAGCCGGTGCTGCAAACTGTGACCGGTGTGAATCACACGCCTGTCTGAAAAGACTATGGGAACGGAAGACAGCCTTATCTCTCTTCCATTGTATGTACTTTGTAATGCACTTTTGCTTTTACTTCGTTCTGGTTGTTCTCTCGAAGCTGAAGAGAACGGTCGCCATTATGCCGTAGTCTGTATATAAAAAGGTAAAGGTAAAGGGACCCCTGACCATTAGGTCCAGTTTGATCGACTCTGGGGTTGCGGCGCTCATCTCGCTTTATTGGCCGAGGGAGCCGGCGTACAGCTTCTGGGTCATGTGGCCAGCATAACTAAGCCGCTTCTGGCAAACCAGAGCAGCACTCAGAAATGCCGTTTACCTTCCCGCCAGAGCGGTATCTATTTATCTACTTGCACTTTGACTTGCTTTCGAACTGCTAGGTGGGCAGGAGCAGGGACAGAGCAATGGGAGCTCACCCCATTGCGGGGATTCGAATTGCCGACCTTCTGATCGGCAAGTCCTAGGTTCTGTGGTTTAACTGGGTACTGCTCTGTGGTTTAAATGGGTACTGCTCCGGCGGGAAGGTAAACAGTGTTTCCGTGCACTGCTCTGGTTCACCAGAAGCGGCTTAGTCATGCTGGCCACATGACCTGGAAGCTGTATGCTGGCTCCCTCGGCCAATAAAGCGAGATGAGCACCGCAACCCCAGAGTCGTCCACAACTGGACTTAATGGTCAGGGGTCCCTTTACCTTTAAAGGTCCCTATACCTCTGGGTATAAGGCGGTATATAAATTCAACAACATCATCATCAGCAACAACCTGGGAGACCTATCTGAGTCATGCATCTGTTCTGAGCATGCTCAGAGCTATTGCCTTGAAGGCCACACATACTCAAGCTCCAGCTTCGCTGACCAACCATTTTGTTTGTTTCTTTATTCCTTTCACTATTAGTGTGAGTGAGCTCCCCAGGCCACATTGTGAGTCCCTTGTTTGTAAAAATAAATGAAGTTTTAAAAAAACTGATCCCAATATTTTTTTAATGGATGTGGTGCTTGGGGGGAATTAAATTGTTTTTAGAATGGTGCTTGCTAATCCTGTAGCAATTCGCCCTTACTAAAAGCTGATGGAATTAAGAGGATAATTATGCTGAAAGGGAAGGGGGAAAAGAACGCTGGCTGGCTTTCTTTCTATAAAGACATGCCGAAACATGTTATTTTGTGTGTGTGTGTTTGGCTCACAATAGATGCTCTGAGACTGGCAACTTGATGATGCAGACGCATGGTCAAGAATATCATATAAAAATGCCATACGGGAATACCATATATAATTACAGTTTGCAAAGGTGTCTGGTCGGGTTTACAGCTTGATTTGACCCAGGATTGTTTATTGTGTAAATGTACAGATTGCTGTACATCTACTTCTGCTTCATTGACTATGCAAAAGCCTTTGACTGTGTCGACCACAGTAAACTATGGCAAGTTCTTAAAGAAATGGGAGTGCCTGATCACCTCATCTGTCTCCTGAGAAATCTCTATGTAGGACAAGAAGCTACACTTAGAACTGGATATGGAACAACTGATTGGTTCAAAATTGGAAAAGGAGTACGACAAGGCTGTATATTGTCTCCCTGCTTATTTAACTTATATGCAGAATTCATCATGCGAAAGGCTGGGCTGGATGAATCCCAAGCCGGAATGAAGATTGCTGGAAGAAATATCAGCAACCTCAGATATGCAGATGACACAACATTGATGGCAGAAAGTGAGGAGGAATTAAAGAACCTTTTAATGAGGGTGAAAGAGGAGAGCGCAAAATATGGTCTGAAGCTCAACATCAAAAAAACGAAGATCATGGCCACTGGGCCCATCACGTCCTGGCAAATAGAAGGGGAAGAAATGGAGGCAGTGAGAGATTTTACTTTCTTAGGCTCCATGATCACTGCAGATGGTGACAGCAGCCACGAAATTAAAAGACGCCTCCTTCTTGGGAGAAAAGCAATGACAAACCTAGACAGCATCTTAAAAAGCAGAGGCATCACCTTGCCAACAAAGGTCCGTATAGTTAAAGCTATGGTTTTCCCAGTAGTGATGTATGGAAGTGAGAGCTGGACCATAAAGAAGGCTGATCGCCGAATAATTGATGCTTTTGAATTATGGTGCTGGAGGAGACTCTTGAGAGTCCCATGGACTGCAAGAAGATCAAACCTCTCCATTCTGAAGGAAATCAGCCCTGAGTGCTCACTGGAAGGACAGATCCTGAAGCTGGGACTCCAATACTTTGGCCACCTCATGAGGAGAGAAGACTCCCTGGAAAAGACCCTGATGTTGGGAAAGATGGAGGACACTAGGAGAAGGGGATAACAGAGGATGAGATGGCTGGACAGTGTTCTCGAAGCTACGAACATGAGTTTGACCAAACTGCGGGAGGCAGAGGAAGACAGGAGTGCCTGGTGTGATCTGGTCCATGGGGTCACGAAGAGTCGGACACGGCTAAACGACTAAACAACAACAACAAGCTAATGCTGCAGAAGACAGAATCAGGAGTCAAGATGACCTTAACAGATTGGAAAACTGGGCTAAAACTAACAGAGTGAATTTCAAAGGGAGAAATGTCAGGTTCTACAAATGTCAGGAAGAACCAGCTACGCCAATATAAAATGGGTGACACCTGGCTTGCCAGTAGTACATGGGAAAAGGATCTAGGGGTCTTAGTAGACCACAAGTAAGGGTCAACAGTGTGATGCAGCAGCAAAAAAAAGCTAATGTTGTTCTAGGCTGCATCAACAGAAGTCTAGTGTCCAAATTATGGGAAGTAAGAGTACTGCTCTGTTCTGTCTTGGTCAGATCACACCTGGAATACTGCATCCAGTTCTGGGATCCACAGTTTAAGAAGGATATTGACAAGTTGGAACCTGTGCAGAGGAGGGGAACCAAGATGATCAAGGGTTTGGAAACTAAGCCTTACGAGGAACAGTTAAGGGAGTTGCTGCAGGTATGTTTAGCCTGCAGAAGAGGAGACTGAGAGGCGCTATGATAGCCATCTTCAAATATCTAAAGGGCTGGCACATGGAAATTGAAGCAAGCTTGTTTTCTCTTGCTCTGGAGATTAAGACTTGAACCAATGGTTCCAAGTTACAAGAAAGGAGATACTGGCTAAACAGCAAGAAGACCTTTCTGGCAGTAAGAGCTGTTTGACAGTAGAACAGTCTCCCTTGGGAGGTGGTGGACTCTCCTTCCTTGGAGGTTTTTAAGCAGAGGTTGGATGGCCACATGCCACGGATGGTGTAGTTGAGATTCCTGCATTGCAGGGGGTTGGTCTAGATCAGCCTTTCTCAACCTGTGGGTCCCCAGATGTTGTTGGACTACATCTCCCATCACCCCTAGCTAGCAAGGCCAGAGCTCAGGGATGATGGGAGTTGTAGTTCAACAACGTCTAGGGGCCCATAGGTTGAGAACCGCTGGTCTAGATCATGGGTAGGCAAACGAAGGCCTGGGGGCTGGATCCGGCCCAATCGCCTTCTCAATCCAGCCTGCAGACAGTCTGGGAATGAGCGTGTTTTTTCATGAGTAGAATGTGTCCTTTTATTTAAACTGCATCTCTGGGTTATTTGTGAAGCATAGGAATTCGTTCATTTCCACCCCCCAAAATATAGTCTGGCTCCCCACAAGGTCTGAGGGACAGTGGGCCCCCTGCTGAAAAAGTTTGCTGACCCCTGGTCTAGATTACCCTTTGAGTCGCTTCAAACTTTACAATTCTGCGATTCTATTATTCTGTGTATGGTGGGAAACACCTTAAAACAAAAACAAGACTTTGTATTGAATGCAAAGATAAAGACAAAACACTTTAAAACGGAATAAAAATTGTGAAATTTGTAACTTTAGGTATCTATCCTCTCCGCCAGCCATCATTAGGTAAAAAAGGTAAAGATACCCCTGCCCGTATGGGCCAGTCTTGACAGACTCAGGGGTTGGTGCGCCCATCTCACTCTATAGGCCGGGGGCCAGCCCTTCCGGAGACACTTCCGGGTCACGTGGCCAGCGTGACATTGCTGCTCTGGCGAGCCAGAGCCGCACACGGAAACGCCGTTTACCTTCCCGCTAGAAAGCGGTCCCTATTTATCTACTTGCACCCGGGGGTGCTTTCGAACTGCTAGGTTGGCAGGCGCTGGGACCGAGCAACGGGAGCGCACCCCGCCGCGGGGATTCGAACCGCTGACCTTTTGATCGGCAAGCCCTAGGAGCTGAGGCTTTTACCCACAGCGCCACCCGCGTCCCGAGCCATCATTAATGCAATACAAATTCAGGAATAAGAAGCAAATTCAGGAATAAGAAGCAAATTCAGGAATAAGAAGCCATTTCACAAGTTCACATCACCTGTATGTACTGAGAATGTCTTGCACATTTTATAAAAAAATACCTGGCCGTGTTACAGAGTTTGGTTGTATCCAGCCTTGGGGCATAATTAGAAACCTTCCTTCCGTCATTCTCCAGAATAGAATGAAAATTAATTCTTGTACAATGTTCTCTGGGCACTGAGGGAAACTTGACCCTATCTATTTACATACAGTCTAGGGGCCTGCTATCACACTCAAAGCAGCAAACAGCTTCTCTTATCTTGAAATGGCCCTCATTTATTATTTCTTGCTGAATACACCCACCCCCCATTATTTCCATGATTCCTTGTAATAACAGACCTTACCCTAATGAAACTTGCATTGTGAGAAGGTTACAGTACTGCCCCACAGGCAATTAGTTCTGTGCTCTCATTACTACATACGTAATTGTATAATTGATTTTAAAACTTACTTTGTTGACCCCCCCAATGCGTAACGTATGTAGCTCATTAAAGGAAAGAAATTTAATTAATATCTCTATTAAAAAGGCGTGGAGGTAAAGGAGACTGACAATAAAAAGCAAGGTCCATTGTGCACAGACGCACAGGTAAAAGGTAACAATTGAAGCATTTTCCATAGTATTAGTCCCTCGCCACCATATGGTACAATTAGATCATTCAGAAACAGTTGCTAAATAGCTATGGCCAAAACAAAGTTATGATTTCTGAGACAGCTATGCTGCTTGAACACATTTTAGACTAACATATAGTACATGATACCAATATTATGGGTGGTGGGGTTTTTTAAAGTACCATCTTCTGTTCCCATCCTCACAAAAACATACATTTTGTAAGAAGATGGAATTCTACTCTGGTAGGAGAGAGGCTGTTAGCACTAGTAGTGGCTGTGGGAAGCATTTCTGTGAATAGTGTTCAGACGCATGTGGGTGCAGGTAAAAGAAAGGTATTTTGGGGAACATAACTAGAGTGTTGCTTCGTAGTACAGTGGTACCTCGGCTTACATACACTTCTGGTTACAGACGCTTCAGGTTACAGACTTTGCTAACGCAGAAATAGTACCTCAGGTTAAGAACTTTGCTTCAGGATGAGAACAGAAATCGCGTGGCGGCGGCACGGCAGGCCCCATTAGCTAAAGTGGTACCTCAGGTTAAGAACAGTTTCAGGTTAAGAACGGACCTCTGGAATGAATGAAGTTCTTAACCCAAGGTGCCACTGTATTGTGTAGCCAAGCAGTTCCTGCCTTAACATGTAAACCTCTATACAGCTGAGATGTGAAATAATGTGTGATCATTGTCCAAAAACGAAAAGGAAAACAAGCTGGATACGTGTAATATAGCTCAATCCAAGCATCAGTGTTAGGAGGAATACTTGAAAAGCATCATTTTTTTGTATTATTGAATATGGATATGCGCTGTAAAAGAAGGTAAAGGTAAAGGACCCCTGGATGGTCAAGTCCAGTCAAAGGCAACTATGGGTTTGTGGCGAGCATCTCACTTTCAGGCTGAAAGAGCCAGCATTTGTCCACAGACAGCTTTCTGGGTCATGTGGCCAGCAGGACTAAACTGCTTCTGGCGCAACAGGACACCATGATGGAAACCAGGGCACACGGAAACGCCGTTTACCTTCCCGCCACAGTGGTACCTATCTATCTATTCGCACTGGCATGCTTTTTAACTGCTAGGTTGACAGGAGCTGGGATCGAGCAATGAGAGCTCACCCTGTTGCAAAGATTCGAACTGCCGACCTTCTGATCAGCAAACCCAAGAGGCTCAGTGGTTTAGACCACAATGCCTCCCGCACCCTGTTTTATCTTTACTGTAAAAGAAACACAGACAAGCCACATCCACGCATCATTTTAAACCATAGTTAAGCTTACCAGTGAAGGCGGTGAAGGTCCTATGTGAGCGCCTGGAGGTGGTTGGAGGATGGATGGCGGCTAACAGATTGAGGTTGAATCCTGACAAGAGAGAAGTACTGTTTTGGGGGGACTGGGGGTAGGCGGGTGTGGGGGATTCCCTGGTCCTGAATGGGGTAACTGTGCCCCTGAAGGACCAGGTGTGCAGCCTGGGAGTCATTTTGGACTCACAGCTGTCCATGGAGGCGCAGGTTAATTCTGTGTCCAGGGCAGCTGTTTATCAGCTCCATCTGGTACGCAGGCTGAGACCCTACCTGCCCGCAGACTGTCTCGCCAGAGTGGTGCATGCTCTAGTTATCTCCCACTTGGACTACTGCAACACTCTCTACATTGGGCTACCTTTGAAGGTGACCTGGAAACTGCAATTAATCCAGAATGCGGCTGCTAGACTGGTGACTGGAAGTGGGCGCCAGACATAACACTGGTCCTGAGAGATCTGCATTGGCTCCCAGTACGTTTCTGAGCACAATTCAAAGTGTTGGTGCTGACCTTTAAAGCCCTCAACGGCCTCGGTCCTGTATACCTGAAGGAGCGTCTCCACCTCCATCGTTCAGCCCGGACACTGAGATCCAGCGCAAGGGTCTTCTGGCGGTTCCCTCATTGTGAGAAGTGAAGTTACAGGGAACCAGACAGAGGGCCTTCTCGGTAGTGGCACCTGCCCTGTGGAACGCCCTACCTTCAGATGTGAAGGAAATAAGCAGCTATCCTATCTTTAAAAGACATCTATCTGAAGGCAGCCCTGTTCGGGGAAGTTTTTAATATTTAATTCTGTACTGTTTTGAACATTTGATTGGGAGCCGCCCAGAGTGGCTGGGGAAACTCAGCCAGATGGGCGGGGTATAAATAAATTATTATTATTATTATTATTATTATTATTATTATTATTATTATTAT
>JAXCMG010000115.1:255348-272930 GCA_034642415.1 Podarcis siculus
TATTATTATTATTATTATTATTATTATTATTATTATTATTATTATTAACTATAGCTTAAAGGTGAACCCACAGCATCATGGCACAGAGGGTGGAATTTAGGGCCACTTCGCTCCTTCCTTGCTCTTGATGCTGCCATGCTACCAAGAGCTAAGTCATGGTTTGGCTTAGCCTTCCAGCCAACACCAGGCTCATGGTTTGTTCTCCTTGCCCCCTGCAACAATAAAAAACACAAGCGGTAAGTCGAGAACAGACCTTGGTTTGTTTGGAAAGAAATGAACCAATTCTTCCTTAGGATCACAAAGCTAGGCTTTTGAATTTGACATCTTTTCACTGCACTTGAGCCGATGCAAAGGAACATCTATGTAGGAAGAGCTTGAGCAATGGCCACAATGACTGCTCCCCACATTAAACGGGGGGGCACCCTTTCCGTGGTCGCGTGCAGCCCCCTGCACCCTATGTGGTTCCCATTAGCAAAGGTTTGGCTTTGCCTTCCCCTGTGGGATACCTGGAGGTCTCCGCCTACCTCAGCCAGTTGCCCAATCCCGCCTGGGGTGGCGTTGCCAAGGTGATCAGGCCAGGTAGGGGGAGGGACCACCCTGCCCACACAATAGGGGGAGGATTTTACCTGGGAATCATCAGTTGGCTCCAGAGCTTCTACGGAGAGGACATCGCTGGACTTCTTTGCTGCGAAGGTAGGCCTGGGGCCTTTGGCCACCACCACCCCCGGCCACAGGGCCTCCAAGGGTTGGAGGGTGATAGATCTCGGGACCCCCTTTTAGAAGGGGATCCCTTCTCGTGGAGGGAAAGATGTTCATTTGGATCTCCTGATATCATTGTGAGATGAGTTGACTGACAGCTGGGTGGTCCCACACAGCTGTCAAACAGGCCTACAAGGGGTGGGGAAGATCAGGATCTGGCCGTTTATATGTTCTAGAATGCAATAGGTTCTCAAACTTAATTTTCCTTTTATTTATTGAATAAGAGCATGATCCTAGTCTGTCCCTAAACAGGAAAGGAGTGGAGTGGAAGCACCTTGCTTACTAGCAACTCAGACTGATAACAAAAGCAGCTTGCATCTAGATACTGATGCAATAAAAAGGCCCAGGACATTTAATTCATGGGACAGAGAATAAAGGGACGGATTGTCTGATATTTGTCCTTCTCTGGCACCAAGACTTCATTGAAAACAAGTTATAGTTTTGCATGTTTTAGGCTTAGCCAAGTTAGTATTCAAAGAGGGTTACTGATGATCATGCCCATATTGAATTGGATTTGTGAGATAAGTTAAGGAAAAGGCAGTTGTGTAATTTGCACACAAAGTGGTGAGAATTGATCTAAAACAAACCTTTAACTTTCTAACTGGTTTAAATGGGGGAAAGACCTCTGGGTAATTACATCATTTAGCACATTGATTGTCTACATGCCAATTCTAATGATTTCAGAAATACAGGGCATCGTGCTTTCCTCATTTTTAAGGAAAGGTTTTTGTTCAGCTGAGAGTCATAAATGGTGAATTTTTTAAAGGACGGAAAATGGAAGAGCCAGGGAAACAAAAGTTTCATTACAGCAAACAAGGCTTATTTCACAAAAGCAAAGCAAAAGCAAATCAATGGGACACAATTAAAGGAACCACTTATCTCCCCTTATAATACAACAAAGTGTGCATGGGGATTAAAGGACTCCTTTGTATTTAAACTGAATGTGAAACTAAGTGAATGGTTTATGTAATTAGTGTAAAAAAAAATTAACAAATATAGCAAAATTTTAACCTATGTTCTTCCCAATTTATTTATTTAGACCTCAGGAAGCCCAAATAATATACTTATTAAACGACGAAGATACAAGTAGATCCCTTGCGGTCGCTAGATACCTGATTAATGTTTTATTCCAAAAGAGGAGAAATGGATCACTGTATGACTCTGACAGCTTAGCTAAACTTAAGAACCATCAATAAGTGCCAGAACTAAGACGCATACCCCCCAAAATCTGATGGATTTGAATTGCGGTTTACATAGAGGGAGCTTATTGTGTATAGTGTTTACTTAACTGAAGTAAAATTGGTTTTATATGGGTGTTTTAACTTGGAACTGTTTAAATTGTATTGTTTTCGATATGGGCCAATGGCCGCAATAAATCTTATCTATCTATCTAGTAAGTTGGGGACAAAATGGGAACTATTCCCTCAGAGCTCCTTAGAAGGTGTGAGGGATTATAAATAGTGGCGGACCCATCACCTCCTGGCAAATAGAAGGGGAAGAAATGGAGGCAGTGAGAGATTTTACTTTCTTGGGCTCCATGATCACTGCAGATGGTGACAGCAGCCACGAAATGAAAAGACGCCTGCTTCTTGGGAGAAAAGCAATGACAAACCTAGACAGCATCTTAAAAAGTAGAGACATCACCTTGCCAACAAAGGTCCGTATAGTAAAAGCTATGGTTTTCCCAGTAGTGATGTATGGAAGTGAGAGCTGGACCATAAAGAACGCTGATCGCCGAAGAATTGATGCTTTTGAATTATGGTGCTGGAGGAGACTCTTGAGAGTTCCATGGACTGCAAGAAGATCAAACCTCTCCATTCTGAAGGAAATCAGCCCTGAGTGCTCACTGGAAGGACAGCTCCTGAGGCTGAGGCTCCAATACTTTGGCCACCTCATGGGAAGAGAAGACTCCCTGGAAAAGACCCTGGTGTTGGGAAAGATGGAGGGCACAAGGAGAAGGTGATGGCAGAGGACGAGATGGTTGGACAGTGTTCTCAAAGCTACCAGCATGAGTTTGACCAAACTGCGGGAGGCAGTGAAGGACAGAGGTGCCTGGCGTGCTCTGGTCCATGGGGTCACGAAGAGTCGGACACGACTAAACGACTAAACAACAAACATTTTGAGGACCCTAAAACTTGAACCTTTGCAATCAGCAACAAGGTCTGGATAACCTGGGCTGGAAGACTGATTTGAAAGTGGGGGACATTGAAATCAGTCCTGTATCATGGTCAGATCACTTCCTGTTGAGATTTAGGCTTTTAGCACCTTTCCCCCTGTGCAGAGGTGGGGGATCTATAAGGATGGCCCACCATAGAAGGTTGTTGGACCCAAGGGGTTTCCAGGTGGCTCTGGGGGATTTTCCAGTTGATATGATTGGAGCTCCCGTCAAAGCCCTGGTTGACCTCTGGAACATCCAAATGACTCGGGCCATTGACACGATAACCCCTTAGCACCCTCTTTCACTTCATGGAGCCTGTTTGGCTCCCTGGTATACTCTAGAGCTTAGGGCATGGAAACAAATTGGGAGACGGCTTGAACGCTAGTGGAGGAAAGATCTGACAATGGTGAGAGCTCATCATTGAGCAGTGACGGCAGCATAGAAGGGATACTTTGCTGCCTCCACTGCATCCTCATGATGTCAGGAGCTCGCCCTACACTCAAATAGGGCCCTGGCAGAGACATATGGCCGACTGGCATGTTTTCTCCCTCCTGGTCTTTTGTTCAGGAGCTTCAAAAGCTTTCTTCAGCCCGAACATCACAGCGACCAATGCCAACCAACACCGGCACACTTAGGGATCCGCAGAGTTTGCGCATCTTGCATAACAGACCTAAGCAACTCAGCATTTTGGCTAATCTACTTTATTTATATATAAACACACACGGAGCACTGCAACATGGCTCCCTCTCTCTCTAGCATCAGACAGCAAAGAGAAAAAGAACAAAGGACAATAGTCCCACTTCAAGGAACACAGTAACACAAATATCCTGTCTCTGTCACTTCCCACTGTGGAGTCAAACCATACACCATCATGTGAAAGACAACAATCCCATGACTGCAATCATGGAGCAGGAATTCTAACAGTCATCCAGCAGAGCTCCTCTGGGTAGTGTGGGGACTTTTAGAGGCTGTCCCAAAGGAGGTAGTGGAATGAACAGTAGCTCGCTGTGACTTGTTTGCAAAGCATGTTGAGGCTAAAACCACTTGCCTCCACCAGAATCTTGATTCCACTGTTATAGTAGATGAATCTCATGGGGTGTCTAGTCCTGTTGTGTTGGATGAGTTTCAGTTAGTCTCAGTCTCAGTCAGTTTTATTGCACATAGCCAAAGGCTGCCGCAATGTACACAGAATTATTTGACAATTAAAAGAAAATATAAAGTTAGTAAGGCTTGAAGACGCAGACAAGGTGTTTGGGTCACCCTGGAACCTCTTGGCTTCTAAAAACTAGAGGGGAGGGAACAATTGGCTGGACCAGGGATGGTCCTTCTGATGGATGCCTCCTTCTGAAAAGGGGTCGTCCCTGCCCGCTTGAAGGAGGCAATGGTAAAACTATTCCTCAAGAAACCCACCCTGAACTCGGAAAATCTAAGTACAGTGGTACCTCGGGTTACATACGCTTCAGGTTACAGATGCTTCAGGTTACAGACTCTGCTAGCCCAGAAATAGTACCTCGGGTTAAGAACTTTGCTTCAGGATGAGAACAGAAATCGTGCAGCGGCAGCAGCAGGAGGCCCCATTAGCTAAAGTGGTGCTTCAGGCTAAGAACAATTTCAGGTTAAGAACGGACCTCCGGAACGAATTAAGTACTTAACCTGAGGTACCACTGTAACTACCGGCTAGATGGTAATCTCTCTTCTTGGGAATTCTTGGAGGAAACTGATTTTCTAGATGCATTTCAGTCAGGGTTTAGAGCAATTGGGATGATTAGCTCATCGGGAACAATTTAGAATGTGGGCAGCTCTCAGCTTGAATCTCCAGGGGGACATAAAGCACTTGGGAATATAGTGAGATATATCATCCACGGACTGTGGGGCTAGGAATGGCCATGTACTGACTGTCAGATCTACAAAGCGGGGCACATGTGAAGCTTCCATCAGGCAAGGATGGCAGTAGCCCAATCTGGTGGGAATCCAGTATATTTTAGAAGTAGGGAAACAGAAATGGAAATGGGCATAGAAATCTAAAACAAATTCGATTTGCTGTAGTAAGTTGACCTCCTTGTTTGTCATACTTTGCATGTATCGCAGCTCAGACTAACTGCTCATTGCCTAACATTTACCATATTTTTTGCTCTATAAGACTCACTTTTTCCCTCCTAAAAAGTAAGGGGAAATGTGTGTGCGTCTTATGGAGCGAATTCAGGCGGCGCAGCTATCCCAGAAGCCAGAACAGCAAGAGGGATTGCTGCTTTCGCTGCGCAGCGATCCCTCTTGTTGTTCTGGCTTCTGAGATTCAGAATATTTTTTTTCTTGTTTTCCTCCTCCAAAAAACTAGGTGCGTCTTATGGTCTGATGCGTCTTATAGAGCAAAAAATATGGTGTTCTTTTAAAAAAGCCCAGGCAAACAAAGCAACAGTCAGAAACCTAAAACTGCTAATTGCGACCTGGCCATTGTACTAATGATCAAAGCTCCTATCTCAGCATTGCTTGTTTCACACATGAATGTAATTGTAAAACTGTGAGCCCCAAGATGTGCCAGAGACAGATTTTAGAAGGAGGAATACAGAATACGGCACTGTGTCAAGGTCTTTCAGGTCAGATCCCCAGGAGCTGATGTAGTTGTGAGCTGAGGGTGATTCAAAGGTTAAGTCTTCTACCAAAGGGCTAGTCTGGTCAGAGACATAATTGGAATAACAAAGTCAATATATGTTACTAGTGCTGGGACATAATCTTCATTTGATCTCTCACATGGCAGATTAATTAAGTGTTATCAATTAATGGCCTGGTAAAAGTGAACACCCTGTTAGTCAGTTTTCCAAACAGCGTCAAGCATATCCAAAAGCCCTCCCTCCTACCGTGTGTGTGTGTGTGTGTGTGTGTATGTGTGTAGAGAGAGAATTACTTTATGAGAAATGAAGGGAAATACTGACACTATTGACAACGAGCAACTTTTTATAATTCTATAATAATCAATATTGTTTACACAACAGCTAAACAGGCATTTTTATCTGAAAACCTCAACACGTTAATTAATTAAACTTCACAAAAGCCCCAGGAAAAATACATTATTGCTGCTGCTGCAGGAGACCCAGAAGTCTATATACACTGCAGATCTACAGTATATAAACAGGCTGCAAGTGAAATATTCTTCTCAGGAAGCAATAAACTGAACCAGCATGAGTTATGTAAGTTGCTTACATAGAAAACTTGATGTTTAAATTAGATATGATAAAGCCTTTTTTTGTTACAGCATTGTACAGAGCACAAGGACCTCTTTTTGTGCTGTCTACTTTGTGCTGGCACACATTACACTTTTATCCTTACATACAAAAGGTACACAGCCGTTTGATATTAATGGGTTAATCCTGATGATGTATTACTATGATGAGGAAGCTACATTTTTCATAGCAGAATTACAGAGGAGCAAGCAGGGGTGTTCTGGTTGGCTGCGTCCTGGACCCTGCCTGGTATGCTTTTGCAGCCAGTTAAGTTGCCTGCTTATAGACTTCCTGCCTCCTTGTTTGTTGTGTGTGATTGCTGCTTGCAGGTAAGAATCGAGGTTCTGTTGGTTCCAGAGGGTTACTGTCCGATGGCTGGCTGAGTTGAACTGCTGAGGTGCGGCTGTGGACCAGAGCCTTGGTTTGGCTAGAACAGGCATGCCCAAAGTCCATTTCGGGGGCCTAAACTGGCCTGCCGGTCGGTTTAATCCGGCTCCTGAGGCAGTTTATTTCCTGGGGTAAATGTTAGGTTGTGGGTGAACATATCAGATGACACAGCGATTCTTCAAACAGCTCTTGTTTATTCAGAGGCCAGGATAGAACTGAACTGAAGGGCTCAGTCAGCCTGCTTATATAGAGCTCCAGAACAACGTAACTGTAGCAACTTTCTAAAACTATCCAATCACTGAACGTCACTTTCAATCCTTCATTTGCATAACTATCTACAGTATCCCCCTGCTGGCCCAGGGTGAGAACTTCAGTACATAACAGTAAGATCTTTTTAAAAAATCTCAACAACTTCAATCCTAAAAAAAGGCTCAACAACTTCAAGCCAAAAAAAGGTCAGCAACATGGGTCAGCCCTCACAGCCCTTCACTTCATCAAATCTGGCCCTCTTTGAAAAAAAGTTTGGGCACCTCTGGGCTAGAAGAACAGATCCAGCTGCAGGCAGGGGGGTTGTCACTAAGGGAACACGGAGGGGCTCACCACTTTAGATCATCGCTCTGTGGAGCCACAGGGACAGCCCCACTGCTAGTTAGGAAGTATACCAACAAATACAAATTGATCAAAGTCCCAATAAAAGCAGATTAAAGACCAATATGCAATTTCTAACATGCACCAATTTAAAATATATGGTACTTGGACTGTATATACTAAGATATAGGTAGGTTGCCATGTTGGTCTGCCGTAGTTGAAAAAAAATACCGGTAATTCCCCCCCCCCTTGCAGTAGCACCTTAGAGACCAACTAAGTTTGTTATTGGTATGAGCTTTCGTGTGCATGCACACTTCTTCAGATAGGTATTTTTTAATTTTGTATATACTAAGGATAGAAATAAATCAAGATGCAATTAAATTCACAAAAATGGAGAAATCTACAAATGTTTCTGCTATGGTTTTGTGTGTTCCGGCCGATTTGTACGCCAGATACCATATTTGGATATTTCAGTAGATTTGGGTATTTCAGTAGATTGGGAGTAAATAAGCTATTTTGCTTATCTCTGTGAACATTGCATACACACACAAAATGTGTTACTGTTTTTATTGCTCCACTCCCACAAAGGTAGAGCAATTAGTTATATGGCGTGTCCAATGTATAAATCAATCGAATATTTATTATAGTCAAACTACTATGTCATGTGGGTTGCGCTGTAGTCTAAACCACTGAGCCTAGCGCTTGCCGATCAGAAGGTCGGCAGTTCGAATCCCTGCGACGGAGTGAACTCCCGTTGTTCGGTCCCTGCTCCTGCCAACCTAGCAGTTCAAAAGCATGTCAAAGTGCAAGTAGATAAATAGGTACCACTCCGGCGGGAAGGTAAATGGCATTTCCGTGCGCTGCCCTGGTTTCACCAGAAGTGTCTTAGTTATGCTGGCCACATGACCCGGAAAAACTGTCTGCGGACAAACGCCGGCTCCCTCGGCCTGTAAAGCGAGATGAGTGCCACAACCCCAGAATCGTCTGCGACTGGACTTAACTGCCAGGGGTCCTTTACCTTTACTATGAAAAAAACCACTACAGAATATTTTAAAATGCATAATCACAGCACCAGAAGAATAAAGGTGACAAGTCAGGCGCTAACCTTTTCAGTAACATTCAAATATATTGCTATCTGTTTGATAATGACAATTACCTTCTGGTTGGGCATCTTTGCTGGACAGCGCCAGCCCAGAATTCGGCACGTGCTCTGGAGGTGAGAGGTTTTGTCCGGGCTTGTGTGAACCCTCTGTGGCTTCACTTTTTCAGGACTGCCAAGATAATACAATATTTTGGGACCAATGTACGATACCAGACAACAAGAACATTTCTAAATATTTGATAACTGGTTTATTATTTTTATTCTATTATTTATTAAATTCATCCAAGGATTTGCTTTTCAGTATCCCTTTCCTGCAGTCCTTCTGTCAACATTTTAGCTGCAACCTTATATCTACTTACCAGGGAATAAGCCTCAATGAACTGAAGGTTAGAAATGTGTAGAATTGTGCTGTTAGTCAACTTTATTCTTCTTCTTCTTCCTTTAAAAAACCCCACTAAATTCTTTCTAGAAATTCCTTGTGTGTAGAGTGATTTCCTTAAGCCCTGAGGAATGTATGCTGTTAGCTATAATTTTTAAAATGTTTTTTGATAGGACACTTTGTAATAAAATTGCTTTTAAAAATGCATTTTCAAGTCACAACAATCATTTTTTTTAAAACAAGACCATCCTTCGTGGTGGCATTTTGTTTCGGTGATTGAGAGCAATGTTTATTTCATTCATTTTGTTTTATGCAGGTTAGCATAAGCAAAAGAAGCTGGTCTTGAGAGCCTCACTTTTTAAAAAGAGATTTTGACATGTGATTTACTGGTGTTATCTGATGAATTTCCAAAGCAATATATATCTTTTCTCTTTTCTACAATGTTAGCTGTAACAGCTATGAATATCCATGTATTTCAAAGTCGATAAGATGAAAAATGTAGGATTTCCAGGGACTCCATTTGTTACTATGCATAATAGGGTAATACCTTTTCTGCAGCACGTCCTCCCTGTATTGCAACTTTTGCCATTTATCTCTTCCTTGTCCTCTTTTGCCCCTCTGTTTTTTCCCTTAAATAGTATTTTTTTGTTTGTTTATTTCCATAGAGGCAAGAGATGTTGATGCTGGCAAGTGAAATGGACTATTCAGTGGCCGCAGGATACAGTATGAAGAAAAATGTGGGGGAGAAATGCAGGAAACAAACAAACAAGTGTGGGGTGCTAGAGTGAAAAATATTAATGGAAAATAAAATACAGCTGTTTCCTCCCACCATTTCTCTGTGTCCAAGCAGTCTATGACTGATGGAGGACACCTGGCTTGACAGCAGTACATGTGAAAAGCATCTAGAGGTCTTTGTTGTTGTTGTTTAGTTGTGTCCGGCTCTTCGTGACCCCATGGACCAGAGCATGCCAGGCACTCCTGTCTTCCACTGCCTCCTGCAGTTTGGTCAAACTCATGTTAGTAGCTTCAAGAACACTGTCCCACCATCTCGTCCTCCGTCGTCCCCTTCTCCTTGTGCCCTCCATCTTTCCCAACATCAGGGTCTTTTCCAGGGAGTCTTCTCTTCTCATGAGGTGGCCAAAGTATTGGAGCCTCAGCTTCAGGATCTGTCCTTCCAGTGAGCACTCAGGGCTGATTTCCTTCAGAATGGAGAGGTTTGATCTTCTTGCAGTCCATGGGACTCTCAAGAGTCTCCTCCAGCACCATAATTCAAAAGCATCAATTATTCGGCGATCAGCCTTCTTTATGGTCCAGCTCTCACTTCCATACATCACTACTGGGAAAACCATAGCTTTAACTATACGGACCTTTGTTGGCAAGGTGATGTCTCTGCTTTTTAAGATGCTGTCTAGGTTTGTCATCGCTTTTCTCCCAAGAAGCAGGCGTATTTAACAGTGTGATGCAGCAGCAAAATAAACAAAACCCTAATGCTATTCTAGGCTGCATCAACAGACATATAGTGTCCAGATCAAGGGAAGTAATAGTACCACCCTATTCTGCCTTGGACAGACCTCACCTGGAATACTGTGTCCAGTTCTGGGCATCACATTGACTGGTTGGACACAGTGGAATGGTGGGAAGAATCAGCTAGGGTACCTTCAAGGGAAGAAGCTCAGAACCAGGACATTGGTGATGCAACAACAATGAATGGTCAGAGGGTGAAGACTGTGAAGATGACATGTTTTTATTTTGATTATGTATTTTGTGGTTTTATATTGTGATTTTAGGGACGCGGGTGGCGCTGTGGGTAAAAGCCTCAGCTCCTAGGGCTTGCCGATCGAAAGGTCGGCGGTTCGAATCCCCGCGGCGGGGTGCGCTCCCGTTGCTCGGTCCCAGCGCCTGCCAACCTAGCAGTTCGAAAGCACCCCCGGGTGCAAGTAGATAAATAGGGACCGCTTTCTAGCGGGAAGGTCAACAGCGTTTCCGTGTGCGGCTCTGGCTCGCCAGAGCAGCGATGTCACGCTGGCCACGTGACCCGGAAGTGTCTCCGGACAGCGCTGGCCCCCGGCCTCTTGAGTGAGATGGGCGCACAACCCTAGAGTCTGTCAAGACTGGCCCGTACGGGCAGGGGTACCTTTACCTTTACTATTGTGATTTTATCCTGTGAAGTGCCCTGAATCCTGCGGGTAGAGGGCACACTGTACAAATTTAGTAAATAGTAAGAATAAAAGCCATAACACACACACACACACACACACACACACACACACACACACACAGGTAATGGGAACAGGGCGATGTGACGCTACCTAAACAACTAATATAAGAACTTCTAATTAAAACAGTGAACAATTATTATTGAAATATGAAATAAGGAGGATAGAAACTGATATGAAAAGAAAGTCTAGCACTCGTTAGTGCAGTCAAAGACCGAGAACAGTGCAATGACTAAAGCACAAACAACAAGCCTTTCAAAATGACTCTCTGAGGGAACTAATGAGAAAGACTGGCCAAGCAGGGGAAACACAGAGCATTTTTAATTACTTCAGCATCCCTCCCCACGAGCGCTCTGACTGGGAAGATGGCGCGTGACATTTTCTAGCCTTTGATTGGAAGCAAGAGGCCTGTCTCAGTGATCAAATTTCCTTCCTAGTGCCCTCCCTGCTATTAGCCCTTGATTGGGAGCACTAGGTGTCAATATTATACAGTCCGCCTCCTCCCGCCCCCCCTCACCCGATCTCAGGGTCTTCTTTATATGGTGTGTCAGTGGATTTTTGCTTTGATTTTTGAAATGTGGCGACACAGTCTGTTTCTCCAAAGTTATTTTTTACTGCAAATTGCCATTTTTTTCTTTTAAACAAATCACTTCAGGAAGGAGAAGCTGCTATGTATCTGTAAGAGATTATCCCAACCCACTCTTGTAGACATTGCAAAGCACCCCAAATTCAGAGTTCATATGGAGCCAGCACACAGCCCTTAAAAGGTAAAGGACCCTGGCAGTTAAGTCCAGTTGCCACTGACTCTGGGGTTGCAGCGCTCATCTCACTTTACTGGCCGACAGACAGTTTTTCTGGGTCATGTGGGCAGCATGACTAAGCTGCTTCTGGCGAAACCAGAGCAGCGCACAGAAACGCTGTTTACCTTCCCGCCGGAGTGGTACCTATTTATCTACTTTGAGGTGCTTTTGAACTGCTAGGTTGGCAGGAGCTGGGACCAAGCAACAGGAGCTCACCCCATTGCAGGGATTCGAACCACCGACCTTCCGATCGGCAAGCGCTAGGCTCTGTGGTTTAGACCACAGCACCACCCGCGTCCCATAAATGCAAAAAGGCAAGGGAAGGGGTGGGATGGGATTTGGGGATTTTTAGGTTAGCGAAAGGGCAGGTAAAAAGATACTTGGTAGGGGTTTATAAAATGATGCATTACAGATGTGTCAACTTGAATAAAAAATGGGAGGGCTAGTATTGCTGTCAGGGACGCGGGTGGCACTGTGGGTTAAACCACAGAGCCTAGGACTTGCCAATCAGAAGGTCGCAGTTCGAATCCCCATGACGGGGTGAGCTCCCGTTGCTCGGTCCCTGCTCCTGCCCACCTAGCAGTTCGAAAGCAAAAGTGCAAGTAGATAAATAGGTACCACTCCGGCGGTAAGGTAAATGGATTTCAGTGCCGTGCTCTGGTTCGCCACAGAAGCGGCTTAGTCATGCTGGCCACATGACCCGGAAGCTGTACGCCGGCTCCCTCAGCCAATTAAGCGAGATGAGCCCTGTAGTCGGTCACGACTGGACCTAATGGTCAGGGGTCCCTTTACCTTTAGTATTGCTGTCAGCATGTCAATATGCAACAGTGGCCAAACTCCAGGAATGGCTAAACCAGGTGAGGGTAGCTGAGGGGTCTCAAATCCTCAGTGAGTCAGGGACTTGTCAATTGCCTGCATACGAAGACAAGCATGAGTGGGTTGAGTGGATGAGGCCAATAGTGGGTCCATCAGTCAAGAAGGTAGTGAGAGAAACCAAAATGGCCTGTTTTCATGCCTCACAAACTTGAGGAAGCTTGTTTTGAGGCCAGCGGCTCTCCCTATGGTCATCTGAGGGGCCACAGAAGACATGAGCCCTCCACCTCTGAAATAATGAAGTGAACTGGGTTCAAAGGCTCTGGGTGGAAACCTTCTCACTCCCCAAAATAGCAAAGCTCTCTCCAGCCTGCCGTCTCTTCCATTTAGGCCTCTGAATTATCTGCAAGTAGATATCCTGCTTTAACTGTATCTGCATAGAGATACTGCTAGATTTAAAAGCAGGCACTAGGAATCTAGTTAACAGTTACACGGAGGCAGAATTCTAAACAAAAGCAGCATCGTAATGGTGATGACATGTGCGTGAACGGTTAAAAAAATGATTATACATAGCTACAAATGGCGCTCCCTTGACAATAATCTTACAGCCACCTGCATTTTGTCTGCCGATTTGAGAATCAGTATAGAAATAAAATAATTTAAGGCAGGAAGAAGACCAACAACTGCTTGGGGCTCAAAGGGTATGTCCCCCCCTTTCCTATTTTCACATTTGCCAACCTCCCCCTCCCTGCCCCAATGTCTTGCAAAATATGAAAATGAAAGTGCAAATTGCGTCCCTACATAAAATGCTGGTCCATGTGGGAAGGGCAGGTATAGGAGGGTTGTAGGCAAGGATTAAAAAAACCCTCCCCATTCCCATTCTGCTCCCTTTCGCTCTGATCCCATTATAAACTAAGACAATATTTTCTCCAGTTTCCAGCCCCTGTTGAAGCTCAGAGCAGAAAAGATACCGGAATCAGCAGGAGCCACACTGAGATGTCAGACTTCGGAGCGCTTGCTACCTTGGGACCAGTGGGGGTGGGGAGTTGGTGGGGGGGAGGGCAGTAAATCAGTGCATGCTTGTCAACAGCTCCAAGCTACAGAATTACTCGAGCGAAAATAACAAATGGCTGTCATTGTGGAGCCAAAAACCTGTGATTATAATTATCACATCCCCAGTGACCTTGCATAAACTTTAATCCCTCTCCAATGGAGCATTTAAATAGCCTGCATCTACTGGCAAGAGACCATGTCCCTCTCCCCAGGAATATGGAGACCAGGAGAGGAACGAGGCGAGCAGACACAAAAAAATTCCACCAGGCCTGTCGGGTGTCTTACAGCCTCTATTAAAGGGGCTGTACAAGAAAAGCAACTGTCACTGTCATTTTAATTGATATTATATGGCCCCACCAACTCAATATGCCTCAATTGTCTCTGACTCCAGTTAAGCTCAGCTTAACCACTTTAATCAGCTGAAAAGGTCAAACACCAGGAAGCGTTCGCTGCATCATTTCAGCAGGTTTCTGCACGAAAAAAACCCAAAACCCTGCATATAAAAATAGTGTTGTCGTGGGGCAGCACTGTGACTTCTTCCTACATTCCTTGACTCCATTTGCAATTTGTGATATAAGGGTCTATATAGTTAGATGAAAGATGTTCCATGAAATAGTTTTGTTTCATGGTTAAGGATAAAATAATGTTGACCAGTAATAAAAACATGTTACCCCTTTCCATACCTTTATAGCCTAATATAAGCAGAAACCAGTAAGAAACAATGGATGAGATGTTAGCAGAGAGAGGACATGTGTGGTGAGATCCCGCCTCCCACCAGTAGAAATAAAGACACAGGACACAGTAATTTAGGTTAATGGGCTCAAATTAGGCCACAACTTTGTTGGTTACAGGTGATGAGCGGTATTGGCTTAGGCATTGGTCCTATCGATTATCCGGCTTCAGCCTGATTGCTTGAAGACCGGGAAGGGTTAACACCAGCAGGGGGAGCCCTGCTGATGCACATCAACTAGGGACTCCCCCAGGTTCACCGCTCGGGGGGGGGGGGGCGCTTTAGGACCTGACCTCCATAGGCTTCGGATGAGGCAACGCCCCCTGGAATCCTTTCCCAGACTACCCTTCAATATTTGGGGGAGGTGATGGCACTCCTCCCCACCATACATCTACATAACAATACCCTTACCAATGCCTAACCGCCAAAGTCGAGAAAGTTGTGACGATTTGCTACGAGGTAGGCGAAAAACCCAATGGCTGGTGCCAATTTGCCAAGTGGGAAAAATTCCTACCAGGCCCCTTAACGGTGACCAACCGACGTCCATAGCAAGGTCAAAAGGGGAACCTTGAAGGGCGGGTGGGTGGGTAACAAACACAGCTGAGTGGCCAAGTAGGGAGATTCCCGGCCGCACTTGCCTTAAATGAGGCAAGCCACACCACCTGGGCCGATTGCCTGGCCCAGGGATGACGAGGCTGAGGATTTCCCAGATCGCGCGGGGCTGGGAGCGTGATGCCCGCAACACCACCTCCTCCCGAGGTTGGAAGTGGCTTTGCAGACTGTAAAGACCCATTTCTCTCTGTGTGTGAGTGAGTGAGTGCTTCCTTTGTGCTCTGCACTCACAGAGATACCTCTGAGATCTTAAGGGTTAGGAGCTGGTCCCTGGAGAAGATTCAGGGGGTGCCCCCCCAGTGGGATAGCAGACCCCTCTAGTTAGGTACCTCCTTCAAGGCCCTTGCCACCAGTAAGGAGCTTCTCCTGTGGGGCAGGGAACACCCAAGATTCAGTGGCATATTGAGCAGGCACCTCCACTGCCAAGGAGACAGAGATGCCAGCCTTGGCACAAGCCAACTTCACAAGCCCTGCCCACTGGCAGAACTGCCCCTTTGCTTGCTCAGAGCAGGAACGTTCTGTTTCATTCTGCCTGACCCTCACACTCAGCCGAGCTATTTACCCACCATGCCTTTAACCCATAGGTAGGCAAACTACCCAAAAGCAATGACAAACCTAGACAGCATCTTAAAAAGTAGAGACATCACCTTGCCAACAAAGGTCTGTATAGTAAAAGCTATGGTTTTCCCAGTAGTGATGTATGGAAGTGAGAGCTGGACCATAAAGAAGGGTGATCACCGAAGAATTGATGCTTTTGAATTATGGTGTTGGAGGAGACTCTTGAGAGTCCCATGGACTGCAAGAAGAACAAACCTATCCATTCTGAAGGAAATCAGCCCTGAGTGCGCACTGGAAGGACACATCATGAAGCTGAGGCTCTAATATTTTGGCCACCTCATGAGAAGAGAAGACTTCCTGGAAAAGACCCTGATGCTGGGAAAGATTGAGGGCACAAGGAGAAGGGGACGACAGAGGACGAGATGGTTGGACAGTGTTCTCGAAGCTACCAGCATGAGTTTGACCAAACTGCAGGAGGCAGTGGAAGACAGGAGTGCCTGGCATGCTCTGGTCCATGGGGTCACAAAGAGTCGGACACGGCTAAACGACTAAACAACAACAACAGGCAAACTAAGGCCCGGGGGCTGGATCCGGCCCAATCGCCTTCTAAATCTGGCCCGCAAACGGTCTAGGAATCAGCATGTTTTTACATGAGTAGAATGTGTCCTTTTATTTAAAATGCATCTCTGGGTTATTTGTGGGGCCTGTCTGGTATTTATACATGAGTAGAATGTGTCCTTTTATTTTAAATGCATCTCTGGGTTATTTGTGGAGCATAGGAATTGGTTCATTATCCCCCCCCCCCCAATATAGTCCGGCCCCCCACAAGGTCTGAGGGACAGTGGACCGGCCCCCTGCTGAAAAAGTTTGCAGACCCCTGCCTTGCTTTGTCTATGTATCACTCAGATTTATGCATTCAAACTGGCAGAAACTGGAAGCTGAGTTTGAATTACCGTATTTTTTGCTCTATAAGACACACTTTTCCCCTCCTAAAAAGTAAGGGGAAATGTGTGTGCGTCTTATGGAGCGAATGCAGGCTGCGCAGCTATCCCAGAGGCCAGAACAGCAAGAGGGATTGCTGCTTTCACTGAGCAGCGATTCCTCTTGCTGTTCTGGCTTCTGAGATTCAGAATGTTTGTTTTCTTGTTTTCCTCCTCCAAAAACTAGGTGCGTCTTGTGGTCTGGTGCATCTTATAGAGTGAAAAATACGGTTTTCATCTGGCACTGGGGGCCAGGACAGATGTCACTGGGCTAAGCGTCCTTCTTGTCCCTGGTGATCATCAGCATTTCCATTCTGCATAGACTCACCCCTTTACTTGAGCCTTGTACATACCAGAGTTGGAAGCTTTTTTAAAGGGCCCCCAAATTCTGGGTCCATTAATACTAATGATTGAACACCGATGATAGCCTGGGTGCAAGTTGTTGGTTTGGCTTGCGCAAGGGACATGCGCCAATGCTACCCAGTAATATTTCAAAAGTATTCTACTCTGAGCATAATGAGCTTTTGGAATTCCCAATGGTTTGTCTACAAAAATGTAGAGGAGTAATTGTGAGGCACTATATACTTGAGCTTTGAAAAATATTTTTTTTAATGAAATTGCTCCATAAAAATGGCTTTTACTAAGCCATCATGGAATATGAGATCCGGTCAACCTGGACGAATAACACAAAGCAGAGAATAGCAACAAACACACAGTTCTCGCAAGCTAGGGAAGTATGCAGTTCAGTTGCATTTAGAATACTGCTGTGTTGCTTTTCTAAATGATCTGGAGTCAGATTTGAGCTATGAGGTATCTAAAATTGCAGATGACACACATCATTCAGGATGGTGGAAGTCCAAACAGGCTGTGAAGAGCTCTGAAAGGACCTCTTCAATCAAGATGAAGAACAAAATGGCAAATAAAATTTGATGTAAGTAAGTGCAAAGCAGTGCTTAAAAACCCAAACTTTTCATGTACATTAATAAAGACTGAACTGGTTGCGTCAAGCCAGAAAAAGATCCTGGTTGTCAGTTTAATAAAACTGACAGATGAAGAGGAAAATTCTGTGTTAGAAAAAGGAAGGGAATTAAAATAACCAGCTGGGAGTTAATAGCACACTTGGAATGGAAAAGGCCATACTAAAGAGTCTTTTGTTTATTATACTGTATTGGAGATTATCTTTAATAATAATAATAATAATAATAATAATAATAATAATAATAATAATA
>JAXCMG010000115.1:272940-318436 GCA_034642415.1 Podarcis siculus
TAATAATAATAATAATAATAATAATAATAATAATAATAATAATAATAATTTATTTGTACCCCGTTTCACCAGCCACTCTGGGCGGCTTCCACAAAGACCAAAAATACACTAAGAACTTTCTTCAATATCACCAAAGGCACTTACATTGAACTTTTCATAATACGAACATTTATTTAAATATAATAAGGTAAAGGTAAAGGTACCCCTGCCCGTACGGGCCAGTCTTGACAGACTCTGGGGTTGTGCGCCCATCTCACTCAAGAGGCTGGGGGCCAGCGCTGTCCGGAGACACTTCTGGGTCACGTGGCCAGCATGACAAAGCTGCTCTGGCGAGCAGGCACCAGCGCAGCACACGGAAACGCCGTTTACTTTCCCGCTAGAAAGCGGTCCCTATTTATCTACTTGCACCCGGGGGTGCTTTCGAACTGCTAGGTTGGCAGGCGCTGGGACCGAGCAACGGGAGCGCACCCCGCCATTTAAATATAATGGATTATATTAAATGAAATATAATTATTTTGTTAAAAGGCAGCTTATTAATCTAATAAAGTGCTTTGGTAGATGCTCCTGGTATCAATACATGTGTAAACATGAACACAATGTGCAACATTGGTTTACATAAGAAATAAAAAATTCTGGCAATCCAGGAGCAGTCCTTGTTCCCTGGGAGCTCCCCAGCCTTGCGTGAATTCAATAAAGGACCATGGCATAACTTTCTACCATGCAGATGGTAATGACCAACTTTCAACCCAGCATCTGTAACTGTTTCTTTTTTAGCAGATGAATTTATTTGGACTTGTATCATTGGAGACTGCTATTCAGTTACCCTACACAAAAGGAAACTTTGAAAGCAAATGTGATTTCTCCTGGCTTTTAGACCTGCAGCAAACTTTTGTATCCTTTATATGACCTAAAAGAGAATGTCCTTCAGACAAAAGCAACAGAAAAGCAGAACGTGGTGGCAGCAAAAAAATAAATAAATGTGTATTTGTCTTTAAGGTTAACGCGAACAATTGGGGAATGCGTGAAGGGAAAGGATGCTGGCTGAATTTACTAGGTTTATTATTACTGACTTTTATCTAATCAGATGCAATTATTTAAAAAGAAATCATGAGATTTCCTTATTGAAGGAAGAGCAGCAAGCTGGCTGCTGTGATGAATCTGGCACAAGAGCGCTCCCTGGGCCAGCTGATTTATCATGTCTCATTCCAGTAGTACTTCCTTGCTTGCTCATTTCTCATCTTATTACGGTGAAGTTGTAATTAAAGAGGATTCTCCCACATAGAAGACTTTCTCCCTTAGGATGAGCTCAATTATAAATGCAGTTGCTCTTACACTGAGACCAATCTCGGGAAGCGAGCTTGATGAAATCCGTCCCTAAAATGTTGACCTTAAAGCAGACCTATAAAATGCTAGGGTGAGTTTCCTGGGCAAACGCTGATCATTTCATTTTAAACATGTACACAAGTCCATTGATTCTCTTATGATTTACAAAGGAGATAGCATGGGGGAGTTTCTGTGCTCTTCTAAATAAGCCCAGAGATGCATGTAAACACGGGCCTTCGTGTGCCAACTGTCTGATCCAAGAGAATTTGTTTTATGGATGAGTTATTGCTTAGCATTAACTTGTGCGGCATTGTAAATATACCTGGCATCATTCAGTGGTAGGTCAGAGCCAAGCAGATAACAGGCCAATTCTCCAAATGGCTAACAGTCTACAGATGCCATCAATGACAAACTATGAGGCAGAACATAACATACATAATGTAGGAACAAGTAGCCATTAGAGTTTGATCCTTGGATATGTGGTCTTCAGACAGTCTAAACGAGGAATTATAACAGAGTTCCAATGAAGCTGTGTTTTCTTGCACTGGACAGCTCTCTTCATTTAAGGCTCTCTCCTCCCCCCCCCCCTCACCAGATACTTCTGTTAAGTCTGACAAATCATTTCCCTGACACAATAAATTTGTTATGGAACATTATCTCACTTGGAGGAAGGTCATGATGTGCTAAAGGTCATGCATGGTAACTATTATCTCATGAAAATGGTATCCCTACCATTCTAGTATGGACTCTTAAATGAAGGAATATTGAGCTGGCAATGAAAGATTCCTCATAAAGAGCTCCATTTATGGGAATCCTGCAGACACAGTACAGGATTTCTTCATGGTATAAGATCTGAAAAGCAAATATTCGGGTTACAAAGGCATTTTCATTCTAGCAATAACTGGGGAAGTATAAATAAGAAAGATTTGTGTTTCATTCTGAAATATGTTGATGTAGTTGCATTCAGATTCAGGACTCCTTTTCCTGAGGGCATGCAAAAGATTCAGAAGTGGCCTGCTTCAGAAAGATTTGTCCAAGCCGAAATGAGAGATTTCCGCCATATTGCAAACTGACACAGGAGCCTGCATAGCAATTTGGAGGGGATTTGGAGATTTGCAAACACTATTGGCAGTGTGTTCGCAAACACTGAAAATTGTTCCTCAAGCTCATCGTGTAAATAAAATGCCAGAGTAGAGGGAGAGCTCTCTCTTGTGACTGACACATCAAGCTTCTAATCAGAGGGGATAATTTTACCAGAGCTCTCCAGCCACTGTGCTTAAGGGAAGGGATGTTGGAGGTATGTTTCATTTTGCTATTATACGTTCTGTAGTCTTTGCTAGTTCTGCTGGTGATGTCTACTTGGGAAATAATGGACATTCAAGTCTTCCTACCTCTATGGCACACGGCCACACCCTCATTCCTGTCAAACTGGTTTTGCACTTGGTCTCTGTGATTTTTGGTGCCTATTGGGTAGAACACAAGCCTGAAGGCACACACACACACACACACCGCCACCATTAATCATAATTCTCTAGGCCGTGGGTAGGCAAACTAAGGCCAGGGGGCTGGATCCAGCCCAATCGCCTTCTAAATCCGGCCCGCAAACGGTCCGGGAATCAGCGTGTTTTTACATGAGTAGAATGTGTCCTTTTATTTAAAATGCATCTCTGGGTTATTTGTGGGGCATAGGAATTCATTCATTTTTTAATTTATTTTTTCAAAATATAGTCCGATCCCCCACAAGGTCTGAGGGACAGGGGGCTGGCCCCCTGCTGGAAAAGTTTGCCCGACCCCTACTCTAGGCCCTGTTTCCTTATTCTTGAAATCAGACATATTATTTCCCAAGGGGCACTTCTATAATGCGCCACAGAGAGAGAAATGAATCCCTATAAGTTCCACATTTTGCTGCCTGAGGTGAAGGACAAGATGGTGCCCCACCTTCTATGTACAGAAGTTGACACAACTTGCAGTTGAATCTTACTTCAACACTGGCAGTGAAACAGTGTCTTCCATTCTGGAGTGCAATAAAAAGAAGGGGATAGAAGGAACAGTAAGTCTTACTATTCGCTTGTTGGATTTCCTTGGTGGTGAGAGAGGTTGGGGGTGGCCTAGGGTGTGGTTGGTTGTCTTTGGCTGTCTGTAGTGAGATTTGTTTATGTGTGTGTGAGTGTGGGGTGTGGGGATTTTTGGATCAAGTTAGCCAGATTGATTCGTATGCTTTCGGTGGATTCTTGTTGGTGTCTTGTTGGGCTACGTATGTGATAAAGGGGAACCATACCAGGGTGAAGGCATCTTCTTCTACTTGCCCCCGTGTCAGTTTCAGTTTATTGGTTAGTTGATCTAGTAAGGCTATTTCCCATACTATTTGATACCATTGGTCCATGTTGACTCCTGACAGGTCCCTCCAGTGTCTGGCTATGATGCTTCTGGCTGCTGAGAGTAGGTGGGTTATGAGGTCTTTATAGTGTGAGTGGGCCTTATTATCTTGGAAGATGTTCAATAGGGCCAGTTCTGGGGTGGCATCTAATACTTGCTTAGTTATTTTGCATATTTCTTGTATGACTGATGTCCAGAAGAGTTGGGTTTTGGAGCACTCCCACCACATGTGGAGGTATGTGCCTGTGGAGGTGCACTCTCTCCAGCATTTTGGTGAGGCTCCTGGGTGTATTAGCGCTAGTTTCTGTGGCATTAGGTACCACCTGTAAGTGAGTATCAGGGTTTAAAGGGATGTTTAGACCACATTCTAGTCCATTGGGGCGGGGTTAATCTCATAGCCTGTATCATCCTCCCATTGAACAATACTTGATTTATCAGCAAACCTTGAAATAATTTTTAAATAAAACTATTTAATAATAATAATCAAACCCCAACTGATACACAACAAAGAAGGTGACCTGACCCCTTGCTGAAAATCTGTATGTGTAGAATTCAGTTTATTTGAGATTTCATCTAACATTAAAACATAGGCTGAATAATAGTGTGAATAAACAGCCTTTTCGTTTCCCTACTTAAGGAAGTAAAAGAATGTGAGGTTGGGGAAGGGCACTGATGATAAAATCTCCCAAGTCTTGTAACTTTTGATGCATTTTTAGGTAGTTAGGGCAAGAAACAAATAAAGGGGAGGGGAGGAACCTGTTCACTGATTGTGATGGCCTGGGATTCGGACTGGGAGGCTGAACCCGAGGAATCCCAGCCTGCACAGGATTCCCCACCTCCAGAACCAGCTGAGCCGGGGCTGGGGCTTGAGCCTGAAGGGTCCTCACCTGTGCTGGATCCTCAGGTGCAGGCACCAGCTGAGTCTGCTTTGGCTCCTGAGGTGATGGAGGACCCATTGCCTGCAGGTGCTCCATTCTCAGCCCCGTCAGGGGAAGCTGAGGTTGCCTCTGGGTCCGGTAACCCTCCAGCCTCTCCTGAGCTGCAGAGGCTCAGGGCAGAGAGGCGGAAGGAACTAAGTTCTTGCAGGAGGAGTGCTCGCCTCCAGGCCAGGAGAGCCGAGTCACCTGTGGACCGGGGCTGCCCTATGCCTCAGGGCAGATAAAAGCCAGCCAGCCCCAGTCCCAGGTTGCGGGAGCACCATTGTTGGTAGCCTGTTCCTGCCTGCACCCTGTCCTGCTCTTCTGCCAGAGTTCCTGACCTCACCCGACTCCCTGCCTTGGACCCAGCTACAGCTTTGACAGACAGCCTCCATACCGCACCCTCAACCTCGGACTGGACTCGGACCTCGCCGCACGGATAACCCTCGGGACCAGCACACTGATATTACTGGCTTCCTGACCATCGTGTTCACTGATGTTCAAGAGGAAAAACCAAGTCCATATACAAAGCAAGCTAAATGGTCCAGAGCTCTACTTTAAGTTTGCTGTTTCTCCTTTTCTATTCCCATTTTCACTCTCCGTCTGTCTTCATTAGTCCGCTGGCACTTTGCTCGGATTAGTGAGCTAGTTTCCATGGTTTCTAATTTTCACTTTCTATCTTTCTTTGCTTAACTCATTAAATTGCTCATTACTTCAGTGCATTTTACAGGAGACATATTTATTGTATTAGTTACACAATGGCCAGATTAGTAAATGATAGGCAGCTTGCAATTTGAAAGAATATGTTTTAAGAACGGAGAGGAAATGCAAGATATATTGGTATTATCTAGTAGGTGTAGCATAACCAGAAAAAAGTGCTTTCGATAATTTCTTCTGTATCAACTGGTGGGGGCCAGAGTTCTTCCTATGGCTAAGAAATAATGCTTAGCTAATATGATAACTCAGAAAAACCATTCACCTTTAATTTTTGGCGTTCCTGGAGACCATGTTGAAAAGCTTGGCTTTACAAAATGGAAGGATTTTTGAGATGCAAGGAGCCAATTAAACGTGGCCTAGATGAACTTGTATCTGCATCCATATTGGCCCAAGTGTGTGAAACGATCTTAACTTGCAACTAAGAGGAGAATTGATGCTTTTGAATTATGGTGCTGGAGGAGACTCTTGAGAGTCCCATGGACTGCAAGAAGATCAAAACTATCCATTCTGAAGGAAATCAGCCCTGGGTGCTCACTGGAAGGACAGATCCTGAAGCTGAGACTCCAATACTTTGGCCACCTCATGAGAAGAGAAGACTCCCTGGAAAAGTCCCTGATGTTGGGAAAGATGGAGGGCACAAGGAGAAGGGGACGACAGAGGACGAGATGGTTGGATACTGTTCTCGAAGCTACCAGCATGAGTTTGACCAAACTGTGGGAGGCAGAGTGCCTGGTGTGCTCTGGTCCATAGGATCACGAAGAGTCGGACATGACTAAACGACTAAACAACAACAAAAAGAGGAGAAGAGAATGCTATGTAAAGAGAAAGTACCTTTACCTTTACCTTTATCCACGACAGGGCATAAGACACGGCAATATTCCTTGTAAGAGCCTCTGTGTTGCACAATAATGCTGTATACCACATTGTCTCACTACTTAAACAAAGGCATTGATACTAATGTCTTTTCCTTTGTAACCTAAAGTGTATGTTTGTTGTTCCTTCATTGTCACGTGCTAAATTAAATGCAATTATCTTAGCTTACCCTGAAAAGACTTATGAAAGGATGAATAGAAACAATTAACATAACAACGGGTACATTAACAGCCAAGGCTTGACTTGCAAGCACCTGTTTGTAGTTTTTGTGAGATAAGCATATTACCCTCTTTGTTTAGCCAAGCAAATGTTAAGTGCTGGGGGGAAGTGGGGACTTGCTGGTTCTCCCTACAGTGATCTGCTGTTCTGAGATATATTGCAGCAAACCACAAGGTACTCAGGAGGGATAACTCTTCGAACCTACATGCCAAGCCATGCACCAAAATAATAATAATAATAATAATAATAATAATAATAATAATAATAATAATAAATTTATTATTTATACCCCGCTCATCTGGCTGGGCTTCCCCAGCCACTCTGGGCGGCTTCCAAAAAAATATTAAAATACTGTAGCACATCAAACATTAAAAGCTTCCCTAAACAGGGCTGCCTTCAGATGTCTTCTAAAAGTCTCGTAGTTGTTGTTCTCTTTGACATCTGGTGGAAGGGCGTTCCACAGGGAGGGCGCCACTACCGAGAAGGCCCTCTGCCTGGTTCCCTGTAACTTGGCCTCCCGCAGTGAGGGAACCGCCAGTAGGCCCTCGGTGCTGGACCTCAGTGTCCGGGTAGAACGATGGGGGTGGAGACGCTCATTCAGATATACTGGACCGAGGCCATTTAGGACTTTAAAGGTCAGCACCAACACTTTGAATTGTGCTCGGAAACATACTGGGAGCCAATGTAGGTCTTTCAAGACCGGTGTTATGTGGTCTTGGCGGCCGCTCCCAGTCTAGCTGCCACGTTCTGGATTAGTTGTAGTTTCCAGGTCACCTTCAAAGGTAGCCCCACATAGAGCGCATTGCAGTAGTCCAAGCGGGAGATAACCAGAGCATGCACCACTGGCGAGACAGTCCACAAGCAGATAGGGTCTCAGCCTGCGTACCAGATGGAGCTGGTAAACAGCTGCCCCGGACACAGATTTGACCTGTGCCTCCATGGACAGCTGTGAGTCCAAAATGACTCCCAGGCTGCGCACCTGGTCCTTCAGGGGCACAGTCAGGACCAGGGAGTCCTCCACACCTGCCCGCCTCTTGTCCCTCAAAACCTGTACTTCTGTCTTGTCAGGATTCAACCTCAATCTGTTAGCCGCCATCCATCCTCCAACCGCCTCCAGACACTCACGCAGGACCTTCACTGGTTTCACCGCCTTCACTAAAATCAAAGAAAGCATTGACTCATAGGGACAATGTCAAAACAAAAAGCTTCTTCTACATTACTAATGGGGCTTCTGAAACATTAAATCACTCTGGATTTTAAATAACTGAAAATCAAAGGGTTGGAATCCAAGTTCCTGCTGGAATTCATGTATAGACTGATTACAATAAAAAGGACCCATCACTGAAAACAGAAGTCCCATGTCAAATTCTTCCCCTCTATAGCATGTAGCAAAACCTATAGGTATATCCTGTTATCATATTGTGGTTTTCCCTGCTCCAACTCATCAGTAACAGCTTCTCATAGCAATGGAGAAAGCAGAAACCCCACCCGCCCTGGTCCTCTGGCATAGCATCCCATTCAACATTCCCCATAATCCAATGTCACTTCAATATGCATTTGGTTTGTATGATACCAAGCAAAACAGACTTACCTTCACTGCACTAAAGGTAAAAGGTAAAGGACCCCTGGATGGTTAAGTCCAGTCAAAGGCAACTATGGGATGTGGCGCTCATCTTGCTTTCAGGACCAGGCCAAGTACACACACTTCCATGTAAGCAATTCCCATTGAACTCAGTGGACCTCATTTCTGCATCAAATTGCTTCCGGATCTGGGCCTCTCACCTTCGGCCTTTCTCCACTGGTTGAACAGCCGTTTCAAACCTTTGCACCTTCATTCTTTAAGTGTTTGGTGCAGTGGGAGAAAGATTTGGACATGTTAATATAACTGTCAAAATAGAAAGCCATTCAACTTTCCACACTAGGACATTTCATGGTGGTTGATTCAGCAAAAGTTGTTTGGGTGAGTTGACCGGACAACACATAGACGGCACTTAAAGGTATGAGACCAACGATCAACTGTTGGAGAGGTGATAAAGATGAGGGCATCTGGCCTTGCCCAGGAAGTCAACCTTTGTAGTCAAGTACATATTGGAAATGTCAATCTTTTTGCAACTGCGCATAGCCATTCTAAACCCAGGTTTCCTTCCTTGTGTCTCCATCCACTGGTTCAATTAGTTCATCATCCCACACTCATATTGCATGAGTGTTTGTTTTGGCTGTTAGGAAAGGGGAGGAAAGTTATGTAATAAAAATATGTTTTAAAATACAGTTTTGACAATGCATCTGCAATACAGAAATGATATTTGACAGATCCCTATCTCAGCAATAACCAATTTGAGGAATTTCTTGATATGAAGGTAAACCACTGTGACTAGAACATGATCTTCTGAAATTTAGTGGACATTCTTTCGTTGAATATTGGCTATCTTTCCATGTGAAATGAACAGTCGTGGGTGTGAGTATCCATGCAGATTGTAGGAAAGGCTCAGCGCTGTAGCAGCATATCTTTGCTAACAGGAAAAGGAAAAAAGAAAGACCAGAAAAATTGATTGATCACCAAACCTTATGAAAGCGTAACATGAAATGACATTGAAGTGTATGGCAAAACTGAAAGGATTAAAAACTATCCAGGAAAATATGGCAAAAAAAGTTATGGTTCAGGAGATTTTTTTGTTCATTGCAAAACAGATACAAAAGTTGAATTAAAAGAAAAATGCAGGATAATGTTTTTTCCATCTAGACCCACAATTTACAAGTTATATTTCCTAGAATTGAATGTTGTCCTCTCCACTCCACCAAAACCCCAAAAATTCAGTTTTGTGAAGGCATTTTACTCCCTAATTAGCTGAGCATTTATTTAGATTAAAATCCATCTACGCACTGACCGCTCCCTGAAGTCATTCTAGCAATTCTGGCTGATGACATGTTTCGTGTTACCTTTCATTCTTCCCCATTCTGCCATTTTTAATCTATGTTGAAATGAACAATAATGTCACAATAATGCAATTGTCAAACCTCGGCTCATGATGAGAAGACAAATGAGGAGTCTGACAGAAAGCATTTTAAATAGTAATAAAGAACTATAGTTAAGGCTGTGGGGTGATGGAATGGAATGCACCAAAAGGCACGTGGCCCCTATGCAGTAGGGGGGAACCTGACCCACAGCACCTTGAAGTCCTTCTGTTGTTGTTGTCGTTTAGTCGTTAAGTTGTGTCCGACTCTTCGTGACCCCATGGACCAGGGCACACCAGGCACTCCTGTCTTCCACTGCCTCCCGCAGTTTGGTCAAACTCATGCTGGTAGCTTCGAGAACACTATCCAACCATCTCGTCCTCTGTCATCCCCTTCTCCTTGTGCCCTCCATCTTTCCCAACATCAGGGTCTTTTCCAGGGAGTCTTCTCTTCTCATGAGGTGGCCAAAGTACTGGAGCCTCAGCTTCAGGATCTGTCCTTCCAGTGAGCACTCAGGGCTGATTTCCTTCAGAATGGAGAGGTTTGATCTTCTTGCACTCCATGGGACTCTCAAGAGTCTCCTCCAGCACCAGAATTCAAAAGCATCAATTCTTCGGCAATCAGCCTTCTTTGTGGTCCAGCTCTCGCTTCCATAAAACACTACTGGGAAAACCATGGCTTTAACTATACGGACCTTGAAGTCCTTCTAGAGCCATTTCAATTGGGGTTTAGGCCCAGCTTTGGCACAGAAACTGCTTGGGTCGCCCTGTACAATGACCTCTTCTGGGAGAGAGACAGGAACTATGTTCCTGTTAGGTCTCCTTGACCTTTCAGCAGATTTCAATACCATCAATCATGGTACCCTTGTGGAGTGGCTGTCCCAGTTGAGGATAGGTGAGGTGTGAGGTGGGTTTGGTCCTCCCTGGATGGACATTTCCAGAGGGTGATGCATGGGGAGTGTTCTTCAGCCCCGTGCAGCCTTCAGTGTGGGGTCCCTCAGGGTTTGATATTTGTCCCCCATGCTGTTTAACATCTACATGAAACCGCTGAGTGGGGTCATCCAGAGTTTTGGAGTGCAGTTGTACCTTGGAAGTCAAACGGAATCCGTTCCAGAAGTCCATTCGACTTCCAAAACATTCGGAAACCAAAGCATGACTTCCGATTAGTTGTAAGAAGCTCCTGCAGCTAATTTTTATTAGCAATTTCAACATAGCAAAATAGCAACACATATCATATTCCTTATTCCCCCCCTTTTTTTCCACCTCCCCCCCCAACCCCCCCCCCCCCCCCCCAAGACTTCTCTCAGCATTCTGGGAAGAGGTGAGGCATGGTTCCCAGTCCCGTCTCTCTCCCCAGGTGACTTACCCTTTATGACTTCACGGGGGGTGCAAATGTCAGAGCTGTCCCCGTGCGGGGTCAGTTAGTCGCTACCAATGCCTAAGCAACCACTCACATTGCTGTATTTTTAATAAAGTTGTGGCCAAAATTATGCCAAAAACCTTAAACAAAAATCAAGTGTCATTGTGTTCTTATTTGGGGTGTCTTGGGGACCTCGACGCGCAACGGTCAGTACATAAGAGAGGCAACCAAGTTTGCATTCTCATGATAGCGCAAGAGATGTTAATCCAGGAGCAAAATGGAAGTGGAGACGAAGGGGAGAGGGAGGTCTCTGGTGCTGGGTAGAGAAGGACCAGGCAGGCCACACGGTGAGAAAGGCATTGTTTATTCCAAGCAATAAGATAGAAAGGAAACCGGCCAGGCGAGAGTGCATGATTGCATTACGGTGAACCCAGCTAAGTGAATATTTGACACAGGATAAATCTCTTAATAAAATTACTGCACTCCAGTCCCCGACACACTCTGCATATGTAATAAAACTCTTTAAAATGAATAGCTGATAAGGAAATGAACCTTTTCACGGAATGAATAAACACACATGCATGCGTCTGCACACACAAATACCAAATGGTAAAACATACTCCTAGTGATTATCAGAGTGTTAAAATAATAACACTATGAAAGAAATAAATCTGCCCTGCAGCAAATTACGTCTCTGCTATACTTATGTTGAAACCTTCCCCAAACACCTGATAAAGGAATAAACCTGTTAAAGGAATAAATTGGCCACACACTAAGGTTATCCTCAGATTTACACTGGACTGCAATGATAAACCTTCTTTTTCATTAGTCCAATAGATCATAGGATTTACAGTACTTACAAATGTTTCAGCATTAAATGTAAGCAGGAGTGCTGTTGTGTCTGCATGCATTTGGGGCTAGGCAGGGTCGATAAGGAGACTGAATATCGCTCCACAAAAATTCTTTCCGGAAGCAGCAGCAGAATAACTGATTAAGAGAGGTTCAGAGCCACTATCATCCACACCTTTCAAAAGTATTGCTGCAATTGTGAGTTCTCAGAGCCAGCAAATACGGAGAACTGCTAAAATGGGGCTGTGTGTGCTCCCATCTTTGTTACACCGCCAGGTTAAATTAACATATGTATTTTTAATTAATTTTATTTACAACATAAATCCACCGCAACTCAAATAAACAAATTCACCACCATTAGACATGAACATAACATAAAATAAACATAACATAAAACAAAAGACAAAATAAAAGACTTCCTTTATCCAGTACATGGCCTCCTTATTTACTTCTTATAAGCTGTTTCCTTTATGAATTATTATTACGATTTTTTTTTCAAATTATGACTTTAAAAAACAAGCACAAAGTCTCCTGCAGACATTAATCGAAACAAGTCCAGGTGTGTATTTTAGGGCACGGTTTTGTAAAGTATTCTTTACATTTTCCCCATTCTTTTTGAAATTCTTGTCTGGGGAGTCCCCTAATTGCCTCTGTTAATCTAGCCAATTCAATATAATTTAGTAATTTATCCTGCCATTCCGTTTTTGTTGGCACAAATTCTTTTTTCCAATTTCTGGCAATTAAGGTCCTTGCTGCGCCTGTGGCATAAAGGACTATTTTCTGATCTTCTCTTGTTGTACCTGTGTCCGTTATCCCTAATAGGAAAGCTTCTGTATTTTTCATAGAGTTATGCTTAAACATTTTTTTAAGTTCATCATACAGTATGTCCCAGAAGCTTTTGATTTTTTTCACAGGTCCACCAAACATGTATGAGTGTCCCCTCTGCTTTACCGCACCTCCAACATAAATTTGTTTTTGTTTGCCAAAATAGCTAAAATGTGAAATTAACGTTTTAGTTATAACAAGATGCACAGAGAGAGGACCATCTGAATTCCTGCCTTTGAGTGTATTAGCTATCTCAAAGAACAGGTTCTTCCTCATTTTCTCATTAAATGTAGTTTAATATTTTTAATTGGTATCATCTTGGTCCTATACAGATTGTGACTTCTTTTTCTTTACGTCCTGATGGCACAGAATGACATATCGTGAAGCATCGTTGCAAGAACCCCAGGGCAAAGATGATTTCTCTTGCACTCTCAATTATAATAGCTCCACAATCCAGTTAATTCAGATTTAAAACCATGCCGCGCTGGAATCTACAGGTATCAGTGGAGTTTGGCTCAGGTTAGGTGTTATATGGGATTTGTTTTGCAAATTGCTCTGGATTTTTTAAAACATACATTGCATTCCTTCAATGTAAATAAATCCTTTGAATAAAGTAACTCACCATTTGTTTTATCTTTCTCAAAGAATATGATAATATTGCCCTAGTTGGGTTGTTGTCATTATATTGACGATATATTTTGTGGTTTTATATTTTGATTTTGTTCTGCGAACCGCCCCAAGACCTCCAGGTACAGGGTGGTATAATAATAATAATAATAATAATAATAATAATAATAATAATAATAATAATAAATGGTTATCTTACACTGCCTGCTTCCAACAGAACTTTCCTCGGTGGCGCTGGGACTGACAAGTCCTTAGTGTCCTCATGTGCTAAGAGAACATGACAGTCTGGTGAGAACTGCAATATAAATGTCTGGTCAATGTTTAGAACGTGCAGCTAAGAACTTCTTTGTGTATAGTCCAGGGATCAGCAAGCTTTTTCAGTAGGGGGCCAGTCCACTGTCCCTCAGACCTTGTGGGGGGCCGGACTTTTTGGGGGGGGGATGAATGAATTCCTGTGCCCCACAAATAACCCAGAGATGCATTTTAAATAAAAGGACACATTCTACTCATGTAAAAACACGCTGACTCCCGGACCGTCCGCAGGCCGGATTTAGAAGGTGATTGAGCCGGATCCGGCCCCCGGGCCTTAGTTTGCCTACCCATGGTGTATACATACCACTCACTTGATGCGAGTGCAAATGTGCCATTACTGATATGACAGCACGGATAACACATAACACATGTTGGCTCACATCATCTCAAGCCCACAGTTTTCCAGTGGTGCTTTCACACATTAGATTGCCAGCTATCAATTATTTCCCACAGAATTTTCACCTAGAATTCTTCCTAATGTCTTAAAGGGAGATAAAGGAGACAATAGTCATCCTTAGAAAGCCTGTTACTTTAGAACTTTTTGCTGGCTGATATTCGGTGTGTTCTCTGACCATGTTCCTACATTTTATTTTAGTTTTAGTTTCTATTTATACTTTTCAAGTTTAAACATTTCTTAGTTTTGCAATCCATTTAACATTTCAAAATTTGACGTCCTGCGGCTCCTTAATTATTTTTTTAATATCTTCTGCATATGCAAATTCATTTCACTTGCTTACTTAATTATCTACTGTAAATAACTGCAGGTTATTACAATAATGTTTTTATCTATTTACAATTTCTCTGTAAATATTCAGTAAACCATTTCCATTTCTTTATAAAAAGTTTGTTATTTTGATTTCTCATTCTTCCGGTAAGTTTTGCCATTTCTGCATACAGCGGTACCTCGGGTTAAGTACTTAATTCGTTCCAGAGGTCCGTTATTAACCTGAAACTGTTCTTAACCTGAAGCACCACTTTAGCCTCCTGCTGCCGCCGCGCCGCCAGGGCACGATTTCTGTTCTCATCCTGAAGCAAAGTTCTTAACCCGAGGTACTATTTCTGGGTTAGCGGAGTCTGTAACCTGAAGCGTATGTAACCTGAAGTGTATGTAACCCGAGGTACCACTGTATTCCATGAGTTTTTGGAACCATTCTTCCTGTACTGGGACTTCTGCTTCTTTCCACTTTTCCTACAAAGGATAATACATCCGAGTTGACAATATGGCAAGCAGTGCCTCCGCTATTTCCTTCCCCAAAGGTTGACCATAGGTTTGTGCTTTTCGTCTCAAACGGCCTAGCTACCATGCGTCTACTTTTTGCTATGACATGCTTTACAGGGAACAATAAATACACTATGCTCCTATGACATTATGATGACACCCCATGGCCATTGTTCTTCCAGTCTCCCATATCCACAGCTCTACTCTGAGAGTGCTTAAAGGTAAAGGTAAAGGGACTCCTGACCATTAGGTCCAGTCATGACCGACACTGGGGTTGCACTGCTCATCTCGCTTTACTGGCCGAGGGAGCCGGCGTTTGTCCACAGACAGCTTCCGGGTCATGTGGCCAGCATGACTAAGCCAATTCTGGCGAACCAGAGCAATGCACGGAAACGCCGTTTACCTTCCCACCAGAGCAGTACCTATTGATTTACTTGCACTTTTGACGTGCTTTCGAACTGCTAGGTTGGCAGGACTGAGAGTGCTTAGTAGGATGGAATTTTGAACCCAAGGGTTCTAAGAGGAATTAGCCATTAGCTGATTAAGCAATCTATGGCCTTTTAAGCT
The DNA here is from genome assembly GCA_034642415.1 of Podarcis siculus. Classification (NCBI taxonomy): domain Eukaryota; kingdom Metazoa; phylum Chordata; class Lepidosauria; order Squamata; family Lacertidae; genus Podarcis; species Podarcis siculus. Next base: position 288,076 of record JAXCMG010000115.1, read on the forward strand.
ATGGTCGGGGGTGGAGGGAGGTTATCGCGTCTGTTTGTTATTAAAAGTAAAAAAGGCAAAGGATCCCTGGGCGGTTAAATCCAAGCAAAAGCGACTATGGGGTGCAGCACTCATCTCGCTTTTCAAGCCAAGGGAGCTGGCATTTGTCCACAGACAGCTTTCCGGGTCATGTGGCCAGCATGACAAAACCACTTCTGGCGCAACGGAACACCGTGATGGAAACCAGAGTGCACAAAAACGCCGTTTTCCTTCCCACCGCAACGGTACCTATTTATCCACTTGCACTGGCATGCTTTCAAACTGCTAGGTTGGCAGGAGCAGGGACCGAGCAATGGGAGCTCACCCCGTCACAGGGATTCAAACCACCGACCTTCCAATCGGCAAGCCCAAGAGGCTCAATGGTTTAGACCACAGCGCCACATGTTCCCTAAGTTTGTTATTGTGTTATATATTACAGTGGTACCTCAGGTTACAGACGCTTCAGGTTACAGACGCCGCTAACCCAGAAATAGTACCTCGGGTTAAGAACTTTGCTTCAGACTGAGAACAGAAATCGTGCGGCGGCGGCAGGAGGCCCCATTAGCTAAAGTGGTACCTCAGGTTAAGAACAGTTTCAGGTTAAGAACGGACCTCCAGAACGGATTAAGTTCTTAACCCGAGGTACCACTGTACTGTGTTTTTATACTGTAAATCACCCTGATATCCTCAGATGAAATTTAAATAACAACAGAAGCAGCAACAGCAAGAACAACTTTTGTATTACCACAGCCTTATTTTGGGGGGTTCTTCCTCGCAGTGTATATTATTTCTGAAAATTAGCAAAGATGTTCCTGGCATCAGTTTTCTCTATGGCCAAGGGTGCTCTCCAACTAAGTCATACTCAGAGAAGGCCCATTGATTTTTGAATATAAGTAGTCTTGGATATTGCCCTAAAATGTGCACGACCACCGTGGCAGGGATTGGTGTCTTAAACATTGTTCCATCAAAAGAGTTATGAATGGCTTCTGTGATCCTCCATTATGGATGACTACAGAGGACGGCGGACATCCGGCTGTGTTGGAAACAAACCTTGATCTGTGGTTTGGTATTTTTACTTGAAAAATGACTTGGAGTCATAGAGATAGAGGCTGATATCAAACACTTCCTAACAGAAGCCAGAATACAAAAAGGTCCACCATCAATATTTCCCTTGCTTGGATTTGGGGTGTATGTATGTTTGTGTATTTATGCATATACATAGAATGCACACATACATGTATTTTTCCAGCATGTCTATTATGACTCAGTGATTGCTTTGATGCTACTTAACATACCCAAAGGTTGGAGGGGTTTATGTGAGATGAGGGACAGCGCAGAGAATAATGCAAAGACAAACCATGATAAAATGCTATGTTAAACGAATGTTCATTATATTCTACAATGTGATAAGACGTGTGCCCCTGATTACAGTATTAAGAGACAGTTACTGCACCGTGGTAAATTGTAACCTGGAAAAGTCTTGCTTCTGTCTTTATATTTTTTTTAGGGCGAGAGGAGTTAATTATATTTATAGATGTTAAAAGCACAAGGATATGAGTCTATCTTGTCACTGGGTGTAAAGATGGGGTAAAGGGATGTGCCCATTGAAAGAGAATTAATATACCAATATATATATGTGTATAACAAAACATTATAGATAGGTTTTTTGACCTACATCCATCATTTACCTCACAGAGGAGCGTCTCGCCCTGTGTTTATAAAGCATGACGCTGATATTTTTCATAGGTGTGGAACTATGAGCTACCATCCTGTACACATTCTTTGAAGTAAAAATCTACATAAATGAAGAGGTTAATGGAAATGTGCGCGATATTATTACTATTAAAGAACATCGACAGGCTGCATTCTCACATTTTAAGCAGCCAGGGGTACAATCGCTAACCATGAAGTATATTCCGCAATCTCTCTCTTTTTCCCCCAGTTGCCCACCGCAGCCAATATTACAAAAACATAAATCATAATGTTTCAACAAAAGCAAAATTTAATTTTCTCCTTTCAACTGTTATCTGGGCCGGGTAGTATATGGCAGGCTGCGGCCGAGTCATTTATTACACTTGCTGAATGGATAATGGCAGGGAGAGTCTATTATACCCAGCTTTGTTAGAGCTTTGAATGTGCTACTGAAACCTGTGGCAGTCTAAATCTCTTTACATCTGTAATAGATACACAGCACTCTATTATTTCATGCCAGTGCAAAATTAAATAGTTGTGTGTTTTGGGAGGGGGAGAGAGCAGGGAGGGAGAGAATGGAAGGCATTTTACTGAAAGCACTTTAAAGGGAAATGATCTCTCCAGAACTCATTTCTATGTCTCAAACTCATTTTGGTTTTGCTCTTGAAAAAGCATCGGTTTCTTTTTCACCAGAATGCCCTGGGAATGCACCCTGCTCCGGGCTCGGGCTCCAGCTTATTTATGCCATTTTGCCAAAAGCGTATAAAATGCTTCATTCTGGAAGCGTGCAAAATTAAGTATATAAATACATTAAACTGCTTACTTGGTATCTAAGCCAGAGTTGAGCACCTGCAATATTTTCTCATATTTAGACGTAGGACTCTGATACTATTTATGCCTAGAATCACTGAGACATCATTAGGGATCCCGTGAAAGAATACCAAAGCCCGACAGAAAAGCAATTTTAGCTGACTTCCCCTGCTACAGTGGCAGATACTGGGGTCTCAGATTTTAACGCTGCCCTGTGCTTTGCCAAAATTTGTCATCACCACCCCCACCCCGCTTCTTGAACTACACTCTAAATCAAGGGTCAGCACACTTTTTCAGCAGGGGGCCGGTCCACTGTCCCTCAGACCTTGGGGGGGCGGACTATATTTTTTTGGGGGGGGGTGAATGAATTTCTATGCTCCACAAATAACCCAGAGATGCATTTTAAATAAAAGCACACATTCTACTCATGTAAAAAGACGCTGATTCCCGGACCGTCCGTAGATCGGATTTAGAAGGCGATTGGGCCGGATCCGGCCCCCGGGCCTTAGTTTGCCTACCCATGCTCTAAATCATAGTTGCAGTGTCTCCCTGAGGCTCAGTGCCCAGTGCAACTGAACCAGTCACACTCCCCTAAATCAGCCTCTGCCTGGTAGAACCATGTACCCCGGATCTGTTCTTGAGGTTTGGGGCATCCTGCAGCCCTGGAGGAACCTCCGCTGGACCAAAAAAACCCTGTCGTAAACTGAGAGAACTGTTAAGTTGTGGGTGAACATATCAGACGACACAGCGATTCTTCCAAAGCAGCTCTTTATCTGTAATCTGGAACAGAACTGAACTGAACTGAACGGTTCAGCCAGCCTGCTTATATAGAGCTCCAGTACAACGTAACTGTAACAACTTTCTGTAACTATCCAATCACTGAACGTCACCTTCGATCCCCTATTTGCATATGTGGACCTGAACTATCTACAGTATCCCCCTGCTGAACCAGGGTGAGAACTTCAGTACATAACAGGAACCCTCTTGCTTATAGAAGAGCAAACGTGGGTGTATATGCCTAGATTTGCACATTGTGTGCTGGTCCCATTCTGGGTGCCTCTTCCCATGCCAAGTAAATAATAATAATAATAATCAAATCAAATCAAATTTTATTAAACGGTCACAGACCAGATTAACTCGTACAGCTAGTCAGCGAAGCATAACACCGGAAAAAACAAAGGACAATTTCAATACAGATTAGGCCATAACAGCAATTTAAAATTAGACAGCATAAATAAAATTAAGTATTTGCCTTCGCCTGCATATTAACATTGGAAAGCTCTTGTTTCCTGCGCCTAATAGTGGCTACACAAAATTTGGCAACATTGATCGTAATTTCAGGAACCTTATCTTCTACCAAGGCTCTCATACGTTGGAGTTCTGGTTCATTTTTAAGCTTTTGTAGAACTGGGGCAATAAAGGTCAGGCGTAGATCCTCGTAGTAACTACAGTGCAGCAATACATGCAGACTTGTTTCCACTTCCGATGAGCCACATGGGCAAACACGTGACTCATATGGTTTGCCCTCATATCTGCCTAGCAGCAGGGCAGAGGGCAGAACGTTAAATCTGGCCAGGGTAAAGGAGTGTCTGTACTTAGGTATTTGTAAATCAGCCAGATATTTTGCGGGCGAGAACCCTCTCCCAAAGTCTCCAATTGTGGCATGTTTATCCATTTTGCCCATATGACATTGCAGCTATATGTCCCTAATGCATTGGAGCACTTGACTTCTGGCTCTCTCATATCCTGCCGCTATCAAGATCTGCGGGGAAAATCCCAAGCTTCTTATCTTTTCAAACAGGGAGGCTTTCCAGGTAGAGTGAAAGGTGTCTAAGAGTGTTAAAGGAGCCAAACCGGCCGGGGAAAAAATAAGTTTTAACCAGTAGTGTATCTTTAGAATCCACAACCGCGCGTTAACGGGTGGTTGTCCAACTTCTAAGCGGACAGCTATATTAGATACACAGGGGGGGGGATCCCCAATAAACACCGATAGAATTTTGTTTGAAATGCCTCCATAGGCACAAAAATTTTAAAACTGCAAACCTGGGATCCATAAGTGAGTTGTGGGAGTATTTTTGCAGCAACAACAACAACAACAACAACAACAATAATAATAATAATAATAATAATAATAATAATAATAATAATAATAATAATTTATTATTTATACCCCGCCCATCTGCCTGGGTTTCCCCAGCCACTCTGGGCGGCTCCCAACAGAATATAAAAGATGTGATAAATACATCAAACATTAAAAAACTTCCCTAAACGGGACTGCTTTCAGATGTCTTCTAAAAGTCAGATAGTTGTTTATTTCCTTGACATCTGATGGGAGGGCGTTCCACAGGGTGGGTGCCACTACCAAGAAGGCCCTCTCCCTTCCGCAGGGAGGAAACTGCCAGAAGGCCCTCAGCGCTGGACCTCAGTATCTGGGCTGAACAATGGAGATGGAGACGCTCCTTCAGGCATGCAGGGCCGAGGCTGTTTAGGGCTTTAAAGGTGTGGGTTAAAAAGAGGCCACATCTTTTTTTGACTATGGTGAGGAAAACTGGGTTGGCATGACATTGGGTCAACATCTAGGCCCCGTTACACCATCCCAGCACCCCTGTTTGGGAGATGCCATGGTTGCTAAGCAGTGTAGATGAACCAAAGGTGGTGCATGTCATGAGAATGGAATCCATTTGGTAACCTGAGGTGTGTGGTGTCAGGCCTAGGAACTGGTGCACCATCTCAACACCCTTTATGGGTATCCTGCAATGACATTTCTGCCCAAGTTGTGACAAACAGCTATCTGTAAAACTCCTAACAATCACATGCTGTCCAGTGAGAGAAAGGTGAAAACCTCTCAACTGATGGCTGTTCTTTGAGTGCAGAGAATAAGAACCTCCATATTATCAAATGCCTTGCAGGCATCATGGGACAATATAGACTATGGTTTATGGGATGTGCCATTGAATAGCCTTGTAATGCAGGAGACTATAGTTCTGTTTCATAATAAGCCCATCTAGTCTGGGTTCCTGGGTATAGGCTGCCGAGAGCCACACTGGCTGGTCTCTCTTTGATAATATAGCTATAAATTTTTTGGCTTCCATATTAATAAGAGAGTTTGGCTCATGTGACTCCAACAGCTCACCATCTTCGTTAGGATTGTTACACAATTATGTGACTCTTGTTTCCAAGTATCTGGAACATCAGCGCCAGTAATAATGCTCCTAGATACTAGATGGAGAAGAGATGTTCGCTCATCGTTAAATGTTTGATAAAACAAACCAATGTACCCATTGGTATCTGGTGATTTCCCAGTCAAATTCTGCCACGGTTGTGGGCATGTGAAGTATCTCTGTGTGCTCCAGTCGCTTCACCGACTAGCACTGGGGCTGCCTCAGTATTTTTCTGCTTCACTTGCTCAGCGTGTATACCCATAAATAAACAGATAGTATGCCATCATAAGCCTGCAGTGCTCTTGCGCAAGGAAACTGGCCCTCTGAAAAGTAAGTTTCTGGACATTCCTACTTCTCATGGAAGTGGAATGTATAAAACCAACAGGATTGATCAATTCTGCTGCCCATCTGTTCCCTTTTGACTGTTATCTACTTACCACTGCCTATAACAGTCCGTAAGTCAGTCAGTCAGACAGATATTCTATTGGCTCAACCAAAGGCCATGGCATTTCCATCTGGGGGCAAATATATATATATTTAAAGAAGGTAAAGGACCAGTGACAGTTAAGTCCAGTCGTAAACAACTCTGGGGTTGCGGTGCTCATCTCACTTTACAGGCCGAGGGAGCCGACGTTTGTCCGCAGACAGTTTTTCTGGGTCATGCGGCCAGCATGACTAAACCGCTTCTGGTGAAACCAGTACAGTGCACGGAAATGCCATTTACCTTCCCGCCGGAACGGTACCTATTTATCTTCTTGCACTTTGACATGCTTTCGAACTGCTAGGTTGGCAGGAGCAGGGACCAAACAATGGGAACTCACCCCGTCGTGGGGATTCGAACCGCCAACCTTCAGATTGGCAAGCCCTAGGCTCTGTGGTTTAGACCACAGTGCCACCCGTGTCCCATAGATAGATAGATAGATAGATAGATAGATAGATAGATAGATAATGAGGGCCAAAATTGAAGTGTAGGATACATAACAAAAGTTATATACATTGATCACTCAAAGAAGCAGCAGCAGCAGCAATCTCCATCAACATCTTGGTTCTCAGCAGTTTTAGCAAAGAGACATTGTTATTGAGAATTATTTTAGAAGTGTGGTCAGTGGCAGTGGTTTGCATGGCACAACAACCTTTCATACAATGTGGAATCACCATTTCACATTACAAGGGCAGTATGGAGAAGACACCACAAGGATGTCATTTCAAGCAGCTCTCTGCCTAATGCATCCTTACCAATCCTATTAGGTTTTCAAAAATATAGTTAGCTAAATATAGTTAGCTGAGAGCTGGACCATAAAGAAGGCTGATCGCCGAAGAATTGATGCTTTTGAATTAATGGACAGAGGACAAGATGGTTGGACGAGATGGTTGGACAGTGTTCTCAAAGCTACAAACATGAGTCTGACCAAGCTGCGGGAGGCAGTGGAAGCCAGGAGTGCCTGGCGTGCTCTGGTCCATGGGGTCATGAAGAGTCGGACATGACTAAACAACTAAACAAGAACAACCACAGCTTGAATGCACAAACACAGATATGTTCCATTTCCTTCTGCTTAATCGTTAATTTATGAATTTTTTAAAAAAATCTTATGGCGGGTGGCATGTTGCCATGTATAACTTTTCTTTTTGTATTGAAAAAAAATCAATAAGGACTCTAGAAAAAAGAGAGAGAGCAATGTTCACTATGCAGGAAGCTGTGCCCTGGTGGCATTCACAGTCATAGATTGACAGCTTGTAAATCTAGCATGATATATAAATTTATTAACAGTAAAAGCAGTGGGAAACAAAATCCTCCACCCCAAACAGAATCAAATACAGTGGTACCTCGGGTTACATACGCTTCAGGTTACATACGCTTCAGGTTACAGGGTCTGCTAACCCAGAAATATTACCCCGGGTTAAGAACTTTGCTTCAGGATGAGTACAGAAATCGTGCTCCGGCGGCGCGGTGGCCGCAGGAGGCCCCGTTAGCTAAAGTGGTGCTTCAGGTTAAGAACAGTTTCAGGTTAATGGTATGGACCTTCGGAACGAATTAAGTACTTAACCCGAGGTACCACTGTACGTCTTTTGGTTCATGGGAACTGTGAGAACAGATTCAACTGCTGAAGGCCTTATTCAAAATACTAACTGACAGGGAAGTCAGAACGGAAAAACTGTCTGAGTGAAGTTAGCCCCAGACTTACTTCCCCCATTAAATAAGAGTTTATCCTTTAGCTTCATCTATTATCGAGTCATAATTCTCATTGCCTGGCTTGTAATACCATTTTCTGTCTCACACTCTGATAACAAGAAGTGAGTGTCCTGCACTCCCTCCCTCCTCATCAAATCTTCCGCTCATCTTTAAGCAAGAGGATTGAAATGATCCGCAGGTGAAGCTCCAGCGCCTCCGTGGCTACTCAGCTTTTAGAAGCCTTCTTATCTATGCACAGGAAAAGGAAAGGCGCTTGTCGTATCAGTTTCTTATCACGTATGCAGTGCTTTCCCCCATCATACCATACAAGTTGATTGATTCAGTCTTCAGATAGCAGCTACCCAGAGATGCTAAAGTATTCATATCATCATATATTCCTTTGGCCAGCTTTCTCATTCCTTGGGGCAATTAATGTCTGGACAAACAAATACACAATTTTCTAGTATAAATTTCATACAATAATTGTGTGAGGACAGTGCAAGCTGTTTTATTCTGTGGTATATGTGCATGTTCTCAGAGTGCTAAACATAGCCAGAACACATTGTTGTTGTTTAGTCGTTTAGTCGTGTCCAACTCTTCGTGACCCCATGGACCAGAGCACGCCAGGCACTCCTGTCTTCCACTGCCTCCCGCAGTTTAGTCAAACTCATGCTGGTAGCTTCGAGAACACTGTCCAACCATCTCGTCCTCTGTCGTCCCCTTCTCCATGTGCCCTCCATCTTTCCCAACATCAGGGTCTTTTCCAGGGAGTCTTCTCTTCTCATGAGGTGGCCAAAGTATTGGAGCCTCAGCTTCATGATCTGTCCTTCCAGGGAGAACTCAGGGCTGATTTCCTTAAGAATGGAGAGGTTTGATCTTCTTGCCGTCCATGGGACTCTCAAAAGTCTCCTCCAGCACCCTAATTCAAAAGCATCAATTCTTCGGCGATCAGCCTTCCTTATGGTCCAGCTCTCACTTCCATACATCACTACCGGGAAAACCATAGCTTTAACTATGCAGACCTTTGTCGGCAAGGTGATGTCTCTGCTTTTTAAGATGCTGTCTAGGTTTGTCATCGCTTTTCTCCCAAGAAGCAGGCGTCTTTTAATTTCGTGACTGCTGTCACCATCTGCAGTGATCATGGAGCCCAAGAAAGTAAAATTTCCCACAGCAAACACTCTGTGAGGTAAGTGAGGCTGAGAGACTTCAGAGAAGTGTGACTAGCCCAAGGTCACCCAGCAGCTACATGTGGAGGAGCGGGGAAGCGAACCTGGTTCACCAGATTACGAGTCCACCGCTCTTAACCACTACACCACGCAGTGGATACTTGTGGAAGCTATTCCACAGAACAGCAAAATAACACACATCATGCAAATATAAACATACACAGTATATGGAGAAGCTGTAATATGTATTTAGTTAGATAATAAATGCAGTTAAAAGTGGAGTGTTCATGGGGGGGGAGTAACTGTGATCGACTTCGGCTTTCCCTTTTCCCACTGAACATTCTCACCTGCTGTAGGACTTAAAGGATTTTATCCTAGAAACAACTGTCAGTTGTAGCATAAGTGGAGGGAGGTTATGCTTTCAAGAGAAATTCTGTTATTTTTATTTTTTTTATTTAAAAAAATATTAATTTTAACATGTAAATTATAAAATGTACCACAAAACTTATCACTTATACAAACTTTTTAGACTTCCATCAGCACCTCTGATGATCCACCATTTTAACCACTTCTTATGCATTTCTTAACTTTATATTGCCTTTACATCTCTTAACAAATCATCCTCCCCCTTGGCCATTTTTACCATACTTCTAATAATACTCCTCACAAAATTTCTTGCAACCCTACAAACGTCGTCTGTTCTTCACAATTACTTTTCAAATAGTCCGTATATTTACTCCAGTCTTCCGTGAATTTCTGGTCTCGCCGGTTTCGAATCCTTCCTGTTAATTTATCTAATTCTGCATAGTCCGAGAAATTCTGTTATTTTTCAACCAATTAAATTTCTTCTCCTGAGGTTCGTCATGGAGAGCTCTTTCCACAGATGCTTACCACAAACCTGATAGTTCTTTCACCAAATAGTCACTGAAAGGAGATTACTAAAGTGTATAACACTAAAAAAAATCATGCTAAATCAAGCTTTGTTTGCACCGTTTTGAAAGCACCAAGCAGCCAGCTAGGTTCTGCTGAATTCAACTTAAGTGTGTTCACACACATGCGCAAAGACACACACACTTTCTATGCCCATGAGAGTGAATTAAAAAAGAGATAACAGCACACTCAATGATACCTTTTAATTTATGGAGGATTCATCTGGGATGAGTCTAAGAAGGCATTAAACCATTTGCACCCGGTAGGGGATATATAATCATGGTATACAAATCAATCTAAATCATTATTAATTCTGCCGAAACGCCAATGTCTTGAGGTCACTGGGGGTTCCGGAGTTAAAAGAGTAAAGCCAAGATGACTAATCTAATTGCACTGTCAGGTACAGGCCTTGCTTCCTAGAAGATAAGTCTGTAAGAAGACATTTCATTTGTGAGGTTGTCCCACGAGACCCTGCACATTCATGACTAACTGCAGATATTAATGCAAAGCCACTGAACCACATCCCAAGCTTTTTGTATCCGTCTGCTCTGTGCCTTTCAGCACCAGGAAACAAAAGTTGCATAGCCACAGCCAATAGCATACGAGAAAAAATGACGGTAGCTAGTCCCATCTGCCTGCTCACTGCATTGGCTATGCAGCCCAAGGGTTGAATGATCAGAGAGGGGAAACTCTCTGAGTTTGTGAAGAGTGCTGGGAATTGTAGCTCTGTGAAGAATGGAATCACAGGGTTCCCAAGGAGTTACAGTAGGACAAGTGAGCTTTAACTATAGGGGGCAGGATTCAACTAATTAGTCTCTTCAGCAGAAGCCCTGAGGAAGGGCTTCCACTATTGCTTCCCCCCCCCCCCTCCCCCCTGCATGTCCCCATTGTTGTTGTTTCATTGTTTAGTCGTGTCCGACTCTTCGTGACCCCATGGACCAGAGCACGCCAGGCACTCCTGTCTTCCACTGCCTCCCGCAGTTTGTTCAAACTCATGTTTGTAGCTTCGAGAACACCGTCCAACCATCTCGTCCTCTGTCGTCCCCTTCTCCTTGTGCCCTCCATCTTTCCCAACATCAGGGTCTTTTCCAGGGAGTCTTCTCTTCTCATGAGGTGGCCAAAGTACTGGAGTCTCAGCTTCAAGATCTGTCCTTCCAGTGAGCAGTCAGGGCTGATTTCCTGAAGAATGGATACGTTTGATCTTCTTGCAGTCCATGGGACTCTCAAGAGTCTCCTCCAGCACCATAATTCAAAAGCATCAATTCTTCGGCGATCAGCCTTCTTTATGGTCCAGCTCTCACTTCCCCATAACATGTCCCCATAGCCCCTGAAATTAGCTTGGGGCATGGGGGGGGAGGTGGGAAGAACACTAAGATGAGGGGGGGCTGTGGGAGGGATGTGTGAGCAGATACGTAGAATGTACGCCTGTATTTACTGTATGCCTGTGAAACGTGGACCACTTATAAACGCCATCTCCAACTCCTCGAAAGATTCCATCAACAGTGTCTCTGGAAAATTCTACACATCACTTGGGAAGACAGGCGAACTAATGCAAGTGTACTAGAAGATCACCAGTGTCGAAGCAATGATTCTTCAACATCAACTTCGTTGGACTAGTCATGTTCTGTGGATGCCTGATTATCGTCTTCCAAAGCAACTACAGTGGTACCTCAGGTTACATACGCTTCAGGTTACATACGCTTCAGGTTACAGACTCCGCTAACCCAGAAATAGTGCTTCAGGTTAAGAACTTTGCTTCAGGATGAGAACAGAAATCGTGCTCCTGCAGCGTGGCGGCAGCAGGAACCCCCATTAGCTAAAGCGGTGCTTCAGGTTAAGAACAGTTTCAGGTTAAGTACGGACCTCCAGAATGAATTAAGTACTTAACCTGAGGTACCACTGTACTCTATTCCGAACTTTAAAATGGAAAGCGTAATGCTGGTGGTCAACAAAAGAGGTTTAAAGCCTCTCTCAAGGCAAATCTTTAAAAATGTAGTATAAACACTGACCACTGGGAAACACTGGCCTGTGAAGCGCTCCAATTGGAGAACAGCCTTTACCAAAGGTGTCATGGGCTTTGAAGACACTCCAACTCAGGACAAAAGGGAGAAACGTGCTAAGAGGAAGGCAGGTTTGGCAAATCCACACCGTGATCAACTCCCACCTGGAAACCAATGTCCCCACTGTGGAAGGACCTGTGGATCCAGGATTGGCCTCCACAGTCACTTACAGACTCACTGTTAAAACCGTGTTTATGGAAGACAATCTTACTCGGCTACAAGTGATCACCAAAGAAGAAGAGAAATGATAGCATTTGTCTTTGTTGGTCTGATGCTTTTGCCCGACATGTGGCCCTGGAATGTTGCCATGAGGAAATGTGTCCCTCAGGCTTCTGCACCTCTGGTTTGGTCAAGAGTGAACCGCATGGGCCAATGGTCCGACTCAGCATAAATTAGCTTAATATTAGCCTCATTAGGGACTCGGGTGGTGCTGTGGGTTAAACCACAGAGCCTAGGACTTGCTGATCAGAAGGTCGGCGGTTTGAATCCCAGCGATGGGGTGAGCTCCCGTTGCTCGGTCCCTGCTCCTGCCAACCTAGCAGTTCGAAAGCACGTCAAAGTGCATGTTGATAAATAGGTACCGCTGCAGTGGGAAGGTAAACGGCATTTCCATGCGCTGCTCTGGTTTCACCAGAAGCGGCTTAGTCATGCTGGCCACATGACCCGGAAGCTGTACGCCGGCTCCCTTGGCCCATAGAGCGAGATGAGCGCCGCAACCCCAGAGTCGGTCACGACTGGACCTAATGGTCAGGGGTACCTTTACTTTACCTTAACACCTCGAGGCAATACTTGCTTACTCTGACCTCCCTGCTTTTTAGAAAACAAATAAATAGGGAAGTCAGAATGCCTTTTGCATGCAGGCGGTCTACTATTCAATCATTCAAGAAGAAATAACATCCTTTCCCACTAAGATCACTTCTTTTATATAAAGATCTGGGAAGGAGCCAGGGATCTTAAACAAAGGTGTAAAAATGTGGACAATACAGTAAAGAAATAAAATCCATATTAAGGCAATAATGGTCATGAAGCTATAAGGAGGATGTATAATAGTTCCTGGACTTTTAATTTGTGACTAATTTGTTGCACAATGAGGTTGCAATTTTCTAATTGTGATTGCCACTTTAATTTTACTCATGGCTGTGCAACTAACAATGTATAGTCTAGTAATTAAAATTAATTGTACTTTCACCTGCATATTTCTACTAGGCTGTTAAATTCAGTCTGTAGGCTCAATGATTTTGTTCTCAGAAAGATGCTGAAGTCATTTCAGGGGCCCAATTATGTTACACTTGGTAATTCCAGAATAAAAAGCAGGCATTTTACATGGAACGACATTTTAAAAGAACATGTATGCTCAGCTTTAGCAATCTGGTAGATGCAATTGTTAACAGTCTTATTATGAACATGGTGCTATTGAAATACAACTTACAGAAAGAGCAATTATCAGTTGCATGAATATATCCTTTGTGAGCTCAAATAGATTTTCAACATTAAATTGCTTTAAAGAACAGTTGCTGGTGAGCTTTTGAACTGCATACATAGCTTACATCTTATGGGAAAAAATACTTCATTAATCCAGAGTTGAGGTAAATAAATAAATAAAAACCATGTCACATGAAACTGCAAACCCAGTCAACCCAAGCAGGCTGCCACATGCAGATCTCCTTAGGCAGACTGGCTGTAAATAATATGCATATTCAAATCTTCATTAGAATATTCATCCAGGTGCGTAACACCTTTGTCTACATTGTGTGGGTTTTAATCAATGGGATGTATCTTTAAACAAATGTTCCATTGTGCATCCCAATCCCCATTTTGGTGCAGAAGTATGCATAAATGCCTTTTAAAAACATGGTTACAACTGACTTGATATAAAAGGGACAATCCATTAAGGTGAATTAAGGTGCAGCATTCAATGTCCTGCCCTTAGCCTTCAGCCTAAATCCAACACAGTGGATTTAGTGACCGAGACTGTGCATTTATGAATCAAATGGATCCTAAAGTAGATTCCACTGAGAATTCTAAGTTTTCTTCATGCGTGGTTTTGCAGGGAAATGAGCGGATGGTTCAGGAAACCGTGAAGTTTTCCATATTTGATCATTTCAGAGGAAGACTTCACAGCTTTAAATTTAGGATATTCCTGGAGTGCTGCTAATTGAACAAAGGTATCTCAATTCAACACCAAGTGTTTACATACCTGCACTCAGACACAAAAACCCATAATCAAGCTAGCTTTCATTCTGACTACCTCCAGCAGCTGGAAAAGGCTCTATTACTTCTTTGTCTGCCTCACAATCCTCATAAATCTTTTTTTAATTATAAAAAGACTTCATTATAACAATGAAAATAACTGGCCGGTCTAGGTTATTTTATCAAGCCTGTTTAATGTGATTGGGCAAAGTGACTCTCTTTCGCACAGTTCACTATTAGCTCCTTAACCTGAATCTTCAGTGGAGCACATTTTATGGGCTTAATTGCATATCTCCCCCTCTTCCTGTGTAAATTAGCCTATATAAATAGAATTTCCTTGTTGCTGTGTTGTCCTACGCTGTCCCTCCCATGCAGCCATGAAGAAATTTTACTGACTACCCTGTTTAAAGCAAATAGTTCCTCTCCTAAAAATTATGGGACCAAGAAAAAAGTTTTCCATAAAACATTATTTTACTAAAAGCCTTAGGATAATTAATAATTCCTCTCCTGAAGTGCTAATCACCCACGTGCACACACAAAATGTAAACACCAAAACACTTATGCGAAGTAGGAACATTAACTGGTTTTACCTCTCCCAAGGCAATTTCTTATGGTGGATTATAGTTTGTTGTGGGTATTTTGTTATCTTCAGTCTAAAAGCAACCTTGATAAAGTATCTTTTGACACTTTTACTGCTCCTTTAAATGAAATATTCAGTGTCTCCAAGAGTCAGCTTGAGTGGAATTGACTCCATAGTTCAGCATGAGAAAGACAGGGGCAACATTTTCTAATTTAGAAATTTGAGGAAATGGTTCCCTTCCCCTATTATCTGGCCATTTTGCAGCCTGGGATTCTCCAGCATCAACATGCAGCGTTTGCTCTGCAGTCCTTCTGCAGAAATTAGCTGACACCCATCAACGCAGATAACAGAAAGCTGTAGCATTAACACTTGAGAGCGCATTAATCTTTCCCAAATTAAAATCTGAACCACAGCATTTAAGATTGAGGCCACCATGGTTCAGTGCTGTTTGACCGCCAATTTTGATAAAAGTGTTTTAAGAGAGGGGAGACGGAGATAAATTGCTCAGAGTTGCACAACAGCGATGAGGGTAAGTCTGGAGACTGTGGGCTGCTATCACCAGCTGAACGTTTCCTTGTTTACAAAAGCAGTACAACAGAACGAAAGGCAACAACATTTCCCTATATTTCTCAGAGGCAGCATCAATATTATATTTCATCAGGGAGAGACGAAAACACTTTCTCATATGAGTATCAGAAGATAAGGCCACCTTCGGTTGTAAAACAATTGCATCTCTTGACTCAAGAGTTTTACAGGGTGACATTTGCTTAGCCACGAGCTGTTTAGTCTGAATGGGAAGCTAACACACCACAAAAAGCGAGGCAGGAAGATGGTGCAGGAAAGGCTACAACTGCCAGAGAATGGAGTTTCCTTTTCTAAAAAGGTAAAGGTACCCCATGACCTTTGGGATGCGGGTGGCGCTGTGGGTTAAACCATGGAGCCTAGGACTTGCTGATCAGAAGGTCAGCGGTTCGAATCCCCGCAATGGGGTGAGCTCCCGTTGCTTGGTCCCTGCTCCTGCCAACCTAGCAGTTCGAAAGCACGTCAAAATGCAAGTAGATAAATAGGTACCGCTCTGGCGGGAAGGTAAACGGCGTTTCCATGCACTGCTCTGGTTCGCCAGAAGCGGCTTAGTCATGCTGGCCACATGACCTGGAAGCTGTACGCTGGCTCCCTCGGCCAATAAAGTGAGATGAGCACCGCAACCCCAGAGTCGGCCACGACTGGACCTAATGGTCAGGGGTCCCTTTACCTTTACCCCCTGACCGTTAGGTCCAGTCACGGACGACTATGGGGTTGCAGTGCTCATCTCACTTTAGAGGCCGAGGGAGCCGGGGTTTGTCCGCAGACAGCTTCCGGGTCATGTGGCCAGCAGGACTAAGCCGCTTCTGGCAAAACCAGAGCAGCGCACGGAAACACCGTTTACCTTCCCGCCGGAGCAATACCTATTTATCTACTTGCACTTTGACGTGCTTTTAAACTGCTAGGTGGGCAGGAGCTGGGACCGAGCAACGGGATCTCATCCCGTCGTGGGGATTTGAACCACCAACCTTCTGATCAGCAAGGCCTAGGCTCAGTGGTTTAGACCATAGCACCACCCGCGTCCCTCTTCTAGTGGTTGAAGATTGTTTGTCAGGGGGAAAGCTGACTTTGCGGCACCTTCTTATCTCTGCTTTTGAGAGTTGCAACCACTGCTGGAATAAGAAGGGGAGACAACATCAATTGCTTAAAGAATGGCTGCAACTGCATTAACAAATTTGCAGCTGAATAAGCTCATCACCTAAACCAATTCTCACAGGTACATCTGGGAGAGCACTTCTCAGTTATTACTGCCCAGATTTTGGGCAGGACTTTGGTTGGGTGAGGCAAGCATGCCTTAAGGAGGTCCCATTTGTCTCTCCCAAATCCCACTGGCCCAGAGAGGTCAGTTTAGGGTGGAAGGAAGGAACCTTTTTCGTTCTGGCAAACCAAATCTTTATCTCCCCTACCCGCCACCCAACTGGCAATCATCTGATGGCATAGTGATGTTGGGTGATTGGCAGGTGATTCCCACCCAGCTGTCAAAGTTCATCCATGGGATTAGATGGAGATAGTGACCAAGTAGCAGCCAACTGCCATATCTCTACCAGTCACATATGATATCAAGTGCCATGGGCCAGGAGTCAGCTTGGCCAGCTGAACAGCAGCCTGAAGCAGGATAGGGTGGACTGACTCCACCTGCAGCTGACCAGCCTTCAAGGACACAGAGGAGAAGGCACTGTTGAGACCCAGCTGGCTTCAGCCTTCCTAAGCAGAGCTTCCAGCAGCTGTCAGATGCAGGTAACAATGCTTGTAAGTTCCTGGCTCTACCTCACTGCTTCCTGTTTGTCTTGACCCTTGACCCCATGACCCTCGGGTTCCCTGCCCCCTGGACCACGTAGATTGCTATTTGCCTAGCCCTAGGATTGGACCTGACTTTAGACGTTGACTCTGCCTCCAGGCAAATACACCTCGGAGACACTTCTGTTTGGGAAGGAATGGGTTTCCCAAACCCCAAAACTGACTGTGCAGGCAGTTTGAAACTGCACCAAAATCCCTATTTTTCCTTAGCTAAAATGCTTTAACTTGAGCTCTTGAGCCAAAACCCAGCTGTATAAAGCTGTGCTCGGAGCCCTCTCCTTTATCAGTTTGTGACGGCAAGTATGGCCTTCACTGTACCAGTAGAACAGAGAAGACACGTCTGTGCCTTATCTTACGTCCTGACCACAAAAGACGCACAGAGCCAGTCTGGGAACAGCACCAGAGTATGTTCTCGGAGATGGTGACTTCTTGCTCCAAGATAAGAGTAGGAACAGGAAGATCCTTTTATGGTCAGAAGTACAGGAAAGAAGATCCTTTTATGGTCAGAAATATAGGAAGGAATACCCTTTTATGGTTAAGAATACCAGAGCAGGAACATATGTGATGTCAACCTGCGTACATAGGCTGACGTGGTTGGATTCCTAGGGAAGGAGGGAGAGGGTGCCTGGGGGATATATATACTGCATGAAATTTCTCATTTCTTTGGACTTGCTGTGGACTGACCACCCAAGTGCCTTCTGCTATCCGGAGAGCAGAATAAACTCTTTCTTTGAACCAACCTCGGTGTCATTTGAATTCCTTCCTCCTGTCTGGGAGCAACACAGACCCAATCAGTGAACTCCAATAAGGCTACAGTTGGCTGGTCTCCCTCTCCACTGAGCTCTGCATGTTGTTGCTCAGCCATGAGACCCACAGCACCAGGCGAGGATGGTTTGGTGAAAATGGCCTCACAAGTCAAATGGTGATGCAGGCCAGGCTAATTTTTTCCTTCAGGCCAAAGTTTTCCTAGCCCTGGTGCAGAGAAACCCCTTCATCCCCATACTGATGCCCTGTTTCCACTGTAGGGATGCGTCCAAGGGAACGGGGGCAATTGGCAGGCCCCCAGCTGGCTCCAGCCCACCGGCCGGCAACCAGGTGAACTCCGGTCCTTTGATCAGCATGTATCTGCAACCTGAGCTTCAGAAGCCGTCAGAAGCTGGGCACGCAAGCCAGCAGAGATAAGAACTCTTCACAACAGAAGGGCAGAGAGAGGCTGTGTAAAGCGTATTTACAGGCATTTTATTCAGCATCAGGACAAAGGAAAAACATGTCTGCTCCCCTTCGTGTCCAAGCAAAGAGCATAAGCAAAAGCTATACACAACGGAAGTTCCCAGCAGGCTGTGCTGGAAGTAAACAGACATGTGACATACAACAATCCACACATCTGTTTTAAGGTGGAACAGAACATTATAATCCTAACATCCACATCCCTGTTTCTTCTTTTTACTCACACTGCTCCTGCTAGTTACTAACTGAGGATTTACATATATACCACAAGGAAAATTGATTTTATTACAGTGGTACGTCAGGTTACATACGCTTCAGGTGACAGACTCCGCTAACCCAGAAATAGTGCTTCAGGTTAAGAACTTTGCTTCAGGATGAGAACAGAAATCGTGCTCCAGGGGCGCGGCAGGGGGATACTGTAGATAGTTATGCAAATAAGGGATCGAAAGTGACGTTCAGTGATTGGATAGTTTTAGAAAATTGTTACAGTTACGTTGTACTGGAGCTCTATATAAGCAGGCTGACTGAACCCTTCAGTTCAGTTCTGTTCTGGCCTGTGAATAAACAAGAGCTGTTTGAAGAATCGCTGTGTCATCTGATATGTTCACCCACAACTTAACAGGAACGAATTAAGTACTTAACCCGAGGTACCACTGTGCTTTCTTTCTCTCTCTCTGTCTTTTTGACATTTGCTTACAGACAAATTTTTACATTTTGTTGCAGACAGGTGTTGTGCCTGGCTCAATAGCTTGACTGCGGAGGCAGACTTCCAGCCCATCACATTTGGCCAGATGAGAAGAGGGCAGCTGGGCAGTGCCTGCCCATATTTCTTCCTTCACAAACTGTCACGAGGTGTACATTTCGACCCACATGCGTTTCCAGTGCACATGAACTCAACATACACTACTGAGAGGAATGGGAGCTTTTGTGTAGAGTCAGGATGAGCAGTCCTTTAAAATGTGTTCATCTTTCAACCTAATACCCAATGGAGAACTTTATACATAGGGAACAGAAAAATATTGGCTTACCACGTGGAAAGAAAGGCAAGAGTCTAATACATGAGCTGTATTAGACAGCAAAGTTGCAATATGTGGGCAGCAAACTATCACTAACATTACACACACACACACACACACACACACACACACACACACAGGATCTCTAACTACCCAAAAGCCGAAAGGATGAGCATAGCGATGTGCCACACTATTCCCAGTAAAAGAAAGGAAAATATTGGACCAAAGTCCAGGATCTGAGATCTGTGCCTTCTGCAAGAGGTGTTGTTGTTGTTTAGTCGTGTCTGACTCTTCGTGACCCCATGGACCAGATCACGCCAGGCACTCCTGTCTTCCACTGCCTCCCGCAGTTTGGTCAAACTCATGCTGGTAGCTTTGAGAACAGTATCCAACCATCTCGTCCTCTGTCTTCCCCTTCTCCTTGTGCCCTCCATCTTTCCCAACGTCAGCGTCTTTTCCAGGAGTCTTCTCTTCTCAGGAGGTGGCCAAAGTATTGGAGCCTCAGCTTCAGGATCTGTCCTTTCAGTGAGCACTCAGGGCTGATTTCCTTCAGAATGGATAGGTTTGATCTTCTTGCAGTCCATGGGACTCTCAAGAGTCTCCTCCAGCACCATAATTCAAAAGCATCAATTCTTCGGCGATCAGCCTTCTTTATGGTCCAGCTCTCACTTCCATACATCACTACTGCAAGAGGTAAGCTCTACCAATAAAATCCTATACCAGCCAGGCAACAGAAATCTTTCACACATTCCTTTAATCTGTGTCCAGCGAGGCATACGACTGATCTTTGAGAAAGATGGTTCTGTTGCAACTGTGAGCTGACTAGCCACTGAAGAACCTTGGATTTAAGTAGACTTTGGACCTAATTAACTTCTATACTTTGAGCTTAAAAGCAATCTTCATCGTGCAAGGTCTGGTTCCTGCCCACGGAAGGTGATAACTACATCTTCCTGGCAAATACAAATATTGATAGGCCGATCTTTTTGGAAACTCTGTGGGGTTGTGCATTTGGTTCGCAACACGTATACTTAAGCCAAACAGTTGTTTTCAGTTCATGTGCATCAGATCAAGAAGTTGGAAATCAATTGCTACATCACTGGAGACCCATTGACCTGATTTGTCTTGGACTGATCTGATTAGATACTTCATTTTGGCAGGGGGAAATTAGCGATTCTTTCAAATGAACCTCTTATACTTTTCCTCCCAAAAAGAAAAGGGCTGCTTCACCACTGCAGTAAATATCTTTGGAGATGTGATGGGATACAAACAAACAAACAAACAAACTGTTATGTACTGAAGTTCTCACCCTGGGCCAGCAGGACGATACTGTAGATAGTTCAGGCCCACATATGCAAATATGGGATCGAAAGTGACTTTCAGTGATTGGATAGTTACAGAAAATGGTTACTGTTGCGTTCTAGTGGAGCTCTATATAATCAGGCTGGCAGAACCCTTCAGTTCAGTTCTGTTCTGGCCTCTGAATAAACAAGAGCTGTTTGGAGAATCGCTGTGTCGTCTGATATGTTCACCCACAACTTAACACAAACAAACAATATGTTTACTGCTATCCAAATGGACATAACATCCCATTTCGAGGTGAGACACTAGAAGTCATTTATTAAAGGAGCTGGTCACTATGACCTCAATCACAATACCCCTTCAGGACATACTGAAGTTAAGCCTGTGCTTAAGATCTTTGCTAGATTAAAAATAACACTTGGCAATGGTGGGCACAATGATTTATCTGAATTCCTTCCATATGTACCTCATACTCTCCTTTCCCTTTGCCTCCGTTCCCTCAAATCACAAAATGGTTCTATTTTCTCCCTGCCTGGAATCCTTGATTCGAAAAATCAAATCGTTGGTTCAAATTGCCAATGTGTTATTTTCTTTTCCCCAAATTAGTAATAAAATAGCATATTATTCTTCATGAGCACTCCCTTTTTGTTTCTGAGCAGTTAGCTGCTGCTTTTGTAAGGACAGAGGGGCTGCTTTTAAAAGAAATGCTTGATTTGTACCATTTTTATGGACTTAGGTGGCAACAAATTATTTTTCATCTTCGCCTTGATGTTCAGTTTATCCTCTTTATTAGCAAAAACAAATGCTTTTGTATCTTTACATCTTTAGCATGTTCACCTTCCCTAGTGTCTATAAAGTGTACTACGTTAGCAATGTGTTAGAAAACAGGCAGCTGGTCTCAGTCACTCATATTAAATAATAAATAATATAGCCATTTTAGTTAGAGCAGAATCCTAGAACCAAAGACTGAGAAACTGATAATACAATTTACAATGCAATACTATGCGTATTTACTTACAGGTAAGTCCCAGGGTATGGGACGCGGGTGGCGCTGTGGGTAAAACCTCAGTGCCTAGGACTTGCCGATCGTATGGTCGGCAGTTCGAATCCCCGCGGCGGGGTGAGCTCCCGTTGTTCGGTCCCAGCTCCTGCCCACCTAGGAGTTCGAAAGCACCCCTAAGTGCAAGTAGATAAATAGGTACTGCTTTATAGCGGGAAGGTAAACGGCGTTTCCGTGCGCTGCGCTGGTGCTGGCTCGCCAGAGCAGCTTCGTCACACTGGCCACGTGACCCGGAAGTGTCTTCGGACAGCGCTGGCCCCCGGCCTCTTAAGCGAGATGAGCACGCAACCCCAGAGTCAGTCATGACTGGCCCGTACGGGCAGGGGTACCTTTACCTTTACCTTTTAAGTCCCAGGGTGTTCTTTAGGGCTCGCTCTCTTATTTTGCAGCCTCAGTTTGCAATAAGAGAGGGCCTTCTTGGTAGTGGCACCCGCCCTGTGGAACGCCCTCCCTCCAGATGTCAAAGAGTAAAACAACTACCAGACTTTTAGAAGACATCTGAAGGGAAGCTTTTAATGTTTAATAGACTATTGTATTTTAATATTCTGTTGGAAGCCACCCAGAGTGGCTGGAGAAACCCAGCCAGATGGGCGGGGTATTTTATTATTATTATTATTTATTTGACTCTTTTTGGATCTACATCAGTGTTTCCCAAACTTGGTTCTCCAGCTGGTTTTGAACTACAACTCCTATCACATGGTCTGGGGTGATGGGAATTGTAGCCCAAAAAACAGCTGCAGACTCAAGTTTGGGAAACACTGTTCTGTCCCTTGTGCATGATAATACCCCGGTTTGCTAATAGTTCTTTATTTCTTTTTATTTCTTTTCACTGCCTCACAATAGACATCAAATACACTTTTTACAAAGGGAAAGTGACAATTGCTTCTTTGGTGCAATATAACATCCTTTCACGCAAAGTACAGTCTATCCTTTGTAGCAACACCCTTTTAAGACTTTCACACGACGCTGATGAGTTTCCACCATGTGCTTTACCAGCAATACTGTTTTCCCAAATCACCTTTTTCCCCTTTTGGTTTAACATAGAGCTTGCAGAAGAATTCTGTGAAACTCCAAAGCTAGTTCAATGTTTTATGATACTAATGAAGATAGGGGGGCCCAAGACATTTTGGCACCTGAAGCAAACCACTAAATGGTGCTCCGCTCCCTGCCAGAGAAGAAGGGATTATTGTAGATCTACATCAGGAACAAGAGGGACGTGGGTGGCACTGTGGTCTAAACCGCAGAGCCTAGGGCTTGCCAATCAGTAGGTCAGCAGTTTGAATCCCCGCAACGGGGTGAGCTCCAGTTGTTTGGTCCCAGCTCCTGCCAACCTAGCAGTTTGAAAGCACGTCAAAGTGCAAGTAGATAAATAGGTACCACTCTGGCGGGAAGGTAAATGGTGTTTCCGTGTGCTGCTCTGGTTTGCCAGAAGCGGCTTAGTCGTGCTGACCACATGACCCGGAAAAACTGTCTGTGGACAAACACAGGCTCCCTCGGCCTATAGAGTGAGATGAGCGCGCAACCCCAGAGTCGTCCGCGACTGGACCTAATGGTCAGGGGTACCTTTACTTTTACATCGGGACCAAGAAAAGAATAAAGAATGCATCTCGATCCGCTGCCCCTATAAACCCTGCCGCCTGAGGTGGTCGCCTCACCTTGCCTCCTGGGTGAGCCGGCCCTGAAGAGAGTTCTCAGTATGACACTCTTCCCATCTTCAGCTGGACAAACATTTTACAATAAGTTTGACTAAAATTTGGTAGAATCAGAGGAGCCTAAATTATTTCTTAAGAGCTCTGATCCAAACCCAAGACCATGAGTTGGTCCTCCCTTTCCTTTTGAAAAGATCAGGTGGTTTTAGAATACTCGGCTATATATTTTATAAGTTCTAAATGTTAGGCAGAAATCTTGCTTCATCTTGATTGCCCTTTAAGCAATCTGATTAAATTCAGGGAGGGCAAGCTGTAGAATAGAACGTCTCCTCTCACCCTTCATCCCATTTTTGTCTCGTCCTGTGTATGTGTGTGTGTCAAACCCTCCAAGTGTCCCTATTTTCCAGGGACGGTCCTGGATTTACAGAAGCCATCCTGGGTTCTGGTTTCATCCTGGAATATCCCACTTTTCCTTAGGACTTCCCTGTTTTCATTGAAGAAATGTTGGAGGGCATGACCTTCGAACCAAGGAGATATCTGAAGGCAGCCCTGTATAGGGAAGGGTTTTTTTTATTTTTAATGTTTTATTATGTTTTTATATATGTTGGAAGCCACCCAGAGTGGGCAACCCAGTCAGATGGGTGGGAAATAATAATAATAATAATAATAATAATAATAATAATAATAATAATAATAATAGAATAGGACATTCCTATTTTCACCGAAAAATGTGGGAGGGTATGGGAGGTATGAGAATGACTTTCAGCAACATTTGAAAATGATCCAAAATCCTTGTCATTTTTCTGTCATTGTCTCTCTGCTGACGGAATCAATATCGGCATTTTTGCAGCAGATGTTAAATGTTTGTCAGTGTTTTTAACTTCACCTTAGGGCACATGTTGTTGTCGCCAGACAGCGAAGCGGCAATGGTGATAGCCACATCTTGCAAAACCACACTTCTCTCTACAAGCAATCTGGCCTGCCAGGGCCATCTTTGCCTACTATTCTATTTTCCATCCCGTGAGCTCCCATGAAATTGACATTTAAAACTAATTGTACGGATAACTCTACCAGATTCCAGAAACTACGTTTGAGATTTGTGGGGAAAGGTGTGGAAGCAAATTCTCACCTGCATCGGTTTTCTGTATTAGTTTTCTGTCCGCTACATAACTGTGAATGAGGGCTAAAAGGGATTATTAGGCCTTGGTGATGGGATAGGTGTATATAACTAATCTGCATTGCTTATCTCAGGCACACAGTGGTCTGTCATGACCTGTCTACATGCCCTCAATGCCTGTCCCTTGCCTTTATTGTCTTGCAACTGCTGCCGCCGGTGGTGGCTCTTCTCTGCTCTAATAAACAACCAATTACTGCCCCAAACAGATGTCTGGGCTATCATCAAGAAATTCAGTTGAAGTGAAGAGGCCTTAAATAGGTCAATTTCATTCAGTTAGACATGGTAGCTGACTGAAGTGGAAAGGGAGAATTGTAGGGGGACTTGAACTTGTGTGTTATTGAATGAGTAAGCTGAGGAGAGAAGGGAGATGAAAAACTTTTAGCAGTTTCACATGAACTAAAATAATTCAGAACCAGCTGAAATATATCAGCCTAAACTAAGACGGGGAGAGAGATTCTGAAAAATGGTGGAGAGAGCTCACAATGGTAGTTAAGCCAAACTTTTTCAAGTACCGTAAATTAAAGGTTTTGATTCCCAACAGATTTTTGCAAAACAAAACAAATTCCTGACATCATTAAATGCCGTTTGTCTAGAGTTCTTGTGCTGTTATTTCAATATTATATTATTAATACAAAGCAAACAGTACTGGTCACAGAATTCTTTTTAGGAAGCCAACTGTTGTTGTTTAGTCGTTTAGTCGTGTCCGACTCTTCGTGACCCCATGGACCAGAGCACGCCAGTCTTCCACTGCCTCCCGCAGTTTAGTCAAACTCATGCTGGTAGCTTCAAGAACACTATCCAACCACCTCATCCTCTGTCGTCCCCTTCTCCTTGTGCCCTCCATCTTTCCCAACATCAGGGTCTTTTCCAGGGAGTCTTCTCTTCTCATGAGGTGGCCAAAGTAGTGGAGCCTCAGCTTCAGGATCTGTCCTTCCAGTGAGCACTCAGGACTGATTTCCTTCAGAATGGAGAGGTTTGATCTTCTTGCAGTCCATGGGACTCTCAAGAGTCTCCTCCAGCACCATAATTCAAAAGCATCAATTCTTCGGCGATCAGCCTTCTTTATGGTCCAGCTCTCACTTCCATACATCACTACTGGGAAAACCATAGCTTTAACTATACGGACCTTTGTTGGCAAGGAAGCCAACTATTTCTCCTCAATTAGTGCAATTATTATTCGGATGGCAATTGCAGGGTATTTAGCTCTCAAAAAGTTGTTCATTGTTTGCCAAGAATTTTCGGGTTTTCCTGACACCTGCTATTGTTTATTACTGGGAAAATTCTGTGCGTGTTGATTTGGGGCGTGTGGCTGTGTTAGCTCCATCATGACCCCGTTGCCCTCCCAAGAGTTGGAGAGCTGGTGGGGAAAATCCTGTAAATGTGTAGGCTCCCTCTGTGTTTTGGAACTCTGGAAAATCAGAAATGTTACTGGACATTCGATGAGCACAGGAGTGTCCTCTAACTCACGGAGAATGATGGGAATGATGTGATGGGGCAGGCCACCTTTGCATCCTTAACCTGACTACAGAACCAGTGTGGTGTAGTGGTTAAGAGCGGTAGTCTCGTAATCTGGTGAACTGGGTTTGCTTCCCCGCTCCTCCACATGCAGCTGCTGGGTGACCTTGGGCTAGTCACACTTCTCTGAAGTCTCTCAGCCCCACTCACCTCACAGGGTGTTTGTTGTGGGGGAGGAAGGGAAAGGAGAATGTTAGCCGCTTTGAGACTCCTTCAGGTAGTGATAAAGCAGGATATCAAATCCAAACTCTTCTTCTTCTACAGAATGCCCAAAAAGATCTATAAATGTCACTGGGGGCAAGCAAAACCAAGAGAGTATGGAAAACAACACCAGACAATCAAAAGAATAGGCAAACATTTTCAAAGGCATTGCAAAAAGTGGAAAGTGTTCTTTAACACTACTGGAAATGCTAATGAGAAACCATGCTTAGCTCAACACTCTCTTCAAATGGCATAGGGTAATAAGGCCGTTTTGTTCACTTGTATCACCGGTTCAAGGAAGCACCACTCTTACAGCATAAAGATGTACCATATTTTTCGCTCTATAAGACGCACCAGACCACAAGACGCACCTAGTTTTTGGAGGAGGAAAACAAGAAAAAAAAAATCTGAATCTCAGAAGCCAGAACAGCAAGAGGGATCGCTGCGCAGTGAAAGCAGCAATCCCTCTTGCTGTTCCGGCTTCTGGGATAGCTGCACAGCCTGCATTAACTCCATAAGATGCACATACATTTCCCCTTACTTTTTAGGAGGAAAAAAGTGAGTCTTACAGAGCAAAAAATGTGGTAATTTTGTTCATTTGGTGATCCCTGGTTGTCTGGATTGGCCCATGTCAACCATGTCCTAACCAGGTCAACTCAGAAGTATACCAAATGATATCATTGAGGATTGTCTGCAGGTAAAAGGTTCGAGACTTTTGAAAGTCCCATGGACTGCAAGAAGATCAAACCTCTCCATTCTGAAGGAAATCAGCCCTGAGTGCTCACTGAAAGGACAGATCCTGAAGCTGAGACTCCAATACTTTGGCCCCCTCATGAGAAGAGAAGACTCCCTGGAAAAGACCCTGATGTTGGGAAAGATGGAGGGCACAAGGAGAAGGGGACGACAGAGGACGAGATGGTTGGACAGTGTTCTCGAAGCTACCTGCATGAGTTTGACCAAACTGCGGGAGGCAGTGGAAGACAGGAGTGCCTGGCGTGCTCTGTTCCATGGGGTCACAAAGAGTCGGACACAACTAAATGACTAAACAACAACAAGGTATCTGTGTTGGTCTGACGCCGTCGGGGAAAAATAAAAAAATGTCCAGTAGCACCTTAGAGACCAACTAAGTTTGTTCGGGGTATAAGCTTTCGTGTGCATGCACACTTCTTCAGATACTAAGGTGCTAATGGATAATTTTTTATTTTATTTTTTTCAACTACAGGTAAAACGGGTCAGGATTACAACTTAATTCATGAAGAATAAAGAAGCAATAAGGAAAAGAAAAAATGCATCAAAGAGACACCTCTTCTTCTTCTTCTTCTTTGAACTAGCTGTTTAACCGTTGTGTCTATTTTTCCATAGAGGGCATTTACTACTCAGGACATTTCAAGTCTCGTAGTTACCACTGACTTGCCATTAACTGTCTAACCAGGTTCAATTCTACCAAAGCAGAATTTATGACCGAGGGGCGCTTATATCCAATAGGATAGAAGTCCCTCAAGTAAACTGTGTTTAAATTCAGTTGCAACTTTTCAGAAAAATTATATTTCTGATCACAAAGAGAAGAGTTCATACGTAAGATTCCAATAAATCTCCCCTACATTTATTGGGCAGCTGCTAGGAACATATAGCCAAATGAGCATTTTGTGCCATCACACCAGGTCAACCAACCAGTGTCCATCAGTGTAATATGCAATGCAAAACAAAGTTCAAAATTACTACAGATAAAATTTGAATTAAGTTGACAATTCAAAGAAGACAAATTAAAGTAAGTAAAAATAAACCAGTTAAGAGGCAGTGTGGCACAGTGGTTAGAGTGTTGGACTAGGACCAGGGTGACCAGGGTTCAGATCCCACTCAGTCACTCTCAATCGAGCCTACCTCACAGGGTTCTTGTGAGGATGAAACGAGTAGGCAAGGTTGACGACTCTGGAGGGAAAGTGGGATTTTAATGTCATAAATGAATGTAACTGATACTGAAATTGAACTCCCTACCTGTGAATAAATTTCAAACTACTGTATTTTTTGCTCCATATGACACACTTTTTTCCTCCTAAAAAGTAAGGGGAAATGTCTGTGCGTCTTATAGAGCGAATGTGTGGTGTTGAAACAAAGCCACTGAGCAGCTGATCAGCAATCGATCGGGAGGGGAGATAAGGGACTCTAGCAAAGGAGGCTGCCTGGGAGGGGGGAGGTAAAGACAGTGAAGTTGCAAGGAGAGGAGACAGGAAGATTAAAGCAATGAGGAGAGAAATTAGAAGAAGAGGAGGAGCAAAAAACTGCTCCAGCTAAGGGAAAGACACTAATGCGAACAAGAGGGAAGGGGATGTTGAAACAAAGCTGCTGAGCAGCTGATCGGCAAGCGATTGGGAGGGAGATAAGGGACTCTAGCGATAAAGGAGGGTGCCTGGGAGGGGGGAGGTAAAAGCACATTAATCCTCAGGATTTTTGCACTGGGCCACCCCAAATTCTCCATCAGATCACATACCATGTCCATGGCTACAGCCTGCACCAAAAAAACACACGCATCCACTGTTTCGTGGGGCCGCAATGGCACAAAAACGTGGTTACAAAGCACAGATCCACATGGATTCTCAGGATTTTTGCATTGGGCTACCCCAAACTCACCATCAAATCACATAACATGTCTGTGGCCACAGCATGAACCACAAAAATCATACATCCACTGTTTCGTTCAGATTTTTTTTCTCTTGTTTTCCTCCTCTAAAAACTAGGTGCGTCTTATGGTCAGGTGCGTTTTATGGAGCGAAAAATACGGTAATATTTGTCCCTACTTTTTAAGCAATGGATCCTGCTTCATATCTCTAGAACGTAGCACCATACTGCGGATTTCCTGAAATTATATCTTGACCTTGTCAAGGTCAATAGAATATTTCTGATCATGTGATAGTTGTGGAGTCGCGAAAGAGAATCGGGGGTTGTTCCTCCCCCCCGAAGTACAACTTCTGACTTCCAATAGCAGGAGGCAGATCCATAAAATTTGAAGCAAATGGAATCACAATCACCCTGAAATCAATATCGCAATAAAACAATGTTGTGACAGAAAACTCAGCCTTCATGCCTCCTTCATTTGTTTGTTTTCCAAGGGCCCTGCCTGCAACACTGTAGCTCAATGAGGTTAAAGAGATCTTCTGAGAAAGATCCTATTGATTTTAATTACCAGGAAAAAAGCCCACAGGGACAAAAGAACTTTGCCTGTTTATTTAGCCAGTGCTGCGCTGCAGTATTCTGTAAGGAGAGATCAAATCACTTGCTCCCTTTATTACAATAATAATAAGGCTGAAAAAGTGCTTCAGGGGGCCTGGGAAGATTTTTAGGCAATAAGAGGCAAGCTTTTCATTTTGGAGGGGACAGACAGCAATTACTGATAATCAATATTAATTCAATTAAATTCATGTTATTTATATAATAAAAAGACTGTGCGATATTTTCAAAATATACTAACCAATGCAATGCGATGTGTTTTATTATAGATTGATTCTTATCATTACTAAATACATATTGAATGGTTAACAATGAGATGTTAATTAGTTGTGCAGGATGAAGGGATGCTATGGGCTCAGTGGTACAATAAATGTTTATAAGACCTGACTGGCCTGACAATGCAGTCTACTTAGGAGTTCACGATCCTGGGATATCAGTAGTCATTAGAGGGATGAATTCTGTCTGTCTTGGGCACGTTAAGAATTACTGATCATTTAGGACTCACCCTGCAAATCATGTTCTGATCGCAATGGCCTTGTCAGAACGCAATGTGAAATTGTGGTTCATACAGGAACAATCCTCAGGTTTCTCAGCTGCACTAGTTTAGTTAAACCATAGTTTAGCAGCTGAACCAGATTATTTCTTGTAGTGGTCCCAAAAGTGCTTGCATAAATCTGTAAGAAACTGCATAGGGCTTTTATGTAAATCCTAGATAGATAGATAGATAGATAGATAGATAGATAGATAGATAGATGATAGATGATAGATAGATAGATAGATAGATAGATAGATAGATAGATGATAGATAGATAGATAGATAGATAGATAGATAGATA
>JAXCMG010000115.1:318446-330946 GCA_034642415.1 Podarcis siculus
GATAGATAGATAGATAGATAGATAGATAGATAGATAGATAGATAGATAGATAAAAAGGTAAAGGTAAAGGATTCCTGACAGCTAAGTCCAGTCGCAGACGACTCTGGGGTTGGGGCACTCATCTTGCTTTATAGGCCGAGGGAGCCCGTGTTTGTCTGAAGACAGTTTTTCCGGGTCATGTGGCCAGCATGACTAAGCCACTTCTGGCGAAACCAGAGCAGCGCACGGAAACACCATTTACCTTCCCGCCAGAGTGGTACCTATTTATCTACTTGCACTGGCGTGCTTTCGAACTGCTAGGTTGGCGGGAGCTGGGACCGAGCAACGGGAGCTCACCCCGTCACAGGGATTCGAACCGCTGACCTTCTGATTGGCAAGCCCAAGAGTCTCAGTGGTTTAGACCACAGCGCCACACGCATCCCAGATAGATAGATGGAGTTCTGCTATATCTAAAATCTAAGAAGTGTGGAAGTATTCCTTGCTTCAGAGGAGAACCTTACATAAGCACTCTGGTACTTCCCTATGGGATCTTCCAGCCCTTGGGAGCCAACTCCTAGGGGCCAAGTCCCTTCGCCCCCAATAAAATATTTGAGCCCCCCCCCCCAGTTGATGGGCATTACTTTTCAAATGGTGGGCATGTGCCATTTCATGTGCTCGATTATGTGGGGCAGGGCCTATCTGCACACACACACACACACACACACACACACAAACACACACACACACATTTTATTCAAGTTGGCACCTCTCTTCCAGTCTGATGAATAAGTTGTGAAAGAGCTCCTGTTAAAAGTTTGTTTTCAATTAAAAGTGAGGAAGTTAAATTGGCAGTGCTCAGACCATGTGGAACTGGTTGGCAGAGCTTATTTAAGCCTTAGATATAACCCGAGTGTTTCTTGTGGATTGCACATGAATGCTTCCATTCTTTGTTTTGCTGACAAGGATTTCTCCATTACGCTTTGGTCTGCCACATCTGAGTTTTCAGAGAGCGGTTCTATGACTGGTCCTGTTTTAGTGAAGCCTGTAAATAACATGTCACTGCTGAGGTCAGTTTGGCACAACAACATCAGGCATGTGTCAGAGGTCATCATCTCATTTAAAGACTGCTTAAGAAGAATGTTCATCAAAATGGTATATGTCTTATTGAAGTGCTGTGTAATACATGATAGAGTGAGAACCAGATCAAAATAATTTGGGGGGTTTTCTCTGGTGGCTTTTAGAAGCAGATAATCGATTATATGAACATTCTAAGTACATTTTCTCATTTTCATGCATTTTTTAAAGGCCGTGTGATATTTAAAGGCCGTGTGATCTGATGGTTCAGATTGAAAACGGTGCTATCAATTAAAAAGGTGGCCACAAATTGACCTGCAGATTTTTAAAATGTTGTTTTTATCTTTATTTTTGTAATCATTTGTTGTTCCTCCACCACAAGTTCTTCTCCTGTATTTGGCACTCAGTAAATTGAGGGTGGGGACGCGGGTGGCGCTGTGGGTTAAACCACAGAGCTTAGGACTTGCCGATCAGAAGGTTGGCGGTTCGAATCCCCAAGATGGGGTGAGCTCCCGTTGCTCGGTCCCAGCTCCTGTCAACCTAGCAGTTTGAAAGCACGTCCAAGTGCAAGTAAATAAATAGGTACTGCTCTGGCAGAAAGGTAAACGGCATTTCCGTGCGCTGCTCTGGTTTGCCAGAAGCGGCTTCATCATGCTGGCCACATGACCTGGAAGCTGTACGCCGGCTCCCTCTGCCAATAAAGTGAGATGAGCGCCACAACCCCAGAGTCGGTCACGACTGGACCTAATGGTCAGGGGTCCCTTTACCTTTACCTAAATTGAGGGTGGAGTGATATTAGGAATCATACTGGCACCAATGGTGACAGGGGAGATTGCTGCTCCCATCCCAACTTAATCTGACATTCCACAAATGGAAATCAACGATGCCCAGATTTGTACTGAGCCTGTTTTTCCAACA
The DNA here is from genome assembly GCA_034642415.1 of Podarcis siculus. Classification (NCBI taxonomy): domain Eukaryota; kingdom Metazoa; phylum Chordata; class Lepidosauria; order Squamata; family Lacertidae; genus Podarcis; species Podarcis siculus. The sequence goes on from JAXCMG010000115.1 coordinate 320,418, forward strand.
AACTTTAATATTTCTGTAACTTGGAGCCAAGTTATTATTCAAAAGCCATCTGCTTTGTCACATGTTCACATGTGCATATTCACATGTTGATTACTGTAACCCTTTACTATCTGAAAGAACCTTAGGTGTACTGTTTGCAATAGATATTCGAGGACTCGATTTTCCTTTCTCCATAGTTCATCTTTCCCAAAGGCAAGGTTTAAAAGCCCGGATCTGCAATCGGTGGCGGACTTTCCTTCCTTGGGGTGTTTTTAAGCAGAGGTTGGATTGCCATTTGCCATGAGTGCTTTAGCTGAGATTCCTGTCTTGCAGCGGGTTGGACCATTGGGGTTCCTTCCATCATGAGTCTATGATTCTATAGCTTTGAGAAGTGGCGGAGAGAGTTTACAGTGGGTGCTGTCTAGCTGCACTAAGCGAGGGGCCTCCGCTGGCAGTCAGTGATGGTCAGCAGAGACCTGTCTCTCACTGATACGTTCCACTTCAGACTGAATAAAGTTATGTATATAACCGAATGTATTACCATAAGCCCTTCCAATGCCCTCCTCAAAGGATTCAGTTTAAGAACTCTTTCCCTGACACCTCGCTTTCGATGTGGTAAGAGCAGGGCCAGATTTAGGTTTGATGAGGCCCTAAGCTACTGAAGGCAATGGGGCCCTTTATGTGTCCAGCTGTCCTTTGTCAACAACAAATTGTCGCTGTTTTTTGTGTTGAATATATGCTATATGGTAATTTATGGACCTAAAGGGACCCCTGACCGTTAAGTCCAGTCACGGACGACTCTGGGGTTGCGGTGCTCATCTCGCTTTAGTGGCCAAGGGAGCCGGCGTTTGTCTGCTGACAGCTTCTGGGTCATGTGGTCAGCATGACTAAGCCGCTTCTGGCGAACCAGAGCAGCGTACGGAAACGCCGTTTACCTTCCCGCCGGAGTGGTACCTATTTATCTACTTGCACTTGGACGTGTTTTTGAACTGCTAGGTTGGCAGGAGCTGGGACTGAGCAACAGGAGCTCACCCTGTCGTGGGGATTCAAACCACCAACCTTCTGAGCGGCAAGCCCTAGGCTCTGTGGTTTAGACCACAGCGCCACCTGCCCCCATGGACCTAATAGGTATGTAAGCCCATTTGCACATGTTGCCATGCAGCCAGTCCATGCAGAATGTAGGCACCCTATATACAGAAATGAGCAAACCAGTGATATTTTAGGGAGCAGGCTAGCAGGCGGGGCCCATTACTTACATCATAGGAGCCGACACAACAGAAAACACTGTTGCTGTATGTAGGTTTTATTTTATTTGTTTTTCATCTTATATTTTGGAAATGTACATCCAGGTTTTTTCTCTTTAAATTTTTTGGGGGTCCCCAAGAGAGTGGGGTCCTAAGCTACAGCTTGTTTAGCTTATACGTAAATCCGGCACTGGGTTGTATGCTGAACACCCTCAGAATCCCTGAGAGTATGTGGGTAAGCAGTCCCTTTTTGACAGAAAGGAACCTGATATAACCAAGCATAAGAAGATAACTGTGCCAGTCCAAACCATTCCCTTTATTGCCCTGCCTAAGCAGTTACACATGCCTCTCTGAGGCAAATTCTAGTTTCCCTTCACTGGGAATGTTGTCTTTTCCCACTGCAAGTAGACCAGCGAGTCCCCTGGTTTCAGAACAGCGATCCTGGATTGAGCTTTTGTTAAAGGCGGAACAGTAAATTTCTTGTTTCCGCTTGGTGGTGAGGTGTTTAATTGTTGCTTAGTTTTGCCAGCTGAGTAATTCACAGTGAAGTGTTACAATCAGCCACTAGTAGTTAAGCATTTCATTAGGGAGGTACCAGTGAACAACCATGACATCTTACTGCAGGTGCCGACTCTGCAGGTGGAGAGAGGCTAAGCCACCGCTCCTCTTCAATGGGCAAGCCATCTGTAGAAAACCAAGCCTGCAAAAGCCATTGAAGAGATGGCAGAAAGCATTCTGAAAGAGGGGGGAAGGATTGTATTCAGATGAGGATCTTTCATTCCACAAATGCAGCTGGGTAAAGCCTGGGACCTGGGAGGTAAAAGGTAAAGGTAAAGGGACCCCTGGCAGTTAAGTCCAGTCGCAGACGACTCTGGGGTTTTGGCGCTCATCTCGCTTTACTGGCCGAGGGAGCCGGCGTTTGTCTGCAGACAGCTTCTGGGTCATGTGGCCAGCATGACTAAGCCGCTTCTGGCGAACCAGAGCAGCGCACAGAAACGCCGTTTACCTTCCCGCCAGAGTGGTACCTATTTATCTACCTGCACTCTGACATGCTTTCGAACTGCTAGGTTGGCAGGAGCAGGGACCGAGCAACGGGAGCTCACCCCATCGCGGGGATTCGAACCGCCAACCTTCCGATCGGCAAGCCCCAGGCTCTGTGGTTTAGACCACAGCGCCACCCGCATCCCTGGGACCTGGGAGACAAGGGTTCAAATCCCCACTCGGCCATGAAGCTCACTGGTAGGTATCCTCAAATCAGTCACTGTCTCTAAGACTAACCTATCTCACAGGGTTGTTCTGAAGATAAAATGGGGAGGAGGAATGCCATGTACACCACACCGAGCTGTTTGGGGAAATGATGGGATACACATGCACTAAATAATAAATATTGCTCAATATCACAAACAGAAAGGGGCACAGAGAAGGACAACATGCAGCTCTCTAGGCCCCTGGGTCCTGGCCATACCATCAGAGGACTGCAAACACATTTATGCAGGCTGAGACCCTACCTGCCCGCAGACTGTCTCGCCAGAGTGGTGCATGCTCTAGTTATCTCCCGCTTGGACTACTGCAATGCGCTCTACGTGGGGCTACCTTTGAAGGTGACCCGGAAACTGCAATTAATCCAGAATGAGGCAGCTAGATTGGTGACTGGGAGTGGCCGCCGAGACCACATAACACCGGTCCTGAGAGATCTGCATTGGCTCCCAGTACGTTTCTGAGCACAATTCAAAGTGTTGGTTCTGACCTTTAAAGCCCTAAATGGCCTTGGGCCTGTATACCTGAAGGAGTGTCTCCACCTCCCATCATTCAGCCCAGACACTGAGGTCTAGCGCCGACAGCCTTCTGGCGGTTCCCTCACTGTGAGAAGTGAGGTTACAGGGAACCAGACAGAGGGCCTTCTTGGTAGTAGCACCCACCCTGTGGAACACCCTCCCTTCAGATGCGAAGGAAATAAGCAGTTATCCTATCTTTAAAAGACATCTGAAGGCAGCCCTGTTTAGGGAAGTTTTTAATATTTAATGCTGTACTGTTTTTAACATTTGATTGGGAGCCGCCCAGAGTGGCTGGGGAGACTCAGCCAGATGGGCGGGGTATAAATAATAAATTATTATTATTATTTATGCATTGAATTATGCATGATTCTTGCAATAATATATGTACTTAGCACATGGATGATAATGGCATGATGCTATTGACACGTGAAGAACATAAAATGGATTGGGGAGATGCTTTGGCATCCTTTTGAGTAAATCAAAGCAACGCATAAAAACATCACATGACAGAGGAATTATTTCACCTTAGTTTGAAAATAAGTATTGGATAAAACCTTACTTGGGATTAAGTCCTGTGGACCTCAGTGGGGCTTACTTCTGAGTAGACATGTATGGGGTTGCATTTCATTTCACAAACATGTGTGGCAGAATATTTCAGTCCAATTTTTCCGACACATGTGGGAGCACTGAGATTCCCTTCCTGCAATCTAAATTTGCTTTCCTGAAAATATAAATTGGCTCTGGGGTAAAATTAATATTGATTTCTAAAGGATGTTATTGACATGGGATGTGGTAAATTGTTAACTATTAGCACATACATCGGTATTATACTGGGGGGGGGGGGAATTGATTTTAAAAAAAGAGGAAAATCTTCAAACATTCCACAGCTGCCTAACCAATAGCTTCCTCTAGAGGGAGTGTTATGATTATTATTGATTATTATTTAAGTACAGTACTGTGACTTAAGCACTATGACACTTTATTGAACAGCACAAGCAAAACAAAAAAATGGTCCCTACCCCTATTAACCTACAGTCTACATTTTGAGTGTAAACAACAAGCAAAGGTAGCAGAATACATGTAAAAAAAAACAGGGATACATTTCAAATAGTTTCAGCAACTGTTCACATGCTCTGTGGGTGTGTGGGTGGCGCAATGGAGTTCACCTCTGGTGCTTTGACCAAAAGTCGGGTTGCTCCAGAGCTACCATTATTTATCTTTCTTGCAGACAATTGATACTGACTTACTGCCACATTTTGCTGCCATTTAAAAACGCGAACACAGATATCATTATAGGCATGCTCTAAATTGCGACACCAGCCAATCAGGGATGATCATGTGCTTGTGATATGACATCACGACACCACGTAGCCAATAGGATTTGGTTATGGGACGATGTCATGAGGCCATTCGCTGAGATAATGCTTCTGGCATCATACTGCCTTTGCAGAAAATGTCAGCTGCACAGATGTCGGAAGGAGGGGAAGAAGACCACAACCAAAATGATAGTCAGTGGGGATGAACGGCCACATGAATGGATGACAACAAAGGAGCCAACTCCTAGGGGCTAAGGTATAAATAAAATATTTGAGGGGGCCAGGGGACCCTGAAGTTGATGAGCATTGCCATACAAATGGTGTGTGTGCCGTGTCATGTGATTGGTGATGCAGGCATAGCTGCCAACTTACAGATTTGAAAATAAGGGACCAGCAGCCTAAAAAATAAGGGATCAGCAGCCAAAATAAGGGATTTTTCGGGCACAGGTATGTTCAACTTCTGAGCCCCTCCAAGCCAAAGGCAGAAAGCCCAGCCAACAGCCAAACAAAGCCTGAAGCCTCAGGGAAAACCACCGTCACCTCTCCACTGGGAAGCGCTGAGCAAAGGCGAGTCCCCAGGCAACGCAGCTGATTTGATCAGCACAAGGCATGCAAGCTCCACCCCCCAGTCGTTCTTAGACTTCTTATTGGGTGAGCAGCGCAGCCAAGCAACACAGTTGGAGCCTCCCTCCTCCCTGGCCGGCAGGGAGGGAGGGAGAGGAGCTGCTTCCTTTGAAACCCGGGAAGTTTAAGGGACATCATCAATCCGGGACAGCAGCAGGACACAGCACTGGGATAAGGGACTGTCCCGCCAAATAAGGGACACTTGACAGCTATGGATGCAGGGCAGGGCTTACCTGGGCCCCCCAATATTTTATTCAAGTTGGCACTCCTGGATGACAAGATGGGAGAAGTACTACCAGGCAATGTCTAGTTGTGACACTGCAAATAACAGAATCCTAGAATCCTAAATTTGTAACGTTGGAAGGCACCCTGCGGGTCATCTATTCCAACCCCCTGCAATGCAGGAATCTCAGCTGAAGCATCCATGACAGATAGCCATCCATTGTTGGCATCTGTCTGTCTCGTGTACTTTTGTCACCTGTGGTACAATTGACATAACTGTCCATTCAAAAATCTTACCTTGCTAGTTAACAGCCTGCCAGACTGGGTGCCCAGGTTGGCCCCTTAATCCTTCCATGTTCTAGCTATCACGTTTCGTTCTGCCAGCAAAAAATAATAATGGCTGATCAAATCCTTACACTTCAAATCTTTATTTTGGCCTGTGTACAGTTTCAAAGGGGCAGACTGCGGATCTACTGCTATATTTTGCTTCGCAATTTTTTCACATCTCAAAGAAGCAGAAAGGCTCTCAAAATACATGAGCCCAGTTTTATTACACCCTCCCCTGTAAACAGAGGATATTGCAGACATACATGACAATCTTCTAGGAGTTCAAGTATCAGCGATGTACCAGGCCTAACATCTAACCCTTGACCTGAGCTACTAATATTGTGTTAATAGGGGGTCTCTCTCATACTGCATTCATTCTTGGTCCTCAATAACAGTAGCAAGATATTTCCTCCACACTGCTTCAAGACCAGACATGGTACCTCCTCCTGCCTCTATCAAACACTGATGAATCTTAAAGAGCTGCCATTTTATTTTTTGTATTCCATCAGCAAAAGACATTCTACCTGTTATGTACTGAAGTTCTCACCCTGGGCCAGCAGGGGGATACTGTAGATAGTTCAGGTCCACATATGCAAATAAGGGATTGAAAGTGGTGTTCAGTGATTGGATAGTTACAGAAAATGGTTACTGTTGCGTTCTAGTGGAGCTCTATATAAGCAGGCTGGCTGAACCCTTCAGTTTAGTTCTGTTCTGGCCTGTGAATAAACAAGAGCTGATTGAAGAATCACTGTGTCGTCTGATATGTTCACCCACAACTTAACACTACCCAGTCTGTTCTTGTGATATATACCATTTTTGTATCTTTCTGCATTTTTTCCACCTGTTAGCTAGAAGGTAAGAACCTTTTCCTCAAAATTCATAGTATTTTTTGTTTCAGATACTATTGACTATTATTTTTCTGATTTCTATTACTCTCTGTTTCTACCTTTTGCTCTCAATTTGTGAGTATAAAGCCTGTTTTCATGTCTGGAGACAGTTTTCTATTTCTTTCCTTTTCAATTACTCTGCATTCTGGGTTATTTTTCCTGGTTTCCGTCATGCGTTCTCCACAGGGCTTCCCAAAGGTGAGTGCTAGTCACATCATGTATGGCCTTCTCATGAATAGAGATATCTTAGGACCTCTTGAATTTTCTCTCTAGCTAATTGGTGAGTTACCAAGACGGGACTGTACCTCCAGCTAATTGTGTTTTGTACTGGTCTTAATATTTTTAAGACTGGCTGTACTGGAGCAAAATCGCTCATCTTAATTACTCCAGTATCTGAGAGAAATGCTTCCCACATTATCTCAGCATCAGCCAAGATGTCAATCTCATAGATATGCCTGCTTTCCTGAAGAGATAGCTGAGCACCCAGCCCATTGCCTGGAGAAATATGTCTTCACTATGCTGTAAGAGATATGAGGTTGGAGTCGCACAAGTCAGCTAGCAAGGCCTCCCATTGCTCCAGTTTGGTGTCATAAAAGAGAGTGAGACACATAGCTGTCAACTTACTGATTTGAAAATAAGGGATCAGCAGCCAAAATAAGGGATCAACAATTACTTTGATAAAATACATATTTTGTTGTGTGCAAATGGCTTTAGATACCTATTAGGTCCATAAATTACCATATAGCATATATTCAATACAAAAAAACAGCAACAATTTGTTGTTGACAAAGGACAGCTGGACATAGAAAGGGCCCCATTACCTTCAGTAGCTTATTTAAGGGACATCATCAATAAGGGACAGCAGCGGGACATGGCGCTGGGATAAGGGACTGTCCCGCCAAATAAGGGACGCTTGACAGCTATGGTGAGACAGTTGAGACCTTCTGCGGTTAGTTGCTCTGCCATTAGAACAAAAGACTCAAGCTTGTGACTTAAAATAATTTAAGTGAAAACTATTGTTAGGAAACTCACAGCGCAATATGTTTTCCCATCTCATCCCTCCTCTCTTTCTCATGGCGAATGCTTTTTGACACGAATCATTAAGTCCTCCAGGCATGGGACCATCTCAGCCAGCTACCAATTATTTAGGAACCTGGCTCTTTCGACTGCTTGCTGTAAGAAATTGCTCCCATTCAAAAACATGAGCTGTGAGTTTAATATTAATCAAAACAGGCAGATGCCAGTAGGAAAGTGTGTCCAACATGATTATGAGATAAATGAAAGAGACTATGTGTTCTAGAGGAATGCGCCCAGTCTCTGGTCAACCAGTCCTGAACATGCGAGATGCTAAAAGTTCTGTGGATGAAACAGCCAGCTATCTCAAATGACCAACAAATGTTTTTAGGTAGGGCATTGCTTGATGAACAGTTCTGTGTAACTGAAAAGCTTGTCTACTGATTTTTTAAAAGGCCCCCGTGCAACACAGCATCTTTCTTTTTCGTATCAGAAGATGGCAGAGCTGGGAAGACAAACAGAAGTACTGTACTGAGGTAGCGGCTGAAATCAGAAGCAATATTTGGGAAACTGCAGAGACATTTTTCTCATAGAAATATTCCAAATCTTTGAAAGCTATTTTCATTGGAGGAAGTTGATCCCTCAAAATAATAATAATAATAATAATAATAATAATAATAATAATAATAATAATGTACCTGTGCTCTGAAAATCCCTTATTTTTGCTGCTGGTCCCTTATTTTCAAATCTGTAAATTGACAGCTATGCCACTTGCCCAATGGAGTTTTCTCCATTCTTCTCCCACCCTGGCCGGGTTTGGTTGGGTCAGGAGAACTCCTATCACCCTGTGTGTGATGGGGAAGGAGAGGGGGGTCGTTCCATCTGGTAAGGTGAAATGCTTGTGTAAAATGAATGTTCATCATAGCACAACGTTGAATTCCACCCGCTGTGTGTCTTCAAACATGCAGAAGCAGCCAGTGGTACAGCCTTTCCTGGATTATACCACTTCAGATTGTGGGAAGGGAATCACATCTTTCAGTGCTCCCTTGCATTCAAACAAACCTTCTAAAAACACAGAAAGCCAGCACATCAGTGTATGGTTAGTGTTTTTCACAAGGGAGAATGTTCAAAATGTGATCTCCTGTCTGCAATCAGAGGTGATACAATGCAGAGAAGTATCGCGATGTGTTATTTCTTCATGTCTGAATCAGCTTGAATTCCCCATGATTTAAGTGGAGCTTCTTTCTATGCAATGTTTTTAAGATTAGAGTATGGCTATTTTAAAAAACCAAAAACCTTTCAGTTGTAGAATGTCCTTCAAAATTTACCCCTAGCAAACAACCCAACACTACTGTGTCACTGTGTTTGAAAAAGTCACATTTTAAAGCTTTTCTTCCACAATTCCCAAAGTCTAGGACTTCCTCTCTAGTTAATTAATTCCTGCTTAATAACTAGAAACAATGTTGTAGCCCTCTTCTGGTGTCAGAAAAATGATACATGTCTTACTATCCTGGACCTTTTAAGTTCAGGGAAGCATATAGATTGAGTAGAGCAGTCATTACTTGCTTCTAATTAACTGGTCTTTTTTCTTTTACCCCTTTATTATTCCGGAGCTTTGAAATATTTATATCGGCGTAAGCTTAGCAAATAATTTTAGCGAAGTCTAGTAATAAGCCAGTTACACAGTATATTTCCAAAGATGTTTGCCATGCTCATCTTTTTTCTCTCTTAACAGTAACAAAGGCACATCAAGTTACGTTTCAAAATGATACTTAAGTGCTCACTTTTACGATTCCCCTCTTCACCCTCCCGAGGGACTTGCAGCTTGACAGTGCTCTTGGATCCTGCTTTGTCACTTGAGTTTTAAGTGACCTCCATGACTTTCCAAAATAACACATGCTCTGTTAACCTCCTCCCCAGAGTCCTGCAATGCACTCTGTTGCAGGACCACCCTTGAATACAGTCCAAAGATTGCAACCGATATCAAAATGCCTTAAGGGGTGTTGACTGGTTTGGACGGAGACACCAGTTTCCACTGGCTGCCAATATGCAAATATGAAGGGACTGGGCTGTTTGATTTGCTTCCTAGAGCCAAGTGTCCTTTTTTGATGTTAGGTTTGTTTGTGGAAGCTCAAAGGGGACTCCTTGAGAAGACAAACGTCAGTGGATCTCAGGAGGTACCAAAGAACACTCTTGAAGAGAGGGAAGTGTTGACTAAGATCCTAACGACTCTAAACTGAAATAATTTTGCTGAACAGACTTCTAGGGAGGAACCAGTTTAGCTAGGGCTAATCTATCGGCAATCTACACAGAATTTGCTTGATGGTTGACATTAATTTGATTTTAATTTGATTTAATTAATTTTTATAATGAATGTTTTTAGAATGTCGGATTATTTTGATTGTTAGCCGCCCTGAGCCCAGCTTCGGCTGGAGAGGGCGGGATATAAATAAAATTTATTATTATTATTATAGGGCTAGCAGGCCGCATTTATCCTAATTCAGGTTGCAGTCCAGTCCATACTTATTCAGGGAACAATCCCCATGGAGTTCAATGGGGTTCTTTTCCGGGTTTGGTTCTGGGGATCCATGCATAAATGCAAAATCACGTAAAGCTGCGAATCCCCAGAACCGCTTCCCACGCCCAGGCAAAACCATCCCTACCTGAGCTTCTAACTTGGTAGGGTGCTGTTTTATTTTGAGGGTGAAGTTGTTTTAAATTGTTGTTAACTGTTATATGTTAATTTGGATTTTTGGATTTGCGGACTGGAGTATTGGTTAGGGGCTTGCGGGGGGGGGAGTTTATTGTTTACTAAGGTGTACACATTAGTATTGTTAATTGTTTTGATTAATTTTATTAAGTTTGGTTATCTTTATTATGTGTTTTGTGCTCCGATTATTTTTATCATGTATTTTGTCCTTTGTATATTGTAACTTTGTGCTGTGAACCGTCCTGAGACCTGTGAGTTTAGGGTGGTATACAAATTTAATTAATAAGTAAATAAGTAAATATATCACATGCTTAAAGCTGGGCAACCACCAAATTCTTGAGCGCCTTGCCCAAAACAAACACGGCAGTAGTACTTGCATGCCTCTAGTTCAGGCATAGGCAAACTTGGCCCCCTGGATGTTTTGGGACTAC
>JAXCMG010000115.1:335946-348032 GCA_034642415.1 Podarcis siculus
CAAGGCTTTATAGGCTTTATAGGTCAGGGACGCGGGTGGCGCTGTGGGTTAAACCACAGAGCCTAGGACTTGCCGATCAGAAGGTCGGCGGTTCAAATCCCCACGACAGGGTGAGCTCCTGTTGCTCGGTCCCAGCTCCTGCCAACCTAGCAGTTTGAAAGCACGCCAAAGTGCAAGTAGATAAATAGGTACCACTCTGGCAGGAAGGTAAACAGTGTTTCCATGCACTGCTCTGGTTTGCCAGAAGCGGCTTAGTCATGCTGGCCACATGACCCAGAAGCTGTACGCCGGCTCCCTCGGCCAATAAAGCGAGATGAGCGCTGCAACCCCAGAGTCAGTCACGAGTGGACCTAATGGCCAGGGGTCCCTTTACCTTTTTAGGTCAAAACCAGCACTTTGAACTGGGCCCAGAAACTTGCTAGCAGCTAATGTAGTCAGGCGAGGATCAGTGTTAAAGGATAACAAAGGAAGCAAAATAAGTTAATTGTTGCGTGTACTTAAAACTTGAGCACAATTGTGCCCGAAGCAAAGGCTCTCCTTTTTTTGCGGTGTGCCACCAGTGCATTTTTGTAAGCTTCCCCACATCCTTGAAACAGGATGGATTAGAAATAAAGGTAATAATGATTGGTTCAGCAATGGGTTAGGGTTGGAATCCAAAGAACGGCTTTCAATGTGTGCCGGGGTTTCTCGTGTGTTCCTCAACACCAGTCCCTCAGGGAAGATTGTAAATATACAGCCATTGTGTTAAAACAGGCCACTGTGATCAAGTTTGAAGAATGTTCTTGCCCCATAGGTCTGAAACAATGTCATCTACAATTATGGCAGTAATATGGCACTCTCATTTTATAGTTTGGTTGGGTAGACACATATCTACATGTTGTTGTTGTTTAGTTGTTTAGTCGTGTCCGACTCTTCATGACCCCATGGACCAGAGCACACCAGGCACTTCTGTCTTCCACTGCCTCCCGCAGTTTGGTCAAACTCATGCTGGTAGCTTCGAGAACACTGTCCAACCATCTCGTCCTCTGTCGTCCCCTTCTCCTTGTGCCCTCCATCTTTCCCAACATCAGGGTCTTTTCCAGGGAGTCTTCTCTTCTCATGAGGTGGTCAAAGTATTGGAGCCTCAGCTTCACGATCTGTCCTTCCAGTGAGCACTCAGGGCTGATTTCCTTCAGAATGGAGAGGTTTGATCTTCTTGCAGTCCATGGGACTCTCAAGAGTCTCCTCCAGCACCATAATTCAAAAGCATCAATTCTTCGGCAATCAGCCTTCTTTATGGTCCAGCTCTCACTTCCATACATCACTACTGGGAAAACCATAGCTTTTACTATACGGACCTTTGTTGGCAAGGTGATGTCTCTCTACTTTTTAAGATGCTGTCTAGGTTTGTCATTGCTTTCCTCCCAAGAAGCAGGCGTCTTTTACCGTAATTTCGTGACTGCTGTCACCATCTGCAGTGATCATGGAGCCCAAGAAAATAAAATCTCTCACTGCCTCCATTTCTTCCCCTTCAATTTGCCAGGAGGTAATGGGACCAGTGGCCACAATCTTCGTTTTTTTGATGTTGAGCTTCAGACCATATTTTGCGCTCTCCTCTTTCACCCTCAATAAAAGGTTCTTTAATTCCTCCTCATAGGGTCCGGTATTTCCTGGCTGTTTGGGTTTCAGGGCAACTTACAGAGCTTTCTGCATTCTCAATTCTATCCAATTCCTCTTCTACTCTTTTCCACAAATGAAAAACAATGTTTCTATGTGCTTAAGCTGCAGGCTTAATATCACCATTATTGAGGAGCTTGGGCTGGTAATCCATATACTTGTCTATGTTGCTGTACACATATTTGTGTGAGCTTGGGGGAAAATGGTCCAGACAAGTTAGCAGAGCATTGCTGACCGTTGCTTCGGCGCCGTGGATGCTTGATAGTTAAGAAAGGCATCATTAAAAATAGCTGTTGCGTGACCAGGCAGCGACAGCCCCAGCCCCCAGGGATCATAAGGAAGGAATAAAGACTCTGACAACGCTATATGGAATTAAAATTAGGCCACAACTTTATTAAACTTCCGAATGTAGGAAAACTTTGGCTTATCCCTCCCAGCCCCCCAGCCAGGGGGAACTGGGGCTCATCAGGGTAAATGGGATATGGGGGTGTTCTGCGAGACGTAAGTGTAGCAGGCAGTCCAGCCCATATCCCTACACGCAGGGTAGTTCACTGTCAGCCTTTCAGTTTATGGCCAGTGACACCTATATATATAACCCCTTTAAGAGGGGGACCCTGGAATCACCGCCATAGGGGGGTGGGTCACCACTTCACGCCCCCCCCCCATATAGGGAAGAAAAGACTAAAGGATTCCACCCAAGGCCATAACCGCCAAATTTGTGACGAATTGCTATGGGGAAGACAAAACCTGCCAATGCAGGATAATTTCTTCCCGGTCCTTCTACAGCAACCAGTCAAAGACCGTAGCAGCGCCAGCTAAACAGGAAGAAAAAGTTAACCTGCAAACAAGAAACATTAAACAAAGGGAGGGTAGGGAGGGTGAATCTCCAGAGCCGACTGCCTGGCTATTGTCAGCTCCACCCCCTATTTATAAATGGGGCTGGCCCCACCTCCCAGTAAGAAACTAGATTACTGAGGCTGGGCATGAACCTCCAAAAATTAACACTGAGAGGCAAGCCAGCCCCTGTTGCCAGTAAGCTCCCTGGAAACTCTAGCACCACGCGCGGTCCTGCAAAGGGCACCCACAATGTAAAGTGTGAGTGCTCATTGTCTGAACATCCTAGAATTGCAGCTGTGTTTGGAACAGTCTATGTATTGAGACATCACCTTGCCAACAAAGGTCCGTATAGTAAAAGCTATGCTTTTCCCAGTAGTGATGTATGGAAGTGAGAGCTGGACCATAAAGAAGGCTGATCGCCGAAGAATTGATGCTTTTGAATTCTGGTGCTGAAGGAGACTCTTGAGAGTCCCATGGACTGCAAAAAGATCACACCTATCCATTCTTAAGGAAATCAGCCCTGAGGGCTCACTGGAAGGACAGATCCTGAAGCTGAGGCTCCAAGACTTTGGCCGCCTCATGAGAAGAGAAGACTCCCTGGAAAAGACCCTGATGTTGGGAAAGATGGAGGGCACAAGAAGGGGACGACAGAGGATGAGATGGTTGGATAGTGTTCTCGAAGCTACCAGCATGAGTTTGACCAAACTTGTGGGAGGCAGTGGAAGACAGGAGTGCCTGGCATGCTCTGGTCCATGGGGTCACAAAGAGTCGGACACGACTAAACGACTAAACAACAACAACATGTATTGATAGTGGCTGTTATAATCCATACAGATAAACCTTCACATACGTTTCTTGCAAGAATGCGTATGCTTGTAAGTTTGTTTCGGCACAGCGTTTACTGAGGCACCCGTATCAATGAAAATCTCTGTTGTTCATGTATGGGAATTTTACACTGAGGTAAAACAGCTCACGCTGGTGTATTGGGGATATGGCCAATGCGTGTGCGCCACTGAGGTTGTCCGTGGTTGAGAGATCAGCTCCCTCCGAAAACAATTCAGCATTAGGATCAATTGCAATAGGATCAGGATCAATTGCATTAACAGCTTTCTGTCTCTTTGGATTTCTGTCGTGGACGGCCTGAGAAATTGTTGAGATGTTGGTCTTTGCGAGCTGTAAAGGTGAAGGGACCCCGACCATTAGGTCCAGTCGTGACCGACTCTGGGGTTGCGGCGCTCATCTCACTTTATTGGCCGAGGGAGCCAGCATACAAATTCCGGGTCATGTGGCCAGCATGACTAAGCCACTTCTGGTGAACCAGAGCAGCGCATGGAAACGCCGTTTACCTTCCCGCCGGAGTGGTACCTATTTATCTACTTGCACTTTGATGTGCTTTCGAACTGCTAGGTTGGCAGGAGCAGAGACCGAGCAACAGGAGCTCACCCCGTCACAGGGATTTGAACCACCGAACTTCTGATCGGCAAGTCCTAGGCTCTGTGGTTTAACTCACAGCGCCCCCTGTGTGCTGTAGACTGGAGCAAAATGGTTCCACTTGCTACATTTGCCACAGACACTTGTTTTGGCTGGGCAAGTGTGCTCATGAGAATATTGTCGCACAGGTTTCCATGCCCTCAATCTCTGCCAAGCACTAGCAGGATTCCAGAGGGCACCAGGCCTAGGGTTTTGTTTCCATTGGGAAAACTGAGGCACAGCAGAAGCTAGTGTCTTTAAGAAATATTGCTGTGCACATATTTACACCTGGTGTCTTCAGTGTTTGCTTTGTACTGAGCTTGTATCCTAGAACAATAGGCAGGTAGGATCCTAGAAGGCCGCAACCTGATTGGCCTGCAGGAACAGTCCAATCAGGCTCCTGGAGAGGAGTTGAATCAGCCAATCACACGTGACCCATTGTGTAAATAATGTATACATAGCCAGAGGTTTGGGGGGAAAGCACTCACTCACTCACTGTTTCCCATGAGCTGAAATAAAGAGCATGAAATCAACACTCAACTCAGAGTATATTTCAGTGTTACATCCCAATTCCCCCCCCCCTCAAAGCTTCATTAAACTTGGGTTCAAAGCAGCATGGCTCTGGGTCTCCCGGTGAGAGCGCCACGTGGAGTTCTGCCTTTGTTCTTCTTCTCCTTCCCAGAACACCTTTAGATTTCAAAAAGGACAAAATTCCTGTGACATCATGCCCCACACCCTCCGTCACCTTGACAACCCGCCAGTTCTCCTGTCCATTGGAGGGGGGGCAGTTCTTCAGGATTGCCAGTGGTCCTTAAAAGCTCAGTACCAGTGGTGTAGTGGTTAAGAGCGGTAGTCTCGTAATCTGGGGAACAGGGTTCGATTCCACACTCCTCCACATGCAGCTGCTGGGTGACCTTGGGCCAGTCACACTTCTCTGAAGTCTCTCAGCCCCACTCACCTCACAGAGTGTTTGTTGTGGGGGAAGAAGGGAAAGGAGAATGTTAGCCGCTTTGAGACTCCTTTGGGTAGTGATAAAGCGGGATATCAAATCCCAAACTCTTCTTCTTCTTCTTCTTCCCCATGGTTCCCTAATGGCTCTGCACTTAGCTAGCCTGCATAAGCTAACCCAGGAATTAGTTCTGCAGCTTGTATTTCCCCCTCATTTCCCAAATATTATCTTAATACTACTGTTTATTCATTTCTAATATTCACTAACAGACTCTGGTTCCCTAGATCTATGACAGTAGTCTCCTTCTACTTCCCAGTGGTACCATGAAGAATCCTGATATTGTGTTTAAATTACTGGTGTCTCCGCAGCTTGAACCTTAGCTCTCCCCACCACAGACTTACCGTATTTTTTGCTCTATAACACTCACTTTTTCCCTCCTAAAAAGTAAGGGGAAATGTGTGTGTGTGTTATGGAGAGAATGCAGGCTGTGCAGCTATCCTAGAAGCCAGAACAGCAAGAGGGATCGCTGCTTTTGCTGTGCAGTTCTGGCTTCTGGGATTCAGAATATTTTTTTTCTTGTTTTCCTCCTCCAAAAACTAGGTGCGTCTTGTGGTCTGGTGTGTCTTATAGAGCGAAAAATACGGTAATCATAATTGATTAAGCAGCAGTGCAGGCCTCTATTTATTGAGCCATCTTGTAGCGTGGGAAGAGTCCAGGCATTCGGGGAGTGGCAGATCTGAACCCCTCAAAATTACCCTCCTGTGGCATGAGCAAAGATATCCTTTGAAATATCCGAACTCACAGCTCCCTGTCAGTATTGCTGAATTCCCCGGGAAGCAGCTAGGTTTTCTCAAATGTGCATGAAACTCATCCATGCTTCTGCCTTGCCTAGTGGAACTTATGCACCTCAAAATCAATGTTTTTCTTTGGATAAAAGTACTTTGTCAGTGCCTCCTTTGCTTTCATATCATCATCCTCCCCTCCTGAATCTGGAAGGGTGATGAAGACGTCAGGTATTTGTTCTCCAACACAGAGCTGAAAGAAAGCACACTTTCTAGTACTGCAGTCTATTTCCATGGCACAGAAACCATTTCCTGTTGTGGGATGTGAAACACAAGATCAGTCAAGAACAACATTCCTAGAGTGAACATGTTTACACAAGGGGAGGGATGTTTGTCCAGCCAGCAGGTAAACTTCCTGTTTCCTTCTGGGCTGGGACAGACTTCATCTGCATGTGACTAGAGGTGGGTGTGGCCTCACCTGTGCAGGTAATGACAAAAGCACAGGGCAGGGCAGCCATCTCTCTCTCTTTCACCACATGCATCGAAGAAACAACATCTACTAAGCCAAAGATGCCCTCTTGGCTTCCAGGCAAGAGAGGACAAAGGGACTGTCTTCTTATAAGATAGATTCCAAGTGTATGTTACTTCATTAAGCTAAGTCTGCCTTCTGGGATCTGATTGTGAACAGAATGTGAGTAAACTCTTTTTATACTTTTGTAAAAGACTGTGTCGTCTCTTCTATTTTATGAGGGAATAAGGGGAAAATACCAGAACAGTTATTATAGAGGCTTTAGCGAGCCTGAGCAAACGCTGCCGTTGCAAACTTAAAATAAAGGGGAATGTATTACTCTGCTGAAATTGGGGAACTTGTTAACACAAGTTGGATAAGGATATAATCAGACAATATACCCTCTCCTGCATCCCTGAACATTCCCACACCTGTCTCTGTTGCTGTTTATCCATGTGGGGTCCTCAGGTTGTATGGGAATCATGAGCATCAAATGAGGTAGAGGCTGGGACAACAGCCCTAGCAGGTCTAGTTCCCTATGACCAGTCTTATACACAACAGGAAGAGGAAATAAGAAAACTCGCATGCCTACTAACTAAGCAGCAGGTATGAAGGCTTTGCGAGTGAAGTAGGTCTCTGCCAGTGTCCAGAAGATCACATAGTGCTCTGTGTGAGTTCTTAAATATCTGGTCGCCATTGCAAGATGTAGACCCTACCACGGTTTCTGTGGCTTACTGTTGAGTCCAGGAAAAGCCTGGGGGGGGGGGAATATTGCATCCCTTTGAGTTGGCATGAAACTGTCCTGCTGACTGCATGCTATGCTTTTAGGTAAAGGGACTCCTGACCATTAGTTCCAGTCTTGGCTGACTCTGGGGTTGCAGCACTCATCTCGCTTTACTGGCCAAGGGAGCCGACGTACAGCTTCCGGGTCATGTGGCCAGCAGGACTAAGCCGCTTCTGGCGAACCAGAGCAGCGCACGGAAACGGCGTTTACCTTCCCACCGGAGCGGTACCTATTTATCTACTTGCACTTTGACGTGCTTTCAAACTGCTAGGTTGGCAGGAGCTGGGACCGAGCAACGGGAGCTCACCCCCATCGCGGGGATTCGAACCGCCGACCTTCTGATCAGCAAGTCCTAGGCTCTGTGGTTTAACCCACAGCACCACCCGCGTCCCTAATTTAAGTAGGTTGTTATAATTGTTCTCTCTGTGTTGTATAAATTATAAAATGAAAGAACCAAGTAAATAAACTTAACCAAAAAAATTCAATCCAACAGAAGTTCCCCCAATTAATAAGTGAAGGAAAGGGGAGGGGTGAAATAAGCTCTAATAGGAGAGGAGAGACGTCACAAAGGTTTTGGAAATGTGTGAAGGTCTTGCCAATCTTGTCTCTGAAGAACTTAAATCAAGGGTAGTCTGCCTAGTCCCCACCCCCACCCCTTCACCTGCAGGTGGGAACGAATCCTGAACTATCTTGTAAGTCACATGTTAATCTTGTTAGAATTGCCCTGCAACTGACTTTCCTCCAGTAATCTTACTTTAAATTGCTCATCAAGCAACATAATCATTAATAATTTTAATCTCAACAATACCTAGATAAAGAAAATTATTACAGTGGTACCTCAGGTTAAGAACTTAATCCGTTCCGGAGGTCCGTACTTAACCTGAAACTGTTCTTAACCTGAAGCACCACTTTAGCTAATGGGGCCTCCTGCTGCCGCCGTGCCGCCGGAGCACAATTTCTGTTCTCATCCTGAAGCAAAGTTCTTAACCCAAGGTACTATTTCTGGGTTAGCGGAGTCTGTAACCTCAAGCGTATGTAACCTGAAGCGTATGTAACCTGAGGTACCACTGTATTATTATTATTATTATTATTATTATTATTATTATTATTATTTGGATCTAAACCCAGAACAGATTACAGGATGTCTGGCAAGACAAAGCACACACACTCTTAGGCACTGAGGGGGGCTTCCAGAATCCTAAAATCATCATATTAACTGATCAAATACCATTTCAAAATGATGAAATAGGGTCAGGGACAATACTTGAAAAAACCGGAAAATCCCTGAGAAAATATATATGACAGGCATCTATTGCTGTCATGAGTTTGACCTTTGACCATATCTGGCTGTTCATCTAACAGGACCTTAAAAGGTGTGTTATGCTGCAAGTTTTTAAAATGGCCATAAATTCTGAATTCCGTGTAGCTTTGAAAAGACACGCACAATCTGTGCATGAGTTGCAAAGGAAACAACACAAATGTCATTTAATTTACATGACAAAGTGCTGCCATTATTTCAGTATGACAGAATGCCACTAAGGGCAATTTCTGAAAATTATTTAAACAATGTAATGAGCTAAATGTCAGCATTAGCTAATTATGTTTATGCTAATTGTTAATTAGTTCTATAATGGAGACAGTCTTAATTAACAATAGTTCCATGTGTATATATGCAGGAAAAGAATGTGTGCGAAGTGGGGGGGGGGCTGCTGCTACAAAAAATGTCGAAAGTAATTTAATTCCTTGTAATCTTAAGTGTTTCATTTTAGGTAGGCATCAACATGAAAGTTCTCTATGTACTTTGGGGGGGGTTCTGTTACCCATTTTTTGTCAGAATTATAAGGCTCCTTTTTATTATTATGTTTGGTTAATATGTTTGATAGGGCAAAGCATGTGTGTGTGTGTGTGTGTGTGTGTGTGTGTGTGTGTGTGTGCATTCCATGAGGAAAGGTAGGATCCTGTCAACATTACTGCATCAAAGATTGCTAATACTCCAAATAAGAGAATATGGTTAGTATATATGACAGAAAATGGAAATTTGTTCGTTCTGCTTGCAGTTGCATGTTGAGACCTTAAACCTCCCCCTTAAATGAATTCAGACAAGACAAGAAATTTTGGCAAAATTTAGGCCACAACTTTATTGACTACAGCACGAATGGTTGCATAGGCTCTGGTTCAACTAGCTCCCTGCCATACAGGTAGCACTGACCCAGGGCACCAGCATAGGTCAGTCTAGGGTGAACACCTGGATAAGCAGAAAGCCGGGAACTGGCTAACTCCACCCCCCAAATGCCCCCCCTGGACTCTGGCACAGGCACAGAGTCCCATTGGCCTAATTGAACCCTGCATCAAGGGACCTACCAATCAGGTGTTGTGGCTATCCAAACGTACCCACCCACAACACACGGTTAGGTTGCCAGGTCCTACTGCAACATGTGCCCTCTTTAAGGGAGGACCCGATTCCACAAGCAGACAACCCTCACTTGCAGATATCCATGTCTGCAAGCTAATGTTGTTCCTCAATCCAGTTTTTGACCTGTAGGACTTCAGTATTTGTGGTGAGGTCCCACAAACAGGAACAGCCAGCATGATAGCCATGGGGTGTTCAATGTTATCATTTCCCCTTAACTTTATTTTTCAGTTTCTGAAAATAAATATTACAAACAATCCCCATATGTTGTTGTTTAGTCATTTAGTCGTGTCCAACTCTTCGTGACCCTCATGGACCAGAGCACGCCAGGCACTCCTGTCTTCCACTGCCTCCCGCAGTTTGGTCAAACCCATGTTGGTAGCTTCAAGAACACTATCCAACCATCTCATCCTCTGCCGTCCCCTTCTCCTTGTGCCCTCCATCTTTCCCAACATCAGAGTCTTCTCCACGGAGTCTTCTCTTCTCATGAGGTGGCCAAAGTATTGGAGCCTCAGCTTCAGGATCTGTCCTTCCAGTGAGCACTTAGGGCTGATTTCCTTCAGAATGAATAGGTTTGATCTTCCTGCAGTCCATGGGACTCTCAAGAGTCTCCTCCAGCACCATAATTCAAAAGCATCAATTCTTCGAACATTCCATAAGTATACAGCGTAAATAATACAGGTTTGTAGCTTGACCACAACACATGGAGCAGTTTTTTGGTATTTGCACTGGAATGGTGTGGGAATGTTATTCAACCATTTCCTTGTGATTGTCAGATCATTCAAACAAACAAAGTTTAGCCCCCCTATTAAGCTCTGCCTGGTTGGAGGACTACGGTAGTTTGGTAGCCAAACTGGTCCAGCTGGTGGATGTATGAAGAATGGATCGAATGTGGAAATGGGGTGAAGAAGAAAATGTAATACAATGTACAATGTACAATACAAATGTAATACACACCAGGAGAGGGGCTTAAGAATTAAAGCTTGGTAGATGTAATATGTGGGAGGTGAAAGATCCAGAAAGTTATGGCGTGGACAGGGGGAGTTGGTGGCAGAAAAGGAGGGGGACAGGGAGGAAATGGGGGTGCAAGGGGGGACTGCAGAATAAAAGAGAGAAGCAGCTTCAGAAATGGGTTTGGGAAGGTGAAAAGCATGTCTGTCAACCGTCCCTTATGTGGTGGGAAAGTCCCTTATCAGAGTGCCGTGTCCCGCTGCTGTCCCTTATTGATGATGTCCCTTAAATTTCCCGGGTTTCAAAGGAAGCAGCTCCTCTCCCTCCCTCCCTGCCGGCCAGGGAGGAGGGAGGCTCCAACTGTGTTGCTTGGCTGCGTTGCTCACCCAATAAGAACGACTGGGGGGATGGAGCTTGCATGTCTTGTGCTGATCAAATCGGCCACATTGCCTGGGGACTCGCCTTTGCTCAGCGCTTCCCAGCGGAGAGGTGACGGTGGTTTTCCTTGCTGCATCCCCTTTGCCGGGTTGCTGCGCTGTGGGAACCACCACTTGAGGCTTCGTTTGGCTGCTAACTGGGCTTTCTGCCTTTGGCTCGGAGGGGCTCAGAAGTTGAACATAGCTGTGCTCTGAAAATCCCTTATTTTGGCTACTGATCCCTTATTTTCGAGGCTGCTGGTCCCTTATTTTCAAATCTGTAAGTTGACAGCTATGGTGAAAAGGGGGCATAGTACAGTACTTGAATGGGGTGGGAAGAGGAGTTGCCAAGCAAAGCGAGCAAGGGGAAAGAGCCCTCCCCCCAGTATATATATATATATATATATGCAGGTTTTGGTGTCCTCGGGTGTCTTCCCGTGTAAAAGTTGGGGTGTCTAGGCGACGTTTCGACGAGGTCTCACTCGTCATCTTCAGGCTGGTGCTTTCGGCTTCTTGTTACTGGAACAGAGCAGGATCTCAGTGTTTGAGTTATAATCATGGAAGCCATCGAGATAGAGAAACACCCTCACAACATGAACAAGCGTGACGACACATCCCGCTTGCCAGACATCTGGAAATTAGCCCTCCCCACAAAAACTGACACCAGATCCAGAGGCACACAGAACGCCATCACCAATCAACCACACCAGACCCAAACCCAGACCCTCTCCACAGATAAATTACAGACACCATCCAGTAGCCAAACCACGATGGCACCTCCGGATGCTGCACCCCCCTGCAATCCCTACACAGATCTGGCTGGCACAGCCCACAAAACCACAGCTCGCCCCTATACACGAAGCCAAGCCAGAGCACAACAAAGCAGTACAGCCATCTTCTCAGAAAAACTCTTCACAAAGTTCAAGAGGTCAAGACACAAAAGCTTTAGCAACTAATCCACACCTAATGACCCACCTAAGTGGTACTCAGGATATCACTCAAGAAATCACTCAAGATATCCCTCAAGCAATTAAGGAACAAAAGAAGAAAAGGCACACTAGCCTGGGAACTTCCTCTCTGCCCAGAACATTGGAGGCTATACACCACACCTCCTCAACAGTATTTATAGGAACTCAAACACTGAGATCCTGCTCTGTTCCAGTAACAAGAAGCCGAAAGCACCAGCCTGAAGATGACGAGTGAGACCTCGTCGAAACGTCGCCTAGACACCCCAACTTTTACACGGGAAGACACCCGAGGACACCAAAACCTGCATTCCTGTACCCGTGAAAATCTACGAAAGCATATATATATATATATATA
>JAXCMG010000115.1:348132-383821 GCA_034642415.1 Podarcis siculus
ATATATATATATATATATATATATTTAAAGACCATGTAGAGAACTAGTATATGATTCTCATCAGTTGTTGGTCTTTCCCTTTCCCTTCTCTTTCATTCCCTCCACAGTTTAGACATGTATGTGTTTTCTGATAAGAACTTGATAAGATCAGAGAGAGAGAGGTTGCCTTGTGTTTTATGGCTCGGGTTGCGATCCTGTGAACGTTTAATGGGAAATAAGCCACACTGAACACAATGAAAGTGTCTTCTGGGTAAATAAAATCCAGCTGGAAGACTATTTGCTTCAGCTGTCAGCCCTGCCGCCATTCCTTCCGCGGTTGTTATTTCTGTTCATCGATAGAGGTGCTGCTTTCCCCCATCGTGGCCAATAGCTTTAAAATAAGAATTAAGCTAAAATTCAAAGAAATAACTATTTTCCCCCAATAGCTTAATGCCTCCGGCACATGGTTGCAACACACATTCACCCTAAGGTGATTTGGAAAATTTCTTCTCATGCCTTACAAGCGTGGCACATATAAAACTGCCACCAGCTGCTCTCCCTCTTCAGTTCTTTAAGGCTCGCTCCATGTTTGGTGGAACGATGCTTGACTCCTAGCTTGTAAAAACAAGATGCCTGA
Source organism: Podarcis siculus (assembly GCA_034642415.1). Classification (NCBI taxonomy): domain Eukaryota; kingdom Metazoa; phylum Chordata; class Lepidosauria; order Squamata; family Lacertidae; genus Podarcis; species Podarcis siculus. The sequence goes on from JAXCMG010000115.1 coordinate 348,749, forward strand.
TTATGCTGAAGGCTGTTGGTAGCTTTAGGCAACCAGCTTGTTAATTCTGCCCAAAAGACAACCCCTTTCAGCAGGTGAGCTAAGATGCAACGATGGTTCTGAAACTCCCACCTGGGCTGAAGTTATCTCCTTTTTTTAGTTTGTTTTTTCTCCTAGCCCTAGCAACCTGTGGACAACAGGAGATTATTCTGAGGTTGCACCTACAATACAGGATTCCTTTCCCCCCAAAAAATTTTTTTATTGGTTTTCACAATATTATAAACAAACAAACAAACACACAAGACAAACAAGCAAAACAAACATAAATCATAGCCTTGTTAAAAATTACAGTTATTAACTTTGTTAAGTGACTTCCTCGCTTCCCCTCGGTTGAATTTCATTGCATGTCCTTTTAACGGTTTTCCAAATCCCAATTTTTATGAAATTTAACTTAAACATTAACATCCTTAAATCTTCACCTTATAGAATTAAACATATTAATTCATCACTTAACATAAATAAAATCCTAAGCCCATTAAGTATCTGCAAGCTATTTCCAGTTAGTTTAACTTAACAAATTTAACTAAATAATCATTAAATTTCTTCCATTCTTCCTGATTCCATTCTTCCAATACTACAATACAGGATTCCTGCAGGATTCCTGCAACCTTGATGCAGGCAAATGTTGTCCCCATCTTCAAAAACAGGAAAAGGAAGACCTAGGTAGTTACTGACTGGTGAGCTTGACATCAATACCAGGAAAGGTCTTAGAACAGATAAACAGTCAGTCTGTGAGCACTTTAGAAAAAGGATGCTGTGATTACTAAGGCCCAGTATGGGTTTCTCAAAAACAAGCCATGCCAGTTGAATCTCATTTCTTTCTTTGATGGAGTTACAAGCTCGGTGGATCAGGGGGGTGCTGTGGGCATAGTGTATCTTGATTTCAATAAGGCTTTTGAAAAAAGTCCCCATGATATTCTTTCAGAGAAGCTGGTAAAGTGTGGGCTGGACAGGGTAACTGTTAGGTGGATTTGTAGCTAGTTGACTGACCAAACCCAAAGAGTGCTCATTAATGGTTCCTCATCATTCTGGAAAAAATGACAAGTAGGGTGCTGCAGGGCTCTGTCCTGAGCCCGTTGTTGTTCAACATCTTCATAAATGATTTGCGTGGACAGGCGGAGTCCCCAGATCCTGCACGGTCCCCCCATCATGTGGAATAACGACTCAAGACAACGTGCTATGGGATTAAATTGGCCAAAGTGGGATTCCCAGGTAAGATCCTCCCTCTATTGTGTGGGCAGGTAATCCCTCCCCTACCTGGCCTGGTCTCCTTGGCAACGCTTCCCCCAGGTGGGATTGGGCAGCTCACTGAGGTAGGCGGAGACCTCCAGGTATCCCACCTGAGGGAAGGCAAAGCCAAGCCTATGCTATTGGGGCCGCTCCAGATCTAGGGGCTGCGCGCGTCCACGCAAAGGGCGCCCCCCATTTTAAGGGGGGAGCGGTCATTGGTTGAAGGGATTGAGGGATTGCCCATCAAATTTGCAGCTGACACAAAACTGGGACAGGGTAGCTAATGGATTCAGCTTCTTCTGTGTACTATACGCACATTCTTCTGTGTACTATATGCTCCTGCCAACCTAGCAGTTCAAAAGCACGTCAAAGTGCAAGTAGATAAATAGGTACCACTCCGGCGGGAAGGTAAACAACATTTCCGTGCGCTGCTCTGGTTCGCCACATGACCACATGCTGGCCACATAACCCAGAAGCTGTACGCCAGTTCCCTCGGCCAATAAAGCGAGATGAGCACCGCAACCCCAGAGTCGGCCACGACTGGACCTAATGGTCAGGGGTCCATTTACCATTTACTTGTAAAAACATTCCACTGGGGCTTAACTTTGCATAGTAAATTCAAATTAAGCAGCAAGTTCCCCTGGGCAAGATCCTGAAGTAAATAGAGATGCACAAAAACAAAGTAGTATTCTGATGCAGCTCCCATTCACTTCAATGGAGCATTTCCCCCCCCCCTCAAATAATATCCTGATGGATTGTACCCGCTACGACTATCAGTGACAACTGAAGACATGCAATATAGCTACTGCATGAACAAATGAACAAACTGCATTCAGGAAATCCTTGTGTGTTGCAGCTTGCCCAGCGCAATATTGATACTCTATTCTTCTTACACTTAAATGTTTATACCTTAACAAATATATTCTCCGCTGAAAAGACTGCCTGATACAATAGCGAGAAATCTGTACTGAACCCAAGCATCAACAGATTACTGGGGTTGCCTGAATTACTGTATGCTATTACAGTATTTTAGGAACCTGTAATACCCACCATTACTTTCCCATGTGAGAGCCCTCAGACTGACTTGCGGTTGCCATTTCTTCTTCTTTGGCAAATAAATATTGCAGTGTATCCAATACAATCAGCAGAGTGTAACCGGAGCATATGAGTTTTAGCACAGATAATTAAAGCCCAGCGTTCTCCTTTGTAACAATTACGAGTACTTGTGGAAACAATGACAAGGTCAACTTGTGAATGAAAGCATCAATCAGAGATTGTGGTGCCTTAATAAAACCATAACCGAACACTTTGGAGAGGGGCAGCCAACAGACAACAAATTGTTCCCTGAGACATATGTTTTCTTAATGATGTAAATGTGGAGCAATAGCACATTTAGTAGGTTTACCGAATTAAGACCAATTTGGCCCATTTGGCCCACTTTGTGGGACTCTTTATGCTGAGTGATGAGGGCCATGGCTTTGTCAAGCAGAAGCTTATTTTTCTATCTAAACTTCAAAAGCAGAGGCGTACCTAGGCCCCTTTGCATCCTTGGCAAGGAGATATGTTGGCACCTCCAAATTCAGGAGAGACCATGGACCAGAAACTGAAAAAGTTTGCACTTTTGTGCTCCGCCAGTGACTTCCTCCATGGCCACCAGGGTCAGGTCTGCTCTCCTCCTCCTCTGTTGGTCCATCCATCTGCCTACCTTCCAGAGTGAAGAGATGTGATTTTGGCGCTCCACTGAGCCTGTGCCCTCGGCAGGGGCCAACCTAACCAGCTCCTAGGGATGCCCCTGTTCAGAAGTCTTTCTAGGGTCTTTGTGCTCAAGGGAGTGTGAAGGTACGTTGGGTTGACGTCATAAAATAATCTGAAACCACAGAAAACTGAATGCAAGTACCATATTTTTTGTGGCTATTTCGATCTGCCGAGCTTGATCGATGAGCCGTGACCTCTGATTACTTTACGATTGTCAATCAGCAGTTTATAACGGGTCCGGCATACTTCCGCTGCGGCCTTCAGGACACTCCCTTCCGTCACGGCTTAGCAGAGTTAGAACACAGCGATGTAAAACAGCCTTACGTCCTTACTTCCTTCAAGCAAGCATACACAGACAGCTCTCTCTATTTACAGCTCTTTATTGGAACATTTCAGCCATCACTGCTTGCAGCCATTGCAAACATGTCTCTCTCTCTCAGACGCACAGAGAGAACTGAACGTAACTCCTCCCAGCTCCTCCCAGCTTCGAAAGCTGACGTCAGAATGTTGAGGCATCATGGGAAGAACTTAACCTATTAAGTTCCAAATGCCACACCCCCCCTTGCCGAGCATTCTGACAAGACCTTTTTGAGTTCAACACCTTTCCCTTTGCCTTGTGCCCCTTCTCGGCATCTTTCCCAGGCACCTGTTGAACCCCTTCAGTAACACCTTGTGAGATCAATCCCATCCCCAATGCCTCGTGCCCTCCCTTGGCAGACCTGTTTGGCATTTGTGGAACCACCTCACAATTCTCAGAAACGCACTGTGCGAAACTTACCCACGCACCTATGGCTTGGTACCTCTCAGGTGGAATACCCTTGGTTGTGCGACTGGATCGCCTAGGCACAAACTCAGGTGTTTCCTCTGGCTCACCGTCACCAGCAGGTGTGACCTCTGCATCACGGGATTCCCCCTCTGATTTAAAGCGTCTTCGAATCCTTTCCATCACACTCACAGGAGAACTAGGCTCACTCTTGGCAACTTGTGGAGATGCTCCATCCTGCTCTTGACCCTGGTCAGTGACCTGGTCGTCATCAGCAGTCTCAGCCTCTCCTTCCTCCTCATCAGAACTGTCCTCTGGATCAGAGAGACAATCTGAGAGAAGATCACGCTGGACAACAACCTTTGGCTTCTCACTCTGCTCAAAGAACTCAGCGTGTTTACTGATCAGCACTTTACTCTGATCACCTGATGGGTAAGCAAACCGCCATGCACGAGCTTCTGGCTCATACCCACAGAAGATCATTTTCTGGAACTTGGCTCCATCTGGCCCTTGCAAAGCCTTGGGCACAGGGACAACCGCAGATGAACCAAACTTGCGCAGAAAGTGAACCTGGGGCTTTCTGCCATTCAACAAAGAAAACGGTGTGTCACCTACCAGCGAATTGTAGGTCCTATTCCAGGTGAAGCATACGTACCTGGTTGCCTCCAGCCAAAACCTTGGAGGTAACCCAGACTCTTTCAGCAACACCTGTGCAGCTTTAACCAGAGCCTCACTTCTAAGCTCTGCCACCCCCTTCTGCTGGGGATCTGTGACTGTGTGACGTATCCCTTTCTTGTGAAAGAACTTCTGCAGAGCAGAACCAGTGTACTTAGCATTTCTGTCACTGATGATCGCTTGCACTCTGGTGGAAAACCTTAGTTCCACTCCCTCAATCCAGCTCCTGATCAGCTGTGCTGCATCCTCCTTGGATTTGAGACCTAAACTCCAGGAATTCTGCGAAAAACTGTCTTGAACCGTCAGCAGAAACCTGGCACCTCCCAGACTCGCTTCCCTCACAGGACCCCACAAATCAATGTGAACCAATTCAAAGGGTTTTGTGGCTACCCTTTCTACCTTTGGGTAACTGCAGCCTTTTACCTTTGCCTGCTTGCAAGTGTCACAATTTATGGCACTTCCACAATTTTTAATTCTACACCCCTTGGCAACCTCGGGCAGAGTCTGCAAGTCCTCTACCGACCCATGAATTGTTCTCTGATGCCATACGCATGCACATGTGGCATCATGAGCGGGAATTGTAGTATGCTGGTTGGGAACTGTAGCACGCAACGCTTGTGCTTTCTCAGCCTTCCCTTCACCCCCAAGAGACGTTTTAAGAATGAAAAGAGCATTCTGTCCCCTTTTCACTTCGACAAGGCGTTTCCCTCCTCTGGAAATTGCTCTATAAGACTCACTTTTTCCCTCCCAAAAAAGATGTGTGTGCGTCTTATGGAGTGATCGCTGCGCAGCGATCCTTCTTGCTATTCTGGCTTCTGAGATTCAGAATATTATTTTTTCTTGTTTTCCTCCACCAAAAACTAAGGTAAAGGTAAAGGTACCCCTGCCCGTACGGGCCAGTCTTGACAGACTCTAGGGTTGTGCGCTCATCTCACTCTAGAGGCCGGGAGCCAGTGCTGTCCAGAGACACTTCCGGGTCACGTGGCCAGCGTGACAAAGCTGCATCTGGCGAGCCAGCACAGCACACACAGAAACGCCGTTTACCTTCCTGCTATAAAGCGGTACCTATTTATCTACTTGCACTTAAGGGTGCTTTCGAACTGCTAGGTGGACAGGAGCTGGGACTGAACGACGGGAGCTCACCCCGCCGCGGGGATTTGAACCGCCAACCATGCGATCGGCAAGTCCTAGGCGCTGGGGTTTTACCCATCAGTGCCACCAAAAACTAGGTGCGTCTTATAGTCTGGTGCATCTTATAGAGCAAAAAATACAGTAGTTTAATGCCTCTAAGCAGAAGGGTTTTCTTAAAAATGCTGAATAACATACAAACTATCTCGTGCACGTCTACTCAGAAGTACGCCCCACCAAGTTGGCTTACTCTGAGGTAGGGATTTAGCTTCCTTCCTTCCAAGGCATGCTGGGGCAAGCAATGGATTTTGTTCAGCAGGAGATGCTGTGCACCTTGCAACTTGTTTTGTAAAACCTGGAGTGGAGCTACTCTAGGCTCTGGCAATGGAACACGTAAAACACTGAGTGGATTCCCATGACATTGCAGTGATTACTGTCTGTTGGTACTACAGCCACTAACTGCTTCTGAGTTTTTTCTGGGCACTCTGATAAAAGAATAGCCATGGTTCTGTCAGGGACTGGACTGAGGAGGAATGGTGGAGACCCAGAGGAGAAGACGACAGCATAGATTTAGAACAGTGGTTTGCAGAAGGTCACAGTTCACAGGCTGCAGTGGGGAGAAGCTGGAAAATATTGGGAGAGGAGCAGGAGGAGGCAGAAGCACTAGGGGAGAGACAGCTGACAGACTCAGTGTCTTTAGAAAGCATGCCAGACCCCCCCCTCCTGGGTCCCGGCAGGCATTGAGAGTAGGAGAACAGAAAGCTCAGAGGCAGAAAGCTCAGATCAGCCGATGTGGGAGAGATGGAGGGTGTGGGACTTATTCGGAGCAGCGCCATTATCCAATAGGCAGCACCCTACGTCTCTCTCTGTGAATATTGAATAAAATACCTTGGTAAGAAAGTCTTGTTGTCCTATTTCTGGCAGTCACCTGTTAGGGAGGGGGACTGGATTCCCTGAAGCCTGACAGGTTCCATGTAACATGTGACGGACAGGCAATGATGGGTTGTATCCAATGCTCAAAATCACAGATGGGCAAAGTGCTGTATTGCTCATGACCAATTTGCAGGCTTCCTACAGGCATCTGATCAGCCACTGTGAGGACAGGATGATGTGCTATTATTATTTGAGTGTCCCATTTCCAAATACAGAGACACTTCATTAAAAGCTTTTAACATTACCCATATCAAATTCACCTGGTGAAAGATTGTTCAGCACTCTTAAATGCACGTGTAAGTTTTCACTCTCCTACTTTAACAAGTTTGGCAGTTTAAGTAATCAAAAGTTCTGCTTTGCCAGATGAAATTATGGGAAGTGCAATGGAAATGTAGAACAAAAATGTGTATAAATTGTATTACTATGAATATCCTATTAAAAACTACGAATGTTAATTCATTCTGTTCCTTTAAATAAAGTTCATTTTTGGGTTAAGAGAAGTGCTTTCTTTTTAGCTCTCTATATACGGGTATATTATTAATTAGAAACAAAAAGTTCTGTTTTTTGTGCTATTAACGAACTCATACTTATGCCTTTAGCTCTGTTGTGTTTTCAAACATAGTCACATGATCTAGGTGGGTGAATACAGCCTCCCCAAAGGACTGTACACAAAGTCCTGTAAACCACAAATCTCCCACTGTTCTAGATCCTGCCATCTGCAAGGGTGAGCACGGGTACTTGATACCCATTTGAAAACCTGCCCCATGCTTATGTTATCCATGCCTTTTCCTCCCTGCACAGGCCCCAGGTGAATGAAGAAGCAAGTGTTGCCCTCCCACCCAACGTCAATGGGAAAATGTGGATTCACCCTGACCTTGCTAGCTCTGCTTAATGCAGACTCAACCTGCAATAAACATTATTGTTTTTGGAATGAAACCAGTTTCTCAGGGGTAAAGAGTATGTGATAGATCTAGACAAGGGGTCAGCAACCTTTTTCAGCCATGGGCTGGTCCACCATCCCTCAGACCATGTGGTGGGCCAGACTGGGGGGGAGGGGGAATGAACGAATTCCTATGCCCCACAAATAACCCAGAGATGCATTTTAAATAAAAGCATTCATTCTACTCATGTAAAAACACCAGGCAGGCCCCACAAATAACTCAGAGATGCATTTTAGATAAAAGGACACATTGTTGTTGTTGTTTAGTCGTGTGCAACTCTTCGTGAGCCCATGGACCAGATCACGCCAGGCACTCCTGTCTTCCACTGCCTCCCGCAGTTTGGTCAAACTCATGCTGGTAGCTTCGAGAACACTGTCCAACCATCTCGTCCTCTGTCATCCCCTTCTCCTTGTGCCCTCCATCTTTCCCAACATCAGGGTCTTTTCCAGGGAGTCTTCTCTTCTCATGAGGTGGCCAAAGTACTGGAGCCTCAGCTTCAAGATCTGTCCTTCCAGTGAACACTCAGGGCTGATTTCCTTAAGAATGGATAGGTTTGATCTTCTTGCAGTCCATGGGACTCTCAAGAGTCTCCTCCAGCACCATAATTCAAAAGCATCAATTCTTCAGTGATCAGCCTTCTTTATGGTCCAGCTCTCACTTCCATACATCGCTACTGGAAAGGACACATACTACTCATGTAAAAACACGCTGATTCCCGGACCGTCTGCGGGCCAGATTTAAAAGGCAATTGGGCTGCATCCGGCCCCCAGGCCTTAAGTTGCCTACCCCTGATCTAGACAGTGTGAGGACTACATGGGGGCCGGGACCCAAAAACTCATTCTCCATTGATTCTAGAATAAAGTATTGTGTGTGTTCATCCAAGGTCTCAGGACAGGTTACAATTGCAAAATATGCAAGTACCATTACGATGATAGAAGAAATAAAATTGTTCCAAACTAGAAAGAACAACCATAAATTCAGCAAGAAAGGTGTCCCCCCCAAAACAAACTATCTTATCTGTTGAAAGGTGTGGGTAAAGAGGTGGGTCTTAGATATATATTTTTGGGTTTTTACTGGGGGGAGGGCATCCCCTTAGGATAACTGGAAATGCATCTGCCCCCAACTTCACTTTCAAATTCAGAGACTGGGGAAAAGACAAACACGAAACATAAAGCCAAGAACCAAAAGTACAGTGGTACCTCGGGTTAAGTACTTAATTCGTTCTGGAGGTCCGTTCTTAACCTGAAACTGTTCTTAACCTGAAGCACCACTTTAGCTAAGGGGGCCTCCTGCTGCCACTGCGCCGCCAGAGCCCGATTTCTGTTCTCATCCTGAAGCAAAGTTCTTAACCTGAAGCACTATTTCTGGGTTAGAGGAGTCTGTAACCTGAAGCGTATGTAACCTGAAGCGTATGTAACCCGAGGTACCACTGTACTTTTCTGTAGTCTCTTCCCTCAAAGGAATGTATACAGTGATTTCATGAGGTCCAACAGAACACCACACCAGAACAAAGAGATAGAAAGAGAAAGTGAGAGACCCAGACTCCTCCTGGCCGGACTATTATGGTCAGCATAACCTTGACAGAAAGGATAACAGAACCAGTTTAAACCAGCTGTACTCAGCTTCCCAGAAGGAATAACCCAAACATCAGAAACCTTCTGCCTGCTTCTTCCACATGGAAAGAAACCTACCAGAACACTCTTGAATTGAGTAGAATAGGAAAGATCTCTACACATCAGATCAATACTTTCTGTACTAAGAAATGCAAACTGACAGTATTTGCATTCTCACACTTGTCCTGGGCCTAATGAACCTGCCAGAATCTGGCTCTGGTTTCTTGGAATCTGCTTCGTGTGATGATGGCTCCCTTCTGTTTTCAGTCAGGGTTGAGCCCTACGAAACAACCATCTAAGATTGATAACCCTTGGAGAAGGGAGACTGCCCAGGCCTGCAACTGTGACTAGTTACAATGTTGGGCAGAACCCAGCATGCTTGGATATGACTGTGGTGGATTTTGGTTTCCATTGTAATTGTTCATTTAGAGATACATTGAATTTGATGGCGCAGTGGTCACGGTTCCATATTGGTTCAGCTACAATTACACTGGGTCCTGAGCACCATCCCTCTGCTCACTCCCATCTGTTCTAGGACACAGTCATTTGTGGTATATAACACTGGAGATAAGAGAGTGTTCTGTGCACCCCCATGGGGCTGAAAGACACCCTCCCAATGTTACTTTCTGGACTCCATCCCAGAGGTATGATTGGAACTACTGTAACACAATGCGCCCAATACCCATTCCTTAGAGCTGGTCCAAGAGGATGCTATGGTCAATAATAAGCTCTATGAATGATATTTGAAAACTGTGCCAGATATAATAATAATAATAATAATAATAATAATAATAATAATAATATATTATTATTTGTACCCCGCCCATCTGGCTGGGTTTCCCCAGCCACTCTGGGTGGCTTCCACAGAAACCAAAAATACACTAAAATATCACACATTAAAAACTTCCCTGAACAGGGCTGACTTAAGATGTCTTCTGAATGTCAGGTAGTTGTTTATCACTTTGACATCTGATGGGAGGGCATTCCACAGGGCGGGTGCCATTCCTGAGAAGGCCCTCTGCCTGGTTCCCTGTAGCTTTGCTTCTCGCAATGAGGGAACCGCCAGAAGGCCCTCGGTGCTGGACCTCAGCGTCCGGGCAGAACGATGGGGGTGGAGACGCTCCTTCAGGTATACTGGGCCGAGGCCATTTAGGGCTTTAAAGGTCAACAACAACACTTTGAATTGTGTTCGGAAACATACTGGGAGCCAATGTAGGTCTTTCAAGATAAGCCAGTTTCCTTACTGGATTCCTCCATCCAGGTATTGCCAGTTTTGACAACATCCATCACATGTTCTGGGGTGACTGAACCCAGTCCATCTTGCTCAACAAATGGTCAGTCTTGTCAAAACTGACAGTGTCAATTATCTGTTTGAGAGTGCACGGGAGAGCATGCATGCTCTTATGTGTAAAGCCGTGTCCTCATTGCACTTGAGAATCTGTGGATCCTGATCTTCGTTCTTCTGGGTGCCAGAAGACATGACCCAAAGCACACACAGCACCCAAAGAAGAAAAACTGTTTGAAATAGGGCTGTGCTGAAACCCATCCTCCAATTTGTCGCAACTTTTATTCCCCCTGCAAAGAGGCTTCAATGTTTCTGTCTCATTCTCAGAGCATTTTAGAATTTCTTCATTAAAGGGTTTGACTTAAAATAATAATGAATAGCCGTCAGGCACACATGAGGCTTGCAGGAGAACGCATCTTAGGGCGTTATAGTGTTTTCAGAAAGCACTTGCACCCATGTGGACTGCAGGGTGCTGAAAAAGACAATTTGCAGAACGAAAGAAAAGGCACTCACAAAGTAAGCTAAGCGCAATTTTTAAAAACCCTCCATCCCACCCATGAGAATCTCAGCATGGTAATTTCATATGCAATTTATTTTGGCATTAATTGCTGGAGAAAATAAAACGAAAGGTTTTTTGGCACAGCACTAATTTAAGATGAAAAGTTAGATCATCACTGCAATGTGAAAAGGTTGAACATGCCGCTATATTTCTAAAATGGCACCTTTAAATAAATGAAGCCAATGCTTCAATAAAAAGTGGCCATTTCTCCCTTGGCCTTGTTTCATTTCTGTTAACAGCAAAATGCCTGTTTCCGGTGCCTTGTTTCATTATTCCCTTCCCTTTTGTTTCATCAAATGAAAATATTATTGATGTGAGGGTTGAGCAACATGTTTTATTGTACTATTTTTCTCATAGTTTTATTGGAAAAGATAGCATGATTTTATGTGTTAAACAGTGGTGGTAACTAATTTCCCTAAACTGAAAAATGAGGGGCTCAAAGTTTAAGTCTTTACACACAGTAGGTTTTGTTTGGTTGTATTTGGTGGGAATAGGTGGTTATGACAAGTACTGTAGCAGCTTGTATAAAATTCAAGTTGTCCAGTGCATAATAAAAATGAACTTCTGCCAATTGCCCAAATGTTCTTCCAAACAAGAGCGGTGAACCTTTGGCCCTTCAGATGTTGCTGAACTGAATCAGCCCTAACAAGTGTGGCCAATGGCAAAGGATGATGGGAGTTGTAGTTCAGCAACAACAGGAGCCCCAAAGGGCCACCCATTATAAAGTCTAAAAGAGTAAAGGACAGGTTGACAAGCAGAACAACATAAGCTCCCATGTTGGTGAGGACAACGGTTTCCAAGATTTCACAAACTCCCCTTGCTAGCCATTCATGGTACGTATAACAATGGAAATTAAGAAAATGTGTATCCAGGCTTTAAATAAAAAAACCAAGTAAGAAAACCATGAAAACTTATGAAAAAATAAATCAAATGTATTAGATAGCATATATTTTGGCTGTTTCCTAAATATATATCTATTTATCTATGGATTTTTTTTTTAAGTAGCAAAACTCTAGCCTGGCTGAAAATTTTGAGATATTTATTGCCTTGTTTCAAAGTGATGGAGTACATAATGGCAGAATATATATGATAAGTAACCTCCTTTTGGATAGGAGTGTCCTCTCTGCTTTCAGAATCTATGTAAAATAATAGCAACGGTTAGCAAACCTAGAGATACTCAGGAAGTAGAAGACTTAAATTATACTGATACAGTTTAACGTGAGATTTTCCAAAACTGCAGGTAAAATAATTTTGGGGGGTTGTATTTATAGAAAAGTCATGGGTGTATCAGCAAAACACAAATAATTTGGCTGGCATATTTATAAGGTGATTTTAAAACCCCTCACCTAACAACCTTGAAGGAAGCCGGTTGTATTTAGTCCAATCTTTATTAATATGTATTTAAATAAATTCACTGTACAACTGCATTATCCAAGACAAGAATATAGAAAATTTATTAGAATCTGGTGAAGAGTGGATAAACATCCATCCAGCCGGGTCCCGTCCAGAGGCTGTCACGTGACGGTGTCTTTCAGGGTGAGCGCGCGCACACAGACACGTGTCCAAAAAAAGAACCCCTGTGGGAATGCGCCCTTCTAGTCTGTTTGTTCTTTGTGAAATGTCCATCTTCTTTGCAGTGCAATAATATTAGGCATCTTTAATGTTCAGAAAGGAAAAGGGGCCCCAGCAAGCTATTGGGGAGCCTGTGGATGCCCTGACCGTCCAAAATGCTGCTTCTGCCCCTCCTCGTTTTAGTGAGACACCTGCCAAGGGTTTGGGGGGGGTTGTTTTGCATTTTTTTTAAAAAAATGTTTTAATGTTTCTTTAAGCAGAATGTTCTCCCGTTGCACAGGAGGACCCTGAGCACTTTTTAGGCAAAAGCAGCCGGAGCTGCGGCGTCCCCGGCGCTCCGGGTCTGCGCCAGCCCATCTCTCCCGCTCTGTCTCGCTGAAGTCGGTTGTCTATTTGTTCCTTCACGGCTCCTCGTCCTTAGATTAGATTTCTCCTTTCTCATTACCAACCTTAATAGACCTTTCAGACCTAATTCCAGCCCCAGATATTATCTGACCCGTATAATTAATTAATTATAGCCCAAATATTATAGATTATTAAAAATAGCATAACTAATAGTGTAATATCTCAAGCTGTCGACTTTAATAGTCAACATTGTCTTGGTCTCTCTTATCAGGCTGGGACACCCGGTGAGAATATTGATTCCTGGTAATTTTAACCATCATCTGCCATCCTGATGGGTAATTGTCAGATTTTCACCCGAGTCAACGCTCATTTGAAATCGTTAAACCGTCGGCAGAGCTCCCGGTTGATCTTAATGTTTCCTTTTTCTCCCCCTTTAATATGTTGCAGCAACCGAGAGGAAAATAAATAGAGGAGGAGAAAAGAGATAGTTGTGGCAGGAAAAAGCCATCTGATTCTCCCCGCGCGCTCGCGCTCTGACAAAAAGGCGAGCGTTACGAATGGTCCCGGCGGCTAATTTTGGCCTCTTTTGTTTTATTTCGAGATCGGCCCGGTTTTATTTAAAGCAAGAAGAGGGGGAACCTCCCTCTCGCTCCCCGAGGGGAGGCGGCAGCCAGGCAGCGGCTTTCGCCGTCCCCTGCGCGGCTGCCGGGCAAGCGCGCACGGGAGTCCGCTCCGGGCTCCAGGCTGCGCGGCGCCTCCCCTCGGGCTCAGCCGGTCACTTCGCCGGGCTGGAAGGGCTTCTGTTTGCGGAATCCCTTTGAGTTCAGGATCTGGGCCTTGGAGAGGAAGAAACTCCAGCAACCAAGCGGGGTTGGAGCACCTCTAACTGCACAATTCCTGTTTTCGTTTCGTTTGGAAAGGCAAAACGCGCAGTTCCGCTACCAAGGCCCTTGGGGGGCTTTGGGTTGTTCAGATTCGGGGGGGGGAGGCGTTATGCAGAGTCAGAGCAGACTCGGAGCTGAGCCCCCGAGGACTCCACCCGGCCGAGGCGAGCCGCTGCTCCTTGGGGGAAGGCGCTGGCGCAGAGGCGTCTTCCAAGGATCCCTGCGCCCCAGCAGGGACAGATTTCGGAGAGGCAGCCTGGCCTCTCTGAGGGATCTACCCGGGTCGAGATGAGTGACGAGGGGAGGGGATCCTACAGAAGTCAGAGGGCAGGAGACGAAATCATTCCGACGGCATCAGTGCATGGCAACAACATTTATATGAATAGTCTGATTCAACTCCGGGGACTGGAGAGATCAGGTGTGAGGTCCGATCAACAGAGGAGGGGGGACGTTAGGCAGGATTCTGGTTGACTCTGGTACAGGGGTGATCAACCACGTAAGAGGAGCTGAGCCGAGACGTCATGGGAGAAGCAGGCACTAGCAGGGTCCGCGAGGGTGGGCTGGCGGGGAAGAGGTTCTTTTGCGCGCCCGCGAGGTTCCCAGGCCCCCATCCCCGAGCGCAGCACCCCTGGATCCTGCAAGCCCAGCTGCCAGTGCGCGCCTCTTTCCCCGGGAAACCAGCGAGAAGGGGGGTGGGGATACCCCCGTTTTAATAGGCCCTCGGAGGATTTCCCGGAGCATTATTTAAACTTCTAATTATGATTCATGCGTGTGATAATATTAATTTAATAATCAAGGAGATGTGCAGGAAGCATTAACCTCAATTAAGCTCATTACTAGCCTAACCTGAAAATCCCCTGAGCTTTTAAATCTTCCAGGATGAAGAGCTGACAATGTATTGATAGAGGGCAAGATCAGCTCCATAGCCTCTTTCCCTCCCACCTACCCCCATTCCATTTGTTGGGGAGAATTAATGTCTCTTTGGCTGGGGCTTGATTAGCAATTTAAATAATTTTTAACCTTTATCGTGAAAACAATCTCTGCTCGCGTCATTTCAGGAAGTGGGAGAAACCCAAGCAACATGGAGCTCATCTCGTTGTGTGCCATATATATATATATATATATATATATATATATATATATATATGTATGTATATATATATACACCCACACCCACACCGCTTGGTTATGTCCGGAGCGAAGGCCTGTGCCCTAATTCGTGGGGGGGCAAAAAAAAGTGGGGACGAGGAGAACCAGCTGGTTTTGCCACTGCTGAGAGTTTTATAAGAACCTGCGAGCAATTAAAAAACACTCCAGTAGCCGGACCTCTGTCTTGAGCCACAAAGTGTCTGGGACTCAGCGAGGTGGGGAATCCTCCCCTCTCCAGAATGGAAAAGTACCCACGAAAAGTTTGACTCCTTGCACGCGCAGAGGTTTGCCTGTGGTGTCCCGGGACGGTGCTGCTTTTCAAAGGGACTCGGTCCTCCCCAAAAGCCCCAAACGGACAAGAGCAAGAAGTCCTTTCCAACCCAGCCTATTTAGAGACTGCCTAGGGGGCCGGGCTAGCTGGCGTGTTTAGGAAAGGGGGGGGGAGTGTAGAACCACGAGGCAAGCAGAAACCAAACGGACGCAGCTAATTTTTTTGCTGCCAATTCCCGACGCGTTTCCAAGACGAAATTCCTTCCTCGGGGGAAGTGAATCAGCAGCAAAGCAAATGGGAGAACAATATTCAGGTTTGCGATTAGCCTGCTGTTTTTTCATTCGCTTCGTTCCAGATTCGTTTTCCCTGAGGAAAGACTCTCAGGATTGAAACGTTGTTTAACCGTAAGTCTTGGATCTGGCCCAAGCAATCATGGTTACATCACTGTGCCTGGAGATTTTCATAGTGCCCCAAAAATGGCCCCTGCCCCCTAGGAACTACCAGTCTATTATAACTCAGCAGAATGACGCCTGAAAGGGAATGAAAGTCAGGGATAAAGAAAGCAAGGCTGTGTCCTTCTCTCAGCGGCAGATACTTCGAGCTGTTCGATAGTGGAGCGGACTCCCTCGGGAGGTGGTGGACTCTCCTTCCTTGGAGGTTTTTACGCAGAGGTTGGGTGGCCATCTGTCATGGGTGCTTTAGCTGAGATTCCTGCGCTGAAGGGGGTTGGGCTAGATGACCCCCAGGGTCCCACCCAACTCTCCAATTCTATGATTCTAAGACTTAATTGCAGCACGGGAGTTGTACCAAAGAACTGACAAGCTCAGCTCCGCGTTGCAACCGGGCGCTCCTCCGGTTGAAGCTACCCCGAGTGAGTGGCCAGAATAAAAATGGGGCAGCCCCCGCGTGCCATAGGGTGCAAGCGATGCTCTTTAAACAAAACCTGGTCGTCGTACTGTTGGTGTAAAAGCTGCTTGTCTTTCTGTTGTGACTTCTATTTTCACCAGTGGAAATGTCTCTGCGTTTTGCAAAGTGTGTGTTGGGGGGGGGGGGGAGTTCAAGCAGAACTGAAAGAGTCTGGTGGTTCTTGTCGGGCAAAAATGACCCGCCTGGCTGTGCTCTTCTTGCCAGTACCCAGTCCTCATCATATTGGCCGTCGCTGCGCTCTCGGGAAATGATGGCGGCCTGGAGGAAGAAAGAGAATCGTTTCTTTACGCGGCGCTCCAAATAAGTGCAGCCAAGACAGGACAAAGGGCGAACGCGCGACGGGTGCTCTCGTCTTTTCCCGTCGGAAATGTTACAGGCGTTGAAGACACGGGTTTAAATTCATTAATTAACTAATTGGCCGGTTTGGGAAGAGACGCCTTCCCTCCCCGCCCGCGTCTCCCACCCTCTGAGCACCTTGGGGTGCAGGGCGCGCAGGACAACCCCCCCCGGCCGGAGCCTGGCTCCTCGGTACCCCCAGCCCGGGGCCTGGGCGCGTTTCTCCTTCCCCCGCGATGACCTTTCCGTGCTCTCGGCACACGTTTCTGATCAATGCTCGCGGCTCGGAGGCGCGGAGGAGGGGGGATGAGCACCCCCCCTCCTGCCCAGTTTCCCCCCACCCCGTGTAAATCCATCAAAGTGACCTTCCCAATATAACAAGGGCTGCTAAACTGTTTTACCACCACGATAAATGTCCTTAATTACCCTGAGATCTGCCTGCGCCGCTGCAGGGCGATGATGAATGGAGGAAAAGAAAAGGTTCATTTGTTGACTGGACTTGGGAAGATCTAATTAAAAAGGAAGTTTGGCGCTGAAACTCCGGAGCGGGACGCGGAACCGGCTGCGGGGAGGGGGAGGGGGTCGGCGGAAGGGGCATGGAAAGACTTTCGGTCTCCCGTCGCTTGGGCAGCCCTCGGGGCAGAGAACCAAGCGGGTGTCGAGGGCCCGGTGGCCGGCTCGACGTCCGGCTGGGCCTCGCTTGAAAAGCCCCGGGGCACCCGCGAGTCCCACGAGCTCGGCCAAGAGCCCCCTCGGTTGCCGCAGTTTCTTTTCCCCGGCTCTCTCCTACCCACCCACCTGCCTTACAACGCGGCGCCCCCCGAGGGCATCGCTCCTAAGGCAGCTCAGGGACAAGACAAGCTGCTGCCTCGCCCAAGAGGCCGTGGGAGGGGGGCAGTTAGGGTTGCCTTCCGGGTCCAATAGGGCCCAGACGTGTCTGCGGGAAAGGGATGTCCGAGAGGAGCGCCCCCAAGCCAGGGACCCTCTGATCCGGTCCCACCTGCGACAGCCCATACCGGGCAAGCGGGAGAAGAGCAGGAGAGTCTTGTCCCTGCTTCGGGCTGCCTTGGCCCCCTTCCCCTCCTGCCTCCGAGAAACGGAAAGGAAGAGGTTGTGGCCGCCTGGCTCCTGCCCCGCCTGTGGCCGGGGATGAGGCTGAGACCCGGCCCGAGCAAGAACGGAGATATTATTGCCTGCCACAGCTCGTCGAGGCCCCCAGAATCAGCGCCAACTTTCCCGAGAACAGATAACCGGAGATGGCAGATGGATGGAGATTGCGCAAATGAGCCTCTAATTGACAATCAATTGTGATTAGGAGCAATGGAAGGCCTTCCTTGCGCGCGCCCGGCTCCTTCCTCCTGCCAGGCTTGGGGGGGGGGGAGGCAGGAGGCCCAGGAGGCGGCTCCCCGCTTCCAGAAGGTCCCTCTGGGGCCTGTCAGCAAAGACAGAAATCCGGCGTTGGTTCTTCCCCTGGGGGGCTTTGCGCCGGATTAATGCGCAATTAATTGCTCGCCCAAAGTGGCCAAGATGTGTAAGAGGGATGGATGAAGATCATGCGGGACGAGTTTTCCCCGCGCGCCCTAAATATTACTAAGTCCTAAAGGACCCCTTCTTGAGGTGGGGGTGGGGGCTCCAAGTAAAAAAGAAGAAAGGCCTCCCTCGGATACCCGGCCAGCGAGGTGTCCAGAAAAAGCCGCTCCGCGCCGGCTCTCCTGCCTGCAGGGACTCCCCTGGGCCCGGCCCACTGATGGGCTAATCATGTCCGAGCCCGACCAAAATTACAGCTGATTGCTTTACCCATTATTCCTTCCAAGTTTTAATTTCTGCTTTCCAAAGGATCATTGCTCGCGGTAATTGCAAAAGACCTGCCCTTGTATGTGTCACTAGACTCAAAGGCAAAAAAGAAAAAAAAGGGAAAGGAAAAAAACCCACCCCCTCTAATTTTTCGTTTATTCTGTCTCTAGTCCCGGCCTTTCTTTTGGCAGGTAATTCAAGCCGCCGTGATCTAGACATCCAAAACAAGAACAGAATTAACGCCCTCAAAGAAGCAAATTGCAGAAATTTCCAGATAGCAAAGGAAATTGCATTTTCCCCTACCCACCCCATGGGCTGAAAAGTCCTGTTCTTTTTATTGTATGTTCCATCTGAAGTGCAAATTATTGGAGGGGGAGTTCTAATCCCGCCGCCCTCCCCACACTGCTCTGCAGGAGGTCTTGGCATCCCAGGTCTATCTAGCCCGGGCTCTCTGCTCCTGGGCAATTTCCTCTCTCACTAATTCCAGAACAGGGTCAGGAGGGGAACCTGAATGTGGAATCCGAGGGGTTTCCTTGCGCTAAGAGGGCCGGATAATCCGTTTGGCGTCCCTACACCCTCCTGTGAAAAGGTCCCGAGCTTCCCACGTATCTGTGGTTCTTCTGAACGTCAGTGTGTCCTTGTTCGTGAGTAAGTGCTGCTACTTATGGGCGGATCTGGAGGGCGGCGATGGTAAAGACCCACCGTGGGACTGGGGACGAGTGACTGTTTGCGCGCAATTTGCGCCTGGGGGTGGAAAGCAGCCTCTCCAGTCGCTGAGCCCAAGCGCGGCGTTTCGGCGGATCCCGCAATTATTTCAAAGCGAGCGCCTCCTTCTCCTCCCACCTCGCCAAATAAGGCTATTTAGATGCTTTCCAGATGAGTGGAGGGCGCTGAAACCGAGCTGACAGCGAAGTATATCTCCGGCAGCCCCGCCATCCTTCAGCCTCCCGGCCGCCCCCTCTCCGCCCTGCTGCGCGCTCCTCTGGGACGAAGGTTGCTGGCCGTTCTGGGCAAGGGATTAATTTGCAGCCAATTACCACCGGGTGCTAAATATGAATGCATAACGAAGCCCCCCCCCCCTCCTGCGGGAAAGGAGGGTGGGATAAATGTCTAGGCTGCCCCCCAGAGAGGAGGGGCGGGGGTCAGAAGCCGCAGCAGCGCAGGGACCTTTTGGAGCGGAGCGCACAGACGCGCGCACACACTCTCCGCGCCTCGCTTTCCCTGCCAGGTTCCTCCTCCTCCTCCTCCTCCGGAGGGGGTGTTTCTAGGCGAAGTTTGCAGAAGGAAGTCATCCGGAGGGGGAGGGCGGTGGAGGGGGGGAGGGCTGCTCTGTGAGGAGTCATGAACGTGAGGCGAGACAAGGCTCAGGTGGGTGACGTCTCTATTCCGGCTGCAGCGGCGGCGGCGGCGGCGGTGGCGGCGGCAGCGAGCCCTCCGGAGTGCCTCTTGGGGGAGCCCGGGTCGTGCAGCTGGCCGAGGGGGGACAGCATGGACGGGCCGGCGGAGCAGCGCCTGACGCCCAGCAGCGACCTGCCGCCGGTCTACTCGTGCCCCGTCAGCAGGGACAGGCAGGGAAGCGAGAACGCCAACAACACGGCCGGGCCCGAAGGGGCGGGCGGCGCCTTGCCCGTGGTGCACAGAACCACCTCCTTCTCGGTGCTGGACATCCTGGACCCCAACAAATTCAACAGCAAGAGCCGCAGGCACTGCGCCGTGCTCTACAAAGCCGCGGCCGGCGGAGAGTACACGCTGGTGGGCGAGGAGAAGCTGGACGAGGCGGGCGCGGATGCCAAGGCTCTGGCTGACGACTTCCAGGCAGCCAGGAGAAAGTCCGCGGCCGACCTGCGCAGTAAGTACCACGGGCCGCCCTCGCCGCCTTCCTGGCATCCCCGACCCCGCAGCAGCAGCAGCAGCCAGGGAGGACCCCGGTGGGTCCCGTCTAAACGCCTGCATTGGCTCGTCCGCCCCTTCTGTCTCCGCGCAGGAGGCGCTCCTCTGTTGTTGCGGGCCAGCCATGGGGAGCAGAGGCGCACAGGAGAGCGGGCAAGCCCCCGAGGCCCTCTGCAGAGAGGAGAAGGGAGGGCTTGGCGGAACTCTTCCCGGTCAGTCGCGCCCAAAGTTTGGTGCCAGGCGATGCCACCAAGTGGGGGACTCGCCCTCCAGGTTCCCATGCTAGGCAGAGGGAGAGGGAGCCTGGGAAAGGAGGAAGAAGCCTCCTTTCTCGGCCTGGAGAATCTCTCTTGCCGGAGAGGAAGGGCCCCGGCCGGCGCTCCAGCGCTGGAAGATGCCTGCTTTGTGCGCGCCTAAGCTTTAAGGCCAGGGCAGACTCTGCGCGCTGCTTTCTTGGACTCAGGCTGAAGGGAACGGACAAGCCAGGCAGCATCCTGCAACTCCAGGTGGCCGGCTAGGTTCCCAGGAGATGGCACCATGCAGCCAAGTCTCCTTTTGAGGGGGAGGCAGCCCCGACAACCGCCTGGGCCACTGGAGAGCGGCTGGCGTTAGCGGGAAGCCTGTCAGAGCCCTCCCATTGCTTCAGAACCGCAACCGCCGCGGTTCCTGCGCGGTTTCTGGTTCCCCAGGTTAACCTTTTTCGGGGTAAAATGTGCCTTTAAGGTCCAGAGATGTTCTTTTTTTAAATCACACACACACAAGCACAGACCTGGCTTTTCGCTCCCGGCGACAGATTCAATTTTCTCTCTCTCCCTCCCTCTTTAGCTTTTTTTAAGGACAAATCAGACTAATTGTGACAAAATGCTGGTTATCTCTGGAAAAACAATTAAATTCCTTCGATTACATTTAAAGTAAAATGTGCTTAGCAGCGTAAAGAGGCTGCATAATGGGGGAAATCGCCCCAGAGTGGCGTGTAGGACTGAGCGGGTCGATATCCTATTATCGAATTGTGCATATCTCTTTCAAGCACCTTGCAAACTCTCGCCTAACATCTAAATTATAGGGTCAAAATTCGGATAATTACTCGATTAAAACCTATTACACTTATTAGGGCTGCCTATCGACCGGGAAGGGCGTTCGACCCGGGCGCCAGATTGCTTTTGCCTCCGCGGGTCCCTGCTAGGCTCCCGACGCCCCCTCCCTCGCCCTTGCTCACCTCCGGTTCCTTGGGCTGGGACACCCCTGCGTGGGACCGGGGGGCCCCGGGGTGCTGGAAGAAGCAGAGCCGGCCACATCCCCGGGAAGCGCTCGCCGCCGGAGGCCTGCGCAAAGTCAGCAGGCGCGCAACTCCATGCCCCGCGGTTCGCACCCAGCCTCCAAGGCCTGCGTCTACTCTTGGGCCCCGCGCTCCGGGACACTCCGGCTTCCAGCCGCTTGCTCAGGGAGCCCAGAGAGGTCCTCGGGTCGCTCGGGGCCGCGGGTGTCCCAAACAGTCCTGGCCAGGAGGCGCGGAGGCCCAGCTTTCCTCCTCCCGGTGCCAGGGCCCGTCTGGACCCCACTCCTGGGGCCAGATACTAAGGGCGTAGTGGGGCAAGAGAGGGACTTCGAGGAGTTTGGAGACCTCGATCGGCGAGACTGCTGCGCTCGCACTTTTCTTCTAGGCAAAACTTTGGGGCGCAGTCGAATGGGAAAGCCTCCTACCGAAGCGCCCCGAAAGGATACAGTTTTGTGGCAAGAAATGCCGCGCGCATCCAGAGGCTTTGCAAAACCAAACCAGTTTGCCTAAACTTTCATTGAGCTTCAAATTTCCCGATCGCGCGCCGGAGTTTCTGCACCTTTCCCCGGGGAGGCGACAAGCCAAGCTATGGAAAGCTCGATTGTCCGACAACTCCCCACTTCAGAAATGAGGTTGCGGTTTCTTTTGTCCGGCGAGGATCCAGCAACAGCCCGCCTTAAAACAATTTCTCTATAAATTCGTTTACACCGAGCCAAATTTGAGATCCGCTGTACAATTAGTTCTGGTTTAAAGGAGGTCGATATTGCACAGGAGGGAAATCTGTGTATTTTACGCCCAAGCCTTGTATCCTGGATTTCATGTTTCCTCCAATAATTTAACTGCGCGAACTTCCCTGAGAAGTTTGGGGGGTCTCGGCGATTTAAGGCTTTTAAAACCAAACAAACAAACCATCCCCAGGCCGCGTTTTGCCACCCGGGAGCTGCTGGCTTTCGAAAAGTGAGATTTTCTTCGTCGCTCATTTGCCTCGTCGGCGAAAGCAAAACACTGGGGAGGTCTGGGGGCACCGGCAAGAGCCCGACTCTCGCCCGAGTCCCATTAATTGGCGATTAATATATAACCCCAAACAAATTAAGTGACCGCTAACTGCTTTGTACATTACACAGAATTGGTTTAATTAAGTTTGGATCTGCTCTAGCAATCGATACAAGTATTTGGTCCAATTAAATCCTCCTTCCAGGGGATAACCAAAAAAACAAAAACAAAAAAAGGAATAAGCAAATAACGGACAGACAAAGCTTTGATGGGAAGTGAGCGACGTACGGCTTGCTTCTACGGCTCCATTCGGATCAAGGGCACTTTCTGATCTTTTTAAATAAAACAAAGAACAACAACCAGCTTTTTAAAAACCAGGCCATAAACTGCACGTGTTCCGCCTGCCTTCAACAAGTCCTTTGCAGTAGGGAATGAGGGGGCCATTATTTCCACGAAATCTGGGTGTTGCGGGACGGAGTGCCCGCCATTCGCCCAGCTCAGCTGGCTGAAAGAGAAGCGTTTCTCTGGGCTTCCCCCGCGGTCCGTTCCCGGCTTCTCCGGCTTCGATTTGCGCAGGCTGCAAGGCAGCAAGCGAAGGGCACCGATCCTTTGACCAATGAGATAGTGCTTATTATTTTTTTCATCATTAAGCCTTTTTTTAAAAAATTAAAATATTATTATTTAGTTGGGAGTTTTGTCCTCCAAGTTGAGCCCGCGCGTTCCTGGCAGTGCAGTACTTTTAGGAAGCCAAAACAGTTCCGTCGACTGATAATCTTCTGGGCGGAGGGGAACAGGACCTGAAGTCTATAGTGCAGGATGCCAGCAGCCTAGGAAGTCACCCCAGGCGTCCCATCTCCAAGCCATGCAAGGGAACGCGCGCTTTGGGTACTTAAGGGGGACCCGGAGTTTTGTGGTTTGGCGGTTCAAAGCAGGGGAGTGAAACCTCCCCCTGGGCCTGGGCTCCCCTTCTGGGGGTCTTCTGGGCCCTTCCCAGCGCTACCCGCAGGCCCCCGATCCCGGGCCCCCTGGGTGGCTCTGGACGCGCGCGATGAGACCCGCAAAACAACAGAGGCGACCATCGCCTGGCGGCCTGCCGCGAAGGAGGAAGCTCCTGGTGTCGCCCCCCCGCCAGCCCCCTCCCTCTCCCCGCTAGCATTATCCTAAATTGCAGCGGCAGAGCCTTCAACAAATAGGTCCCGGGGCTCAAAGGCGACGCCACCCACCTTCAGGCCGCGTCCCAAGGCCTCTGCCGCGCTCAAGTTTCGCCTTTCCAAACAGAGCCTCCGGCCAGCTGACCTCACACCCGGGCCCCGCTTCTGCTTCTTCATCTGCCGCTCCCTGAACTTTCAAGGCCGCAAGTTGCGGACAAGGAGTGGGAGTAAGGCGTGTAGAGGGTGGGACTAATAATAATAATAATAATAATAATTTTGAAGTAGTTTTATCTTGCCCAAGGTAACCCAAAGTATCTTACAACCAACCATTCCTTGCTTTGCGTAAAGGGGGCATTCACAGTGATTTTTCTGAGGGGGGCGAAGGAAGTAAAAACTAAAAATAAATAGACAAAGCTAACTTGCATCAGAGAGCAGGTCTTCAGCGGTGACGCCTGGACAGACCTGGTCTCTGAGAAGCTGGTGCTCCAGGTCTGCTGCCCACCTACGGGTGGACTTGGCGTCCGGACCACTCTCTGTCCGTTCACCACTGACCACCTGAATTATTTCCCTGACTCCATTGACTTCCTCCTAGCCTTTATTAATTGCATTACTCTGACAATCAACTTCACAGCCCGCTGCGTTTATCTTTAAAACAAAACACAACAAAAGCACACGACCCAAATACCAGGTTAACAACACTGAGCTATACTTTAGGGCTGTCCTAAAGTAATTCAGCAAAATGGGTATAACGACACTAGGTTACTTTGCAGCGCTGGCGAGACCCCTCAATTTCTTAGGCACCCTCCTGTCCCCTGCAATATGGCAGAAACCTGGAGGATTTTATGCGCATTGGTATTAACAGAATCACATTTTTTTGGTATGAAATAAGACCCAAGTTAGAAACATTATGAGCTCCCGTCTTGGCTGTTACCTTGGCTGACACGCTTTTATTATGAATAAATTTATCGGTAAACAATACTACCCCAATCAAAGCTAAACCAAAACTCCAGACCCCCGAATTGTTTTCCTGTGGGGCAGCAATCTTTTTTTTTCCCTACCAGCGAAGACCAGCAGAAAAGGTTTTATAAAAGACCAAGAGTCTCGCCTTCTGTTTGTTTCATTGGCTAGCTCTGCTTTTCTAGATCTCGGTCCCTGATACAACTTAATTCTTAAAGCACCGAGAGCAGGGCGGGCAGGGAGGCAAGTTTCTCACGAAACGAATGAGAATGGCTACTAGAAACTTTCTCTTTTAAATGAAAAGTGGGAATCTGGAGTATTAAGGCGGGGGAAGGAGAGACGGCCCCCTCCCCGGTGCGGACACCAATGCCCACCATCAGGATCACGAATAATGAAAAAGTGGCTAAGTAGACGCGCCTCGCTTTTGAACAACACATTTCTGACCCCTACTAGGGCAGAACCGCAGATCCACGTATGTTTGCAGAACTGTAGTCTGAGGAACTTATGGGGAGAGGGATAGGATGAGCAAACTAGAACTGAGAGACTTCGGTTGTGCGGGTGGCGAAATGTGCCCAAGACGCGATGGCTGGCAAAGGAATGTCTCCTCCTTTCTAGCTTTCGACGGGCTGCGCCTGGCGCTGTTGTCCTGGGGGCGAGGACCCGGCCCGGCTCTGCGTCGGCCACCCCGGGCCCAGGAGGGGCTGTATGTGTGCTTTGCGCTTGGGGGGGTGGGGGCGAGGACGGCCGCAGGAGCCCGCCCGGCTCACTCTCTTTCGCTTGTGTGTGCAGAGCCCGGCGAGCTGTACCGGAGCGAGGAGGCCGAGCTGGATCCGAGCAAGCGGAGGAGCCCCTGCGCGGGCAGCGAAGCCCCCGACGAGGAGGAGGACGAGGAGGAAGAGGACGAGGAGGAAGAGGAGCTGTGCAGCGAGGAGAGCAGCAGCCACAGCGAGGGGGGCGCCCTCGAGGCGGGAGGCGGCGGCAGCCTCGCCGCGGACGACCTCGGGGCTCACCCGCCGCCCCCGCCGCCTCAGCAGCCCGGAGGCGCCTCCGGAGGGCAGCCGCCGCAGCCTCAGGCCCAGGCGCAGGGCCAGCAAGCAGCATCGGCGGCGTCCGCGCCGTCGGGCAAAGCCAAGCGCAAGCGCCCGGGCTCGGATTCCAAGTCGGGGAAGCCCCGCAGGGCGCGGACAGCGTTCACGTACGAGCAGTTGGTGGCTTTGGAGAACAAGTTCAAGGCCACACGGTACCTGTCGGTGTGCGAGCGACTCAACTTGGCGCTGTCCCTCAGCCTCACCGAGACGCAGGTCAAGATTTGGTTCCAGAACCGGCGCACCAAGTGGAAGAAGCAGAACCCCGGCGCAGACACCAGCGCCCCGACGGGCGGCGGCGGCGGCGTGGGGGGCGGCGGTGGGGGGCTGCCCGGAGCGCTCAGCCCGCTCAGCCATTCGCCCCCCATGGGGGGCCACGGCCTGGCCATGCACGGCCCGCCGGGCGCCTACGGCAGCCACCCGGCCGGCGGGCTGGTGTGCGCAGCCCAGCTGCCCTTCCTGCCCAGCCCCGCGGTCCTCTCGCCCTTCGTGCTGGGCTCGCAAACCTACGGCGCGCCCGCCTTCTACACGCCGCACCTCTGAGGGACCGACGGGGCCCCCGCCGCTGCCACCAGCCCTTGCGGAGCAGGAGACTTGCGCGGGGCCGGGCCGAGGCAGCCTCGCTCCCCGGCCTACGGTCCCCGCGTCCACCCGACGGAGCGAAGAGGATAGGTGCCCTGGCGCCTGGTCCACGGACGATTCTCGCCTGCGGGCAGCCGTCACGTTGCTCTGAGCTGCGGGACAAACTGAGCAGAGGCCGAAGGAGGCCGCCTCTCCATGTAAATAATGCGCGCTGCCCCTTCTTTGCCCGGGTCCCCTTTATCCTCCTCCACCGCCCCCTGTCCAAGATGCCTCTGCCCCGCAGACTCTCAGGGTGAAACGGGGCGCTTCCAGGCGCCGTCGAAGAAATGAGGCGCTCTCCGCCCACGGGACACCGCGCTTTTACGCACTTCAGCGTCGCTGTTTTTAGAAAAGGATGAGGAACTGGGAGGAGGGAGTTTAAAAATTGAAAACTGAGGGGGCTGTCTTACCGGAAATGCGTTTAAAAAACAAACAAACGAGGGAGAAAGAGACAAGCTTTTTTGTAACATCAGACAACTATGTATATTTCTGGATGTTATACAAATTTTAACTTTATAATTTGTGTATAAAGTGGGAAGGAAACATTGATCCAAAAGGTATAGAAAGCACTTTGCTGGAAATCTAAATCAATAAAGAATTGATTTAGTCGACTTTGTTCTGCCTGAGCGACTGTTTTTAACCTTTTTTAAAAAATAAAATAAAGAAAAAGAGAAAAAACACTGCAGTCATCGCCAGAGTTAGTTGGCGTTGATTGAAGAAGCAAATAATCTAGGTCACTCACGATCCAGCCAAAGTTAAGCAGTTCTTAGTCCCCCGCCCCTTGTGATTTCCGGAAGATTTCAAGGCGCGCGCTCCGCTTTCCCATTGCAACCGTGCAGGCCGCTTAACCGTACCTGGATCCGGCTGCCTTTAATGTTTCTAGTTTTCAAATAAGCCCAAAGGCTGTCGCGTCTTCCCCCAACACCTCCAGCGTTTCTGGTTTGGAGAGAAACATATTCCGCATGTAGACTTTTTCCTGTGTGGACGTTATTTCCCATCGTTTATTCCCCGGCCCCTCTCCAGTAATTCGTGTGTGCGTGTAAAGGTTCTTCTCTTGGTAGTTTCCAAAGACAGCGAATATAATGTGTTGGGATTAAATAAGTGTAATAAACCGGTCGTGGTTGTATTTTTTTAAATGTACCAATACTGCCATTATTTGTGTACATAAAATATGTAATCAGTTTCTTAGCCAATATTTGGTTTCCCCCTCCTTAAAACAAGCTGCGTTTCGGGAGCTTTTTCGTTTCCCATTCCTACCCCCACCACGCCAAAAACAAAAAGACTCCGCTTTCCCTCTCAGTAGCCGGTGTAATTTAGAAGTCAAACGAGATGATGCATATTATCAATAATAATGATTTATCATTTAAGCTATTTATTAAAAGCCAGAAATATGTGGCTTATCTTCCGCAGCTCTGTGGCGCGTCGGGAGGCGCGCAGGACGGGGTTCAACCCAGGTCAGTAGGTTTTGCAGCCAGGCCGAGGGGGGCACTTTGCATTCCCTTCCCGATCCCCACAATTTGGCAATGTTAGCCTTTGGACTTTGCGAGGTGCGGCTGTTTTTAGATTGCAACGGGGGAAAACTTTTCTCGCGGGTTGCATTCCTGCCCCCTCCAGCTGCCAGCGCGTTTTCGACGGCGCGCAAGATTCCTGCTGGCGAGGCGCAAAACCCCGCCGCGTTTTGCAGGGGGCCGGCTGGGCAGCGTTAGCCCTGCTGGCCCCGGGGCCGGAGGGGGCGGGCGAGGGGTCCCCGCTGGCTCCTGGCGTTCAGGTGACAGGGCCTTCCTTTGGGGACGGACGGTCCTTCCTTGGCGCGCGGTGACAGAATTAAACGACTTCTTTCTAATCCCATTAGCTCCTTCCTCTCGTTTGCTTCCTCCGCTGAGCATTTTTGACAGCCTCTTGCTGCCACCGCTGACACTTGAGGAGCGAGGAAGTTATAATTTCTGACAGAGAAATTACAGCTTGGCGCAGACGGCCTCGACGGCTGGGGATGGAAACGGAGCGAGAGGGAGAAGAAGGAGGGGCGCGCAGCTGGCTGGGTCTGCGCTGGGCGCGCTCGGCCGCCAGAGGGAGCAGCAGGAGCGCCTGACGGGGCTAGGGGACGAAGGAAGGCAAAGAATTCCGCTAATAAAACGCAGAATTCTGCTACTGACATATCCAGACACGGCTGGCCAGGGAACAAAAAACTATATACAAAGTTGCATCGGCCCCAGCCCGGTCAGCGTGGCCATTGGTTAGGGAGGATGGCAACAGGACTGAATAATGGGAGGAGGAATTCCACCAAGTGCTATGTCGTCAGCACTGGGTGGGGACTGTTTGTTTGTGACTTTAAAGGTAAAGGGACCCCTGACCATTAGGTCCAGTCGTGACCGACTCTGGGGTTGCGGCGCTCATCTCACTTTATTGGCCGAGGGAGCCAGCGTACAGCTTCCGGGTCTGGTGGCCAGCATGGCTAAGCCTCTTCTGGCGAACCAGAGCAGCGCACGGAAACGCCGTTTACCTTCCCGCTGGAGCGGTACCTATTTATCTACTTGCACTTTGATGTGCTTTCGAACTGCTAGGTTGGCAGGAGCTGGGACCGAAATACGGGAGCTCACCCCGTCGCAGGGATTCAAACCGCCGACCTTCTGATCAGCAAGTCCTAGACTCAGTGGTTTAACCCACAGCGCCACCTGCATCTCATAAAGCAACCCAAAGCGACCTACAAAGAAACGAATGCATCAATGCATCGAAACCAAGCGGGCATGCCTTAAAAATTTATTATTTATTAAATTTCTTAGCTGCTTTATCTTGCCCAATAATAATAATAATAATACCCCTCCCCCTGGCACTGTTCTGGGGTTCTCCCGCCCCCCTGCAGCCAATTTCAGGGGGGGGCTTGGGGAAGGAGAGGGGGGGTGCTGCTGCCCCAGCAGGACCCGTTGAGCAGCTGACAGGACTCCTTAGCTGAATCCCACCCTTTGCGTGGCTACTCAGAAGTAAGCCCCCCTGAGTTCAAGTGTGTGCACACGCGCATTTGTATCCTCAGCAACTCCTAGGCCCAAACTGACTGCCCCCCTTCTCTCTCCGCCCACCCCCGACCCATGAGCACAAAAACACATTTCAGCAGAGCCAGTACTTTCCCCTGTAGCAGCTCTGAGAGCCAAGGCAAAGAAGAGGGGCTGGTAAATGTTCTTCATCTGCTCATCATAGCAGCACCCAAATGTGTTTATTTATTATGTTTCTATACCACCCTTTATCCGAGGATTCCAGGCCCCACAGAAGAAAGAGCTTTAGCGGGATAGATTTGGGCAGGGTTCTTAGGATTTGACTTGCTGCACAGTGTCCCCATCTGCTGCTTGGTCCGGGAAAAGGATTCTACCGGGAATTTAAACCTCCTTTCTGCTGTGACCTTAGATGTGGGCAAGCCAAGGGGATCCCTGCCATTCTACCACCTCCAATCCTTTATCTGCGGTGGCTCTTTTCCTACTAAGGCTCAGATCTCATCAAGATTAGAGGGTTTTGTTGTTGTTGTTTGTTTTTTGCAGTAATGCTACTTATTGGTTGCTCCTGAGCCACATGGTGAATTCATCACCTTGTAGTTACTCAGCCTTTTATTTTAGGATTTCCCTCATTTTATTATTCCCCTGCACTCTTTTGGTTACTCTTGCAACAGATTTCCATGTGAACCAACTACTATTCACTATTGTTGGGGCTGGTGCCTTTCCACCGCAGAACCGGTTTGCCACTTTCCTCTCACCTGTATTGAACCTTTGACCTCGGATAGGTGGAATGGAATCCTTAGGAAGGAAGAGCTACCTTCTTTTGTACTCCTCAAAACTGACAGAACCATATTTATTTTAATGCTCGTTCTCAATACACACTTTCCCCAAAACCTTCACTTTTCACTGAAGGGGAGATAAAGGTTTGTGATTATCCTACATTTCCCTGCACCTTTTGCAGAAGTGTGTGTGTTCTCAATGGACCTTGGCAATGCTGTGCAACAGTTATCTTCAGCCAGCCACCCCTAATAGAAAACATTGCCAGTGCCACAGAAAATGTAGCTGGTGAGTGCCCATCAAAGTGCAACTGTAAAGTGTGGGAATGTTCAGGGAGGCAGGAGAGGATATATTGTTTAATTATATCCTTCCCAACTTGCGTTAACAAGTTCTATAATTTAGCAGAGTAACATTCCCCTTTTTAAACTTGTACAGTGGATAATGTCTTTGCCAGGCTTGTTTACGCCTCTAAAATAAGTTTCCTGGTAATTCCCCTTTATTCCGTCTTAAAAAGATTAGACACGACACAGTCTTGTATAAAAGAGTTTACTCACACATATTCTGTTCACAGATGGATCCCAGAAGGCAGACTTAGGTTGCAAAATATACACCTGGAATCTATCCCATAAGGAGATAGTTCCTTTGTCCTCTCTTGGCTGGAAGCCTCTCAGACTAAGAAGATGTTGCTTCTTCGAGGAATGGAGTCAGAGAGAGAGTTGGCTGCATCCCCTGTGCTCTTTTGTTACCTGTATAGGTGAGGTCACACCCACCTCTGGTCACACACAGAGGAGGAAACAGGAAGTTCCGACTGGCTGGTCCAGACACCCGTTTTTACTGTATGTCCACTCTAGGAATGTTGCATTTGACTGCTCTGTGTTTCACAGCCCACATAACATTCCCTTTCAGCTGTACATCTTAACTTGGTAATCTCAGTGTGTTCAGGGTGTTGGTGACTTGTGAGAATCAGATGATACTTCACCACACCTCAACCGGTGTGATGCGTCAGCAAAGGATGCGGAGCCCCAGCAGAGACTTCAGAGATTTCCTCCTCCCGGCAGACAGCTTCTTCCAGAGTCCCCAGTTAAGGAGAAAACTGCTCTCCCACACAGTTCAAAGTGACGAAGTAACAAAGTGTTTATTGCCTCTATACACAAGGCAAAAACTAAACACGATATACAGTTCCTCAGGACTTTGAAGTAAAGATACATATGTACAGAGAGATCTGCTAACACTGTCACCCTGCTAGTTAATGCTGCTGCGTAAAACCCACAGCCTCGTCCTCTGACTCTCACAGATTCAGAGTCAGACCCTGACAAGCCAACAGTGCAGTGTCAGGATATAGACATGCAACAGGACATAATTAAAGATTATTATACCTGTCTCTACATCCTGAGCCAATGGGGATGTGAAGGACTCAGCAAGTCATGCCTTGCTCTGTTGCTATGGTAACCCAGTGCACCTGGTACCCTTATCTCAGAACATCCAGACTTGGCGGATGTGCTACTCAAGACACGAGACCAAGTACTGTGTAATTCAACCCATTGTTCACATTGCACCAACAAGGGGGGGCTTGCTCTCGAATAAGTGTGCCTAAAGCTCTAGCCACGGTGTTCCTTTAGTCAGCTGAACTTGAAAATGTGCAGTAGTGATAAAAGGGTAAGTAACAACATTTAGCAAAAGCAGTTACCAATCATGATTCCCCCCGCCCTGATTTCCAGGTAACCAAAGGGCAACAGACGCCGATCTTTTTGTTAGTTGTGCAAAGAGGGCATTTTAGCAGGTACAACTTTTCTTACTCCGGCATGAAAATGTGTACCGTATTTTTCGCTCTACAAGATGCACCAGACCACAAGACGCACCTAGTTTTTGGAGGAGGAAAACAAGAAAAAAATATATTCTGAATCTCAGCAGCCAGAACAGCAAGAGGGATCGCTGCGCAGTGAAAGCAGCAATCCCTCTTGCTGTTCTGGCTTCTGGGATAGCTGCGCAGCCTGCATTCGCTCCATAAGACACACATACATTTCCCCTTTTTAGGAGGGAAAAAGTGAGTCTTATAGAGCAAAAAATACAGTACTTGCCCACAGCCCCTTCATTATTAACATGAGGCCTCCCCCCCCCCCCTTTCTGGATACTATATTAGATTTAGATATATAGTCAATTGATCCCGTTTATGGAGAATTCTGTTGGCTTGCTCAGTATTGACTTCTGCTTACTGCCAAATCCCCTCCCATGAAGATGTCCACTATTGGATAATTTGAGTGACAAGAGCCTGGTGCTCCCTGCTATTGATTCATAGCCTATAATCTGAACTATTAAGAAAGTAGCAAAATTCATAATGTGCAGGGAGAGAAGGCTAATACATGGAATTTCCTGTGCGTGATAAGTTAGGCTGCTGGTAAGTTCAAATGAAATGAAAAATAGCTATAACAACAGCCCACATCAGCTAGAAGCCATGGTTTACATGCACCTTAGGTTCTTAAATCCCAAGCATCTTACATTAGCAGCAGGTGCTAAAAACCCGTAGAGTTGCTGGCAGTCAAAATAGGCAATAAGGTAAAGGTAAAGGGACCCCTGACCATTAGTTCCAGTCATGGCCAACTCTGGGGTTGCGGCGCTCATCTTGCTTTACTGGCCGAGGGAGCCGGCATACAGCTTCTGGGTCATGTGACCAGCAGGATTAAACCGCTTCTGGCGAACCAGAGCAGCACACAGAAACGCCGTTTACCTTCCCGCCGGAGCGGTACCTATTTATCTACTTGCACTTGACGTGCTTTCAAACTGCTAGGTTGGCAGGAGCAGGGGCCAAGCAACGGGAGCTCACCCCGTTGCGGGGATTCGAACCACCAACCTTCTTATCAGCAAGTCCTAGGCTCTGTGGTTTAACCCACAGCGCCACCCGCATCCCTAAAAAAATAGGCAATAGCTCGACTCAATATATGGCACCTTCACATCCTTACAGGATTCCCCAGAAAATGACCATAGCAACTTTTGAAAAAATGAATTGAGAATAGACAGGCATTTGAAACCCTTGATTTTGCTACAGGGAACTATATTGTCATATACCACCCCAGTCTCCAAGCGGTGTGAGATTGCAGGGGTTCCAGGTACTTACCCAAGATTTGGTTTCCTTGGAATGTGGGACAGCCGAGACTGTGGTGTCTTTAGGATACATGGTTTATTTACACTGTGTACATTACAACCTGAGCCTAGGATGGAGCGGCTGACAGCTTTAACTCCCAAAAAGGTTTTGCTTCTCCCATTGCCATGGCTTTGAATTCCAACATAACTTCCAGCTTCTGCCTGCTTTTGGCTCAGCTCACACACACTCCGCCTTTTGTCTTCAAAGTCTTCTTTGGCGGTCACTCGTAGCTGAGTAAGATTGTTTTCCATTAACATGGTCTTAACAGTGAGTTCGTAGGTGACTGTGGAAGCTAATTCTGGATCCACACGTCCTTCCATAGTGGGGACATAGGTTTCCAGGCAGAAGTTGATCACAGTGTGGATTTGCCAAGCATGCCTTCCTGGACGCACATTTCTCCCTTGCGTCCTGAGTTCGAGTGTCTTCAAAGCCCATGATACCTTTGGTAAAGGCTGTTCTCCAATTTGAGCGCTCGCAGGCCAGTGTTTCCCAGTTGTCAGTGTTTATACTACATTTTTTAAGATTTGCCTTGAGACAGTCTTTAAACCTCTTTTGTTGACCACCAGCATTACGCTTTCCATTTTTAAGTTCGGAATACAGTGGTACCTCTGGTTACGTACTTAATTCGTTCCGGAGGTCCATTCTTAACCTGGAACTGTTCTTAATCTGAAGCACCACTTTAGCTAATGGGGCCTTCCACTGCTGTCGCGGCGCTGGGAACCCAGAAGCGGGGAGCACCCCCCTGCCTCATGAGGAGACTCTATCAAGAGCCGAGAGAGGACATCCTCATTGAGCTCCAGGGAGGGTTTCCTTGCAAGCCAGAGACACTTTATTTGCCATGGCTCACCTTGGGATAATCTTAAGATGGACAGTAGGAGACACCTAGCCAATGAAATTAATTCTAAACAATTTACCAACTTGCTGTATGTTTGACTGTATTCTTTACATTGTGTATGCATGGAATGTTTCTAGAGGGGTATATGAGGGTTGCTTGTTATATGAATTTTAAAAAACTGAAAAACAAAGTCGTAAAAACAAAACACAGAAACCTTATTTGGAGCATGGTGGCTGCATGATTCAAGAATTGGTTTTTTTTTTTGTTTGTTTGAGTAAGTCAATGTGGTTGAGGAAGTTTCAGCCATTTCAAGAAAGGTATGGAAAAGAGGACTTGTAAAAAAAAGTGACAGGCTTCTGGGAAATGATACATAATGAATTTAAAAAGATTCCCCAGATGCTTGAAGCTTTTCTTTGGGGGATTATAAGGGCAGAGGTCCTAAAAAAGATGGTTGAATTGTTTATGCATGCTACTACCGCAGCCAGAATCCTGTATACGCAGAAGTGGAAAGAAGGAGAAGTTCAAACTAAAGAAGAATGGTTTTTAAAGTTATCGAACTATGCAGAGATGGAGAAGCTGACAGCAAAAATAAGAGATCCAAAAGATGAACATTTTGTCGAAGAGTGATGATTCTTCTCAGGCTGTTTAAGAAAAAATTACAGTCCAATGAAATTGCGACCAGGATTCGAACTATAGGCAAGGGAAGGAGAATAAATAAATGATGGTTATGTAAGTCACAATATACCGTATTTTCCCCTCTATAACACGCATATTTTTTCTCCTAAAAAGGAAGGGGAAATGTCTGTGCGTGTTATAGAGCGAATGTGTGGTCCCTGGAGCCGAAAAATCAGGCAAAAATCAAATCGCGCTTCACGGAGAAGGGAAACCTGAAAAGAGGAAGCGGCTGCTTTCCTGCATTCTGCCTCAGGGTCTTACTGCCCACCCATCTCTGTTTCATTGCTGTGTTTGCTCAAACGGAACAAAGAGCAGGGAAAGCCCCTCCCCTCCAGGCAAGCAGAGTGCCGTTCTTTCTAATTCCTCTCTGTGCTCCGGTGCTGCTGGGGGAGAGGGAGAGAGAGTGGGGGAGGGAGAGTGGGGGAGGGAGAGAGAGGGGGGCAGGGGGAGAGAGAGAGAGAGAGAGAGAGAGAGAGAGAGAGAGAGAGAGAGAG
>JAXCMG010000115.1:384646-403166 GCA_034642415.1 Podarcis siculus
AATTCACCATCAGATCACATAGCATGTCCATGGCTACAGCCTGCACCCAAAAAAATCACGCACCCACTGTTGCCTGGGGCTGCAATGGTGCAAAAACGTGGTTACAAAGCATGGATCCACAGGAATTCTCAGGATTTTTGCATTGGGTCACCCCAAATTCACCATCAGATCACATGTCTGTGGCCACAGCATGAAGCACAAAAATGATACATCCACTGTTTCATTCAGAATGTTTTTTCCCTTGTTTTCCTCCTCTAAAAACGATGTGCGTGTTATGGTCAGGTGCGTGTTATAGAGCGAAAAATACGGGTAATAGAAAATAAATGGTAGTGATGGCAGCAGATAAAGGATTACCATAGGAGCGTCACGGACATAAGGATGGAAGTCAAAACGTAAGAAATTATTATGTTGAAGGTGAATTGAACAGTGTTAAACTGTGTGTAAAAAAAACCTTATAAAAATTATTATAAAAAAAGAAATATATGGAAAAGTCGGAGGGAAGGGATGTAGTTTGGGCAGGCTAATCAAACTGCTACCCCCTCTCTGCCAGAACCTGGTGTCTCCAATCTGGGGGCCTTGGTTGGTTGTGTCTGCGCTCCTCTCCCTCTCAGACCATATTGCTTCCTAGATGTGCCAGTTCAGCTGCTCTAATGTCACAGCCTGCAACATTAGGAAGGCTACACAGGCCACGCTGACTGACAACTTTCACTCCATTAAACAGCTGTGGTATATTTGCACCAAGGGCTTGCAAGCAGCACCTTCATGGCTGGTGGAGATAGGATGGGCGTTCTTAAAGGCTCTTGGTGAACAGGGACCAATTTCCCTAGTGGCTAGTGATTATAAGGCAGGATTCACCCTAAATGAGCTTTTTCCCAGCGACAGCAGGTGAGGAAGGGCTGATGACGGCTGATGAACTGATGAGCTCAAGGGGATTAGTAATGAGACCCGGAGACTTTCAGCTTAGTTTTCACTGGTGTGAACATCACTTGTTCCAGCAGCGACTTGAGGTCATTACCAGTTGATAGCTGTTTAGTGAAGTCTCAGAGAGACACTCGTAATACTTTAATCCCTTTATTAAATGACACCATCAAAATGCAAGGGGAAGACCAAACAGTTAAATATTGAACTAATTATGGAAGCCAGGTGGGCTGAAATATTAGTGCAGGGCGGTGTATTAAGTCCATCGGGACAGCATGGTTCACACAGCCCAGCAAAGAAATATCTGCACAAGTGAGGAAAAAACCCTCAGCCTGATAAAAGTGATGTTAGCAGTTTAAACCCAGATGTCGGGGGCTTTCATTCAACTGCTGCGAACACTGTAGGGCCTTATCCACACTTATATTTCCTCCACTCTTTCAAAGCACTTTAAAGCTCTGTTTCCAAGCGCCTCCATTTTAAAAAGTATGATTCCGGAGCTTTCCTTGCAAAAAGGAACAGTTTTCATGGGGAAAACTCAGGGCAAACACTGGGACATGGAGCTTTTAAGTGCAGGACCATGCCTGGGAAGAGGAGGGCAAATAAAGAAAGAACCTATACACGTGGTGCTGACACAAAGACTCTGCACATACATTATGCAAAAGAATGAAAGTTCATTATCCCTGGCTCCTTTCTCCCCACTTCTATCTCCGAGGTCCTTCTGGCGGTTCCCTCCCTGCGAGAAGTGAGGTTACAGGGAACCAGGCAGAGGGCCTTCTCGGTGGTGGCACCCGCCCTGTGGAACGCCCTCCTATCAGATGTCAAGGAAATAAATAGCTATCTGACTTTTAGAAGACATCTGAAGGCAGCTCTGTTTAAGGAAGCCTTCCATCAGCTTTGACTGGTGGCCCAGCCATGCCCTATCTGGACAGGATACCCTAACTTTTGTCATTCATGCTGTGATAAACTCTTAAATTAGATTACTCCAATGCATTATATAAGAGGGTGCCTCTGAAGGCAGCAACATTGGCTGATGCAGAATTCAGTGGCCAGGCTGTTCACCAGGGCAAGACAGTTTGAACATACATACAAACTGCAGGACAAGGACAGCCGTGGCTTTAAGGAAGAATGGGAACTTTTTACAAATGATCTAAAAAGACAACAAAATGAACTGGACTCCTTGGCAGGTTTTCAATACATACACAAATTTATTGGTTGATAACATGATAGATAGACAATGTAAGGATATGTATAATTTTATAACATGCAGAAAATAATATGTGCAGAGAAATCAGAGAGAGGAGCTGAGGGAAGCCCCGGGGGGGTGGAAGGCGGGAAAGGGGGGAAAATAATGTATGTGATTATATGATTTGATAATTTGTTATATTGAAATTCCTTAAGAAAAAATGAAATGTGTTCATAAGACAGTTTGGGCATAAAATAACAGCATTTGTACCCCATCCATCTGACTGGGTTGCCCCAACAACTCTAGGCATCTGACACATCCTGGCCCAACTGCACTAGGTAAAGGGACCCCTGACCATTAGGTCCAGTCGTGACTGACTCTGGGGTTGGGGCACTCATCTTGCTCTATAGCTCGAGGGAGCCGGTGTTTGTCCACAGACAGCTTCCAGGTCATGTGGCCAGCATGACTAAGCCGCTTCTGGTGAACCAGAGCAGCGCACGGAAACGCCATTTACCTTCCCACCTATTTATCTACTTGCACTTTGATGTGCTTTCAGACTGCTAGGTTGGCAGGAGCAGGGACCGAGCAACGGGAGCTCACCCCGTCACGGGGATTCAAACCGCCGACCTTCTGATCAGCAAGTACTAGGCTCTGTGGTTTAACCCACAGTGCCACCTGCACTGCACTGGCTGCCAATTAATTTCCAGGCCCAATTCAAAGTGCTGCTTTTGACCTATAAAGCCTTAAAACAGCTCAGGACCGCAATACCTCAAATGCTGCTTCTCCCCATATGAACCGACACAGACCCTGGCCTGCGATCATAATCTGAAGCTTTTATTCAAGTGCCTCCTCCATGAGAGGTCAGGCCTCTTAAATGTGTTTGGGGGGGGGGGGGCTATAGGTTTTTCTTTGTTTTTATTATGTTATGTATTCCGCGTTTTCATTTTATATTTCTGTGCTACAAACCACCCTTTGATCTTCAGATCAAGAGTGGCATATAAAATAAAGATATAAATAAGCACCTTTTAATCTTGCACTTCCTTCGAGGATCTCAGGGTAATAAACAAGATCTCTCTCTCTCCCCCCCCCCTTTAATCCTCTTCATAGTCTCTGTGAGCCATGTCTATTTGAGAGAATGCAACCGATTCAAGGTCACTCACCTGATAAATACTGAAATTACTGAGAATTGCATGTACATGTTACTGTCTTCTCCAACAAGGGGAGCAATGCGCTCAAGGCAGAAAGCAGTTTTTGCCCATAGCTCTCTGCTGCTATATTCCAGGATTTGCAACTTACTGTGCTATGTCTATTTCGCCAAAGCCTTTGACTGTGTCGACCACAGCAAACTATGGCAAGTTTTTAAAGAAATGGGAGTGCCTGATCATCTCATCTGTCTCCTGAGAAATCTCTATGTAGGACAAGAAGCTACAGTCAGAACTGGATATGGAACAACTGATTGGTTCAAAATTGGGAAAGGAGTATGACAAGGCTGTATATTGTCTCCCTGCTTATTTAACTTATATGCAGAATTCATCATGCGAAAGGCTGGGCTGGATGAATCCCTGGCCGGAATTAAGATTGCCGGAAGAAATATCAACAACCTCAGATATGCAGATGACACAACCTTGCTGGCAGAAATTGAGGAGGAATTAAAGAACCTTTTAATGAGGGTGAAATAGGAGAGTGCAAAATATGGTTTGAAGCTCAACATAAAAAAAAACGAAGATCATGGCCACTGGTCCCATCACCTCCTGGCAAATCGAAGGGGAAGAAATGGAGGCAGTGAGAGATTTTACTTTCTTGGGCTCCATGATCACTGCAGATGGTGACAGCAGCCACGAAATTAAAAGACACCTGCTTCTTGGGAGAAAAGCAATGACAAACCTAGACAGCATCCTAAAAAGTAGAGACATCACCTTGCCAACAAAGGTCCATATAGTTAAAGCTATGGTTTTCCAAGTAGTGATGTATGGAAGTGAGAGCTGGACCATAAAGAAAGCTGATCGCCGAAGAATTGATGCTTTTGAATTCTGGTGCTGGAGGAGACTCTTGAGAGTCCCATGGACTGCAAGAAGATCAAACCGATCCATTCTGAAGGAAATCAGCCCTGAGTGCTCACTGGAAGGACAGATCGTGAAGCTGAGGCTCCAATACTTTGGCCACCTCATGAGAAGAGAAGACTCCTTGAAAAAGACCCTGATGTTGGGAAAGATGGAGGGCACAAGGAGAAGGGGACGACAGAGGACGAGATGGTTGGACAGTGTTCTCGAAGCTACCAGCATGAGTTTGACCAAACTGTGGGAGGCAGTGGAAAACAGAAGTGCCTGGCGTGCTCTGGTCCATGGGGTCACAAAGAGTTGGACACGACTCAACGACTAAACAACAAACATGTCTATTTACTTCTGAAGCTTCCAGCAGATGAAAGCTCCTAACCCCCCCCCCTAGTGTGAGACTGATGCTTTCTATTTAACATTTAACAGTTTGCAAGGATGTGAGCTTTACAGCAGCATTAGAAATAAAGCAAATGGATGGAGGTTGCATTAGCATCATCACATCCCCATGAATATTGGGACTGGGGCAGGAATGGTTGTTAAAGCAGCAGATGAAGTGGGCACCTAGCATCGCTTGCTGTCTCGAGGCGTTGTTAACTCAAAATTTAAACAATCTTAACAACCCTAGAGTGCTCCGATTTTTCAGGCTCACACTAGGAGTGTATTAGTCCTGGGAACTGACTTGCAGCCTTTGAATAAAGCAGTTGTGAAAGAGATACTTCCAGAGGAAAGAGGACCTACTGTGTTGAAAAGCTGGTCCTGCATCAAGCTCGAGTCTCCATAGGCAGAGTTGCTCATCTGAACGTCTTCTCCTCCTCATTACCTTATTTTTTGCACCATAAGACGCACCTGACCATAAGACGCACCTAGTTTTTATAGGAGGAAAACAAGAAAAAAATATATTCTGAACGAAACAGTGGATGTATGATTTTTGTGGTTTATGCTGTGGCCACAGACATGTGATTTGACAGTGAGTTTGGAGTAGCCCAGTGCAAAAATCCTGAGAATCCATGTGGATCCGTGCTTTGTAACCATGTTTTTACACCATTGCAGCCCCACAAAACAGTGGATGTGTGTGTTTTTTGATGCAAGATGTAGCCATGGACATGCTATGTGATCTGATGGTGAATTTGGGGTGACCCAATGCAAAAATCCTGAGGATCCATGCTTTGTAAGCACATTTTTGCACCATTGCAGCCCCACGAAACAGTGGATGCGTGATATTTTTGGTGCAGGCTGTAGCCATGGACATGCTATGTGATCTGATAGTGAATTTGGGGTGACCCACTGCAAAAATCCTGAGGATTCATGGGCTTTTACCTCCCCCCTCCCAGGCAGCCTCCTTTATCTCTAGTGTCCCTTCTCTCTCTCCCCAATCGGCAAATGATCAGCGGCTTTGTTTCAACACCCACTTCCCTCTTTCCAAAAAAAAAAGCATGATCTGCTTTTTGCCCCTGGGCAATTCGGCTCCAGGGACCATGCATTTGCTCCATAAGACGCACAGACATTTGCCCTTACTTTTTAGGAAGAAAAAAGTGTGTCTTATGAAGCGAAAAATACGGTAAGTGGAGCAGGGGGGTCCTGAATCAGGAAAGAGTTGCATGGAATCCTGCCAAACTGTCCAGGGCTTAACCCCCAATCCCCAGCTCATCAGCTAACAAGCAGAGGGCGAATCCTGCTCTTATGGCTGAATGCCCATTTTCTGCTGGAAACACAAGATTTAACCCCAGCCTCTTGTGCATCAGAATACAGGTGATGTCAGCTGGTGGGCGAGTGGGCGTAGTTTGGGGAAAATGGGTCTTGCGGGGCAACTTGGACTCCCTGTTGGGCCACGACTAATTCGTGAGACAGAAGTTCCCCCCATCCCCATTCCCACTCCAAGGAAATGCAACTCTTTCTGAGAAAAAAACTGTTCTATTCCAGATAGATGTGCTTTGCATTTTTTAAAAGTCATTTACCAAGATAATCCAAATTTTCAGCTGTCTTCTGAATTTTCAGCACCTTGCTTCTGAAGACTGGCATTCATGAACTGAACACTCAGTATATAATTATGTGCCACTTTTCAACTTATGCAGCACAGACAGGCAGCGCTACTCCGCACTCAGCTGCCTTCAGGCTGGTTCGCTAGCTATGTTTTAGCCATTCCCCCTCCTGATCAGCGTCCTGAATAAATCAGCCTTACCCAGAGTGTTGGGGGGGGAGGGAGAGAGAGAGAAAGAAAGGGGAACCGCTTTGGAAAATAAAACAGCAAAAACTGCTACCAGAAAAGAGTAAGGAAAAAGTATCCACCCACACTAAGTAGAATAGAAGCATAACCACCCGACCCCATCCCACTCACCATTCCCCTCTCTCCCTCCCTCCTTCCTTCCTTCCTTCCTTCCTTCCTTCCTTCCTTTTCTTTCTTTCCCTATTCATGAACCAAGAACCTGTACATTGACCACTAATAACGAAACACATGTTGTAGGTATTTCCCCACATTTATTATGCTTTTTTGTGATACACAAATGACATGAGAAAACTTGGTATACTTGCTTGTATAACCTTATTCTTGTTTATAAAACCCAATCATAATTTAAAAAAAAAACTAAGAAAAAAGTATCCAAAGCAAAACACACTATTTATAAGTGCAATATCCATAAACATTTTTGCAGTCTTTTTTTTTGTTACCAGGCCCTCCTTCTCCTATATTAAATACATATTTTGATTTTAAATACTCATTTTCATTTTACATATTATTTCCTTTATACAGCTCTTCAACTCTTTTGTCATTACAAGGCCTTTAATTGATGTCATTTAAAAGAGAATTTACACAGTACGGTCCTGCCCGCTGCATTGACCCTACCACTCTCCCTCCTGCGAAGGTGCACTCGCCCGGCCGTGGGTCAGGTGTGTTTGTGGTGAATGGGAACAAAGTTGGCTAATCCATTTTCCTAGCTGGCAGTGTAAGTGAGGAGCAAACAGTGAGCTTTCTGCTCAACACAAGCCTTTCACTCTGCTGCTTTTCATGCATCCAGCTTGATGCTCAATTCTTGCACCCAGCACCTCAGTAGTCCTGAGCTTTCTTTCAATAGTCTTGCACTAGTGATCTGCCCTCAACGGCCGCTGTCCTTTCCATGTGCCCATAGATATTTTTTTTCTCCGTTTTTGGAATGGGGGAGGGTTTAACTTCAAAAAACCAAGATTTATTGTTTATTTTTCAACACTGGCTCCGGCCTGGTGGAACGCTCTGCCTCATGAGACCAGGGCCCTGCAGGATCTGATTTCTTTCCGCAGGGCCTGTAAGACAGAGTTGTTCCGCCTGGCCTTTGGCTTGGAGCCAATTTGATTCCCTCCCCCTCTTTCTTTTTTCCTTTCCTTCTCCTCCTGCGATGAGGCTACATTTTAATATATTAATGTTTCAATATTTTAATGTTGTATTTTAATTTTGTTTTTAAGTTGTAATCATTCAACTTGTTTTTATTATTGCTTGTAAGCCACTCTGAGCCCGGCCTTGGCTGGGGAGGGCAGGGTATAAATAAAAATTATTATTATTATTATTATTATTATTATTATTATTATTATTATTATTTCAGTGTCCACTCATGCTCTCTCCACTGGGCCCATTTTGCAAGTCTGCAGATCCCCAGGCAGGAATTAACTTTTATTAATTATTATTATTATTATTATTATTATTATTATTATTATTATTAGAATTAGAATTTATATACTGCCCTATAACCGGAGGTCTCAGAGCGGTTCACAGAACATAGTTGTTCCTCTTTAGGAGCTATTAACAAATTTACATGGAAATTCTTACAAGTGCCACCTACAACAAAAATGAAGAGACCTGACAACCACCAGGAACAAGAGCATTTAAAATGGTACACAAGTAATAAATTTCTCCTTGCCTTGTTCATGTGATGCTAGTCCATAAGGCACGACTTTCCCGTGAAATGAAAATTGTGAGCAAGGCTGACCTCACCCACGAAACCTAGACAATGACTGTGTGAGCATGTGCACCCAAGGGCCAAGGCATGCTTTTAAAAGGAAGCTGTTCCAGCAAAACCTTATGCCCCCAGTTACAGCCCCAGAGAATGTTTCTGGCAAGCCGCTGCAAAGCGCTTGTATTCTCAGTTAGTTGCAAGTGTGCTGACTACAGAAGAACACCTTCTCACCTAAAGACAACTGGACAATTGCCGAATCGCAGGAATAAACTCACACCTCCAGATTGACACAAAAACTGCTCAAGGGGAGTTTGTTTTTTGTTGCCAGATGTTATTCTTTCAGGAAAAGTAAATGAAGGTGTTGGAAAAGGAATGTACCAAAAGAAAAAAAGGGGGGGAGTGTGGGCCCTGAAGCATAGAGGGTGGGGAACTACAACTCCCGTCATCATCTCCCATCATATACTACAACTCCCATCATCTGTGACCATTGAGTCAAGGTATTAAAGGCTGAAAATCTGCAGTCCATCAAAAAGTAAAAAAAATATAGAGTGGTGTATAATATATACAAACTACAAGTCTTTTGTTTAAAACGAGATCAGAACAATTATCAATATAACCACACACAAAATTATCTGTACAATTCATGTTCATTGTAAAATGTATTAGATTACGCAAGTTGACACTAGGTAAACTAGTCCAATAAAATGCTTTCCTCTACATAATGGCAGTACTGGCAAATGTCCTTGCAGTTTTGCCATTTACGGCAACTCAGTTTAGTGCATAGTTAAACTGGTTTGCAAACTTTTCGTGTTTTCTTTGATCCATTCGATTCATCGCTTTCACCACGCGCTTCATGGCTGTTCTGTAAGAAGAAAACAAGGCAAGATGAAAAGGAGAGAACGAAACTGAGGTTACGCACAAATGTGAGCAGCATTTATGAACAAATATAATGTAGTGGGATGTGATTAATTGCTAATCAAGCCTCCGCAACACTGCACTGATGACGAAGCAGAACAAATTTATAATCTTAATTAAATTAGCTACAGAAATAAGTTTTAATTTAGCAATGGGCTCATTAAGAGAAATAAACAAACCAAAGTCCTTCAATGTAATGATCGCACACCACACCTTTTATGGCAGCATTCATTTTACACAATTGCTTTAGTGAAATTTTAAACACCGAAGTGGGAATATACGGAACATGTACCTCTAGGGGGCAATGTTTATGATCTTCTGCAGTGAGAAGAAAGCGTTTTGCACATTAAAAAGGAATTAACCAGAGCAATATAAACAAACAGCAACTATTTTGAAACTATCAAATTAGTTTAATGGGGCCCCTAAACCACGAAGTCTTAACAACAGGCACTGTGCATGCATGCGTCCATTCAATTCATCCCACAAACCTGCAAATAGCT
Source organism: Podarcis siculus (assembly GCA_034642415.1). Taxonomy (NCBI): domain Eukaryota; kingdom Metazoa; phylum Chordata; class Lepidosauria; order Squamata; family Lacertidae; genus Podarcis; species Podarcis siculus. The sequence goes on from JAXCMG010000115.1 coordinate 394,137, forward strand.
GTTTTTAACAGAACTCAAAGCATCTGCATAAAATCATTTCTGGAAACAAATTTTGTTTCACACACACTCCCCCAAGCATAAACTGAGAAGAGTTTCTCAGAGCAGAGGGAAGGGGTTTAGCAGCCCTGAACCCGACTCCGGCCGGGAAGGGCACGGTACAAATTATTATTATTATTATTATTATTATTATTATTATTATTCTACAGACCACACAAAGGGAAGGCTCTCAATCCATTTCAATAAACTGAAGCCACAGAATCTTATTTCCATACTTATTCTATATGAGTTAAACTACACAAATTACAGACCGGGTGTGGTCTAGCGGTTAGAGGGACAAAAACCCCACTCAGTCCTAAAGCTCACTTGATGAACTTGGGCAAATCACACCCTCTCAGTCAAATCGACTTCACAAAACTCCTGCCTCCTACATTCCATGTGTTTTTTTCCAAGTATAGACTCGAGGATAAATATTACTGTCTATATGTCAACCCTTCACCAAGTCAGCTTTAGAATTTCTGGAAATCTCTAGTTTTTGAGACAGGTGCCTAGTTTTCCTACTTGCCTGCAACAGGATGCCCCTAAAGTTTAGCTTCTCCAATCTGCAAATAAGGTAAGTGAGACAAATTTTCTATGAACCTGTACAGTGGTACCTCGCAAGACGAATGCCTCGCAAGACGAAAAAGTTTTTCATTTTTTGAGTTGCTTCGCAAGACGAATTTCCCTATGGGCTTGCTGCGCAAGACGAAAACGTCTTGCAAGAGCAACTCATAGGGCGCGGTGTGGTAGCCTTTTTTGAGGTTTTTGGGAAACTGTGCTTCGCAAGACGAAAAAATCGCAAGATGAAGAAACTCGCAGAACGAATTAATTTCGTCTTGCAAGGCACCACTGTATTGCAATATTCCAGTACAACCATCCCTCCAGTTGCAAGATGACTGGCAGCTGTATGGGCGTAGACACCATTTGCCCATGTGTGCTGTTCACATGCACCTTGGCTGAATTCTTACACCCAACTAACTGATGGAACTAACATCAGCCACTGATGGCAGTCAATCTGCAGATGCCCCAAACCTTGCACACTTCATTATTCATAGAATCACAGAACTGTAGAGTTTGAAGTGATCCCGAGAGTGATCTAGTCCAATCCCCTGCAATGCAGGAATCTCAACGAAAGCATCCCTGAGAGATGGCCATCAAGCCTCTGCTTAAAAACCTCCCCGTTAGATACCACCACCTACTGAGCTTGCCATCATATTTCCTGGAAACTAGGCCAACAATGGAGATAGCTTTGGGCAGGTTTTTGCTTTTGCTTTAAACCTTTTAAAGTTGTCTAAGGGCAGAGGATACATGGAGCAAATACAACAGATTAAAAGAGGTGCCTCTTTAAGCGAAACTCCTCTGGCTTGAGGAGTTTACAGGAGGCATTGCTATAAGAGAACGACAACTATGTGGTCATGGTTTTGGAGCGGGAATGATATTTAATTGGCAGGAGAAAAGTGAGTCTTTAGCACGGCACAATGGCCTTGGCACTTTCATGTCATGTAGGTTTTACATTAGCAGCACTAGCTTGTGAGATACTGTAAATGAAATGAGATCCCACTCTGATGATCTGTGTGCAATTTCACTTAACTTTATTGGCAGACTAGAGCCTGGGTTTATCACCTGTACATTTCAAGTAATTTGGGACTGTTATATAAAGCCAAGGTTATCATCTTGTTTAGTGCTGCAAACTATGAAACCTATTAAAACATGACAGATTGAATTCCCACGCCTGGCACTAACACACATTCAAAATCATTAGCACGAAGCACAGTAAACTAAAAACAACTTTTAAAATTTATTTTCTAAAGCTGATGTGAAATTCTGCTTATTAGAACTTTATGGCTTATTGACTCCTCAAAATAAGACCAGATAATACAAGATTGTCATGGACAATGTGTTGTTCTGCGAGGAGAAGAAAAGCAAGGCGAGTTTTCATTACTCATAACAACCATTACATCAAGACAAGGAAAGCAACACCATTTTAAAATAATGAACATCCCTCAAAACTGGCTCATTCGGGCTTTTGAGGTTATATAATATTGTAAACACTAGTATTTTTGTTGCAAACAAAAAGTGTTTTGCTTCTTGATTTAATGGCATTTGTTTTGCTCCACTTGGATTGATCACACTTGCTGTCGTTCTGCCACACAGAGGCTGGCTTCAAACAGTCACTGTGGCACGGCTGGAACATGCACTGGTTGCAACATGCAACGAAGGCAGATCCGTACGTCTGGGAATGAAGCTTTCATGTCGCCAGCCCACATTTGTGGCAGTGGCTGGCACAGCTGTGGAATGAGCTGTGGCTACTCAGGCACAGACCCACAGCCACAAGGATGTCATTTCAAGTCACAGACACTGTGGATGTGTGTATTGTTTGAAAACAGCCGCTGTTTACATATTGGTGCTACTTTAATGTTTGTTGCGCTGGACTGCTTTTAGGAATAAGAGGGGGATAAATAATAATAGGAAGATGCTGAAACATTAGCGATAACATTTTGAATGTATGAATAAATTGTGTTAAAACATCAGGTCAGACAAATGATACATTGTGCATCAGGGCTGAGGATGAGGACACTTCGTTGCAGAAGATGCAATGCAAGCTTCCTTGAACAAGAATGAGTTGGAGATGAGGGAAATCCCATTTGAGAAAATATATGGTGTGCACTGCTCATGCAACTAGATATTTCACACATAATGGACCCAATTGAAAGGGTATGAAAAGTCTCAAAGTTTCCTAACTTTTTTACTCTGAAGAAAGATGGATAGAAGGCCTTTCCTTACTCCATCTCATGTGCAGAGCACTCTAGAAGGTTCTTGAAAATATAGGGAAGAAGCAAGAATGGGAAAAAATGGAAAATGAGAGAAGTCCCAATGTAAGATGGAATACGCGCAGCTTGCAGACCTATAATATAGAATAAGAGAACAAGAAGAATAGATGTTTAAAGAAGATTGGAAAATGTTTACTGAATATATGGAGGGAAATATTTGAAAATGTGGGCGGCATTAAGATGAAATTCAACAGTGTAAATAAGTTTTGATGGATGTAATGATGGAATACTAAATGGTTTAGTTTATATAAAATATGCAAGGATTTATGTTATATAAAATGAAGCATGGAAAGAGAAGAAGGGGTCACTGATATTTTAAGGTTGTTTAAATGAATATTCTAAAATATAAAACAGAAAACTTTGTAAAAATTATAGAAAACAAAACAAAAAAGGAGAAAGAATTCTTATTTAGTGACAGACATGAAGCATATACTTTCTGCACAAACATGCTACAGTTTCAGACTTGTTTCTGCCTATTTCTTGGGACCAGATTTCTAAATGATCAGCACCCAGGCACTGAGCAGGTAGTTGCCCCTGTGTATAGTCAGATTTGTAGAGGGATTCAACATACTGGCTTGCACAGGATTACAGTTTTGAATTGGGAGCGCTTAGCTATTTCGTAAGCATAGATTTCTGTGATCTAAAGAACAGACTCCTCACACAAAGAAGCAATCTATACAACCAGCAAAGCTGTTAGCTGACCAGTTTGGGAATAAGGAAGAGAGGGTGGAATCCAACCCTAACACTTAATAGCTCTGTTGGGTATAAATGAAAATAGAAATATGAGCATGTGCCATATTATTCTTAATATCTCTTATGCTCCATCCCATTTTCCTTAAAAAAAGTAGCATGATTTATGTAATCAACACATGCTTTGGATTTGTTATGTATCTTATGGAATTGAATATCAGATGTATGCATAAGCTGCTACTTTATTCTGTAACATTGTCAAGTAAACCCAGCACTTCCACAGTCTTATGTAGCAGAAATAATGCTTGATAAAAATGTGTATTAAAAACAGATATCCATTACATTAAGGCAAACACAATGCACAGAGATATGGAATACATACAATGTGCAATAAAGTCCAATCACCACTGTTCAAATGATGACAATGATGTTACCAGTAACATACCTAATATGGACAGCACAAAACTAGCTGTTCTTATGTAGCAATATTCCATGAATCAACATAAATAATTTTAAAATAAATATTATTGTTAACAATTTTAATACTGTGTGTAACTTCATATTTTTGACTCAAGTGACATAATTTCAGATTTCCAGCAAGAGCATTTCTGGTACCAAAACCTGTATTTTCCTTGATATTGTCTATAAAAGGCACACTCTAAAGAAGTAAGGCAATGTTCCTGCATTGCAGGGGGTTGGACTAGATGACCCTTGGTGTCCCTTCCAATTCTATGATAAAAACAAAACTAAATTAGCAGAGCAACAAACAAGATAGGCATTATAAGCAAAGTAGCCTCTTACTTATCAAAAACTTTCTTTTCCAGGCGGGAGCGAGAAGTGTTTGCCTGCTGCTTCAGGTCTGTGAGGTTTGCATATTTCTTTTTCTTCCCTTTCTTTTTCCCTCCTTTTCCACTGTACCGAGAGGATCCAAGATCAGCCCCAGTGGCAGCTTCAACTTCTCTCATGAACTCTGGGTCTTGCCACTCTAGACAAAGGCAAAAACACCAACAAGTGTTTTATTGCTGAATTTTCAGAATGTCAGAACCGAATTAAAAATGGAGGCCGAGTCAGAAAAAAATCAAGCCATTCCACACTGAAGAGATATAATCTAGAGCAGCTTCCCTCAACTTGTTGCACTCCAGGTGTTTTTGGTGAATGATTTCCATCAGCGCAGCTCCTGTGAGCTGCATTCCAAACATCTGGAGGGCACCAGGTTGGGGAGCGCTGATGAACCTTTGCATTTAGTGGAAATGGAGCTCTAGAAAAATTCCAAGGCAAGAAGCCTGGAAGGGCAAAATTAAAGCACTCACTTGCAGCAGATGGATGACACAGTTTACTTTTTTTGAAGTAAAGGAATACAAAGCAGAACAATTCAGATACAGGAACTATTAATCCAAGATTAACAAAAACTAAACAGTTTATCTCCCAGTAAATAAGAAGGCAGCACAGACACACAGTTTAGGAACCCTGTGAATGGAGCGATTGTTTAAACACAACAAAAAAACGCTGGCGTTCAGTAGAGATGAAATGAGCATTTGAGTAAAATGAAGGAGCAATTTAAAAGCCTTTGAGAAAAATCGATAGCGTGCCAGGAAGAGCAGCCTTTTTGAGCACTGATGGGCCCCTAAAGCTCTTCATACATTGTTACTGGTTTAGCAGCAGGGAAAAGAAAATTACACAGTTTGCAAGGGGTAGGGCGGAATCAATACTGTAGTTAGTAAAGAGATACTATTTCACATCTGACTGGCCAGGGGCTGCCTTCACTACCTTGTCCTGATACCTGTTTGTTAACAAGTCACTAAGGGTTGGAAAACCAGATATTCTTCAGGGCTGACACAAAAAATAGGCACTTAATTTGCTCCTCTGTGTGAACTATTGTAAAAGGATGAACACTGCAGATTAGCAGGTCAGCCTAATCCCTCATGATTCGTCGTTTCAGGAGAGCCTGAAGCTCCGTGGACACTTGGGCTAGGATGTAATATTTTTAAAGAGTCAAGAAACAGAAATCAAGGCTTCATCACTATTACACTGTAGTGTGAGGAGCGCTCAACCTTTTGCTTTCAGTTACCTGGACGTGAAGATATAAAGGGCACAAGAGGGGACTCAAAATGCTTCGTCTTTTACCGTATTTTTCGCTCTATAAGACACACCAGACCACAAGACGCACCTAGTTTTGGGAGGAGGAAAACAAGAAAAAAAATATTCTGAATCTCAGAAGCCAGAACAGCAAGAGGGATCACTGCGCAGTGAAAGCAGCAATCCCTCTTGCTGTTCTGGCTTCTGGGATAGCTGTGCAGCCTGCATTCGCTCCATAAGATGCACACACATTTCCCCTTTCTTTTTAGGAGGGAAAAAGTGAGTCTTATAGAGCAAAAAATACGGTACTTTGCCTCACATCCCAACTCTTTATTTCTAGTCTGCAGACATGGTAGATGCCATTATTTTCAGGGGACCCAGATTCAGAAAAAAGGGGACACGCTTTCTGAAACCTTGAGGCCAGCGTCCATTTGAGGGAGGGCCAGGTGTCTTAACAGGTGGAGCAGAGCCAGCTGGTTCTATTTTGCTAGACATTCTCCTCCTTGCAAAGACACCAAGGACCACGTAGAACAACTGCTGCCTTATTCTTGCCAAACCATCCCTTTAATTGGCCCGATTGCACTGGCTGCCAATTAGTTTCGGGGGCCCAATTCAAAGCGTTGGTTTTGACCGATAAAGCCTCAAGAGGCTCATGACCGCAATACTTCAAGGACTGCCTCTCAATCAATCGACGTATGAACTGACCTGGCCCCTGAGATCCACCTTCAGAGGCCCTTCTTTGTGTGCCCTCTCCACAAGAGGTTCAGAGGGTGGCAATACGATGATGGGCCTTTTTTTGCAGCGGCTTCGCATTTGTGTAACGCTCTCCCCAGGGAGGCTTGCCTGGCCCCTTCCTTACACACCTTCAGGAACCAGGCGAAAACATTACTCTTCAACTGGGCCTTGGGCTGACTAACATCCTGTATCCTTCTAAATGTGTTTGTTGGAGGGGTTTTGTTTTGGTCTTGTTTTTATTATGCATTTTGTGTTTTTATCTTTATGCTCAGAACCGCCCTGAGATACAAGGATGAAAGGCGGTAAAGGTAAAGGGACCCCTGACCATTAGGTCAAGTCAGTGGCGTAGCGTGGGGGGTGCAAGGGGGGCCGGCCGCACCGGGCGCAACATCTGGGGTTAGGGCAAATCCAAGGGTTAGGGGGCGCAAATCCACGGGTTAGGGGGTGCAAATTACTTGCCTTGCCCCGGGTGCTGACAACCCACGCTACTCCACTGGGTCAAGTCGTGGCTGACTCTGGGGTTGCGGCGCTCATCTCGCTTTACTGGCCGAGGGAGCCGGCGTACAGCTTCCAGGTCATGTGGCCAGCATGACAAAGCCGCTTCTGGCGAACCAGAGCAGCACACAGAAACACCGTTTACCTTCCCTCTGGAGCGGTACCTATTTATCTACTTGCACTTTGATGTACTTTCGAACTGGTAGGTGGGCAGGAGCAGGGACCGAGCAATGGGAGCTCACCCTGTCGTGGGGATTCGAACCTCCGATCTTCTGATCAGCAAATCCTAGGCTCTGTGCTTTAACCTGCAGCGCCACCCGCGTCCCTTGAAAGGTGGTAGGTAAATTTAAAAAAAACAGAGAAACAATCCAGGAGTGGGAAACCCTTTTGGCTCCGTAGGTGACATTCCTATCAAGAACTGCCTCATAGGCCAAATTTGACAGGTGGCGTCGCCACAGAGCACCTCTCAATCAACTGACATCACAAATTATGTCAGGGGATTTGGTAATGGGCACCACGGCACTGCTGAAGGGAAGTTTCTTTCCTTCCTTTCAAGGGGAAAAAACCCTCCCGTTGGCAGTGTCTTGCTTTATTTCTGCAATGTGTGCAGCCAAATAGATCAGCCTGGGTGCACAAGAAAGCTCTCTTGTGAACCTGGACCAAGCAGGGTCGCCCCCCCTAGCACCAGCTGACACTGGGTAACAGGGTGGATAAAAGTGAATGATTAAAAAAATAAATTGGATTTTTTTTATTTCAATAGGATTTTTTTGATTTAAATTGGATTTTTAAAATAAATCGCTTTTGGAAGAAAAATCTTTCTAAAGATAGTTTTCTATTTAGGATACATTATAGTCCAAAGGCTATTCATCAGGAAATAAGGATTTGTTTTAAGCTTTTCATGTGTGCTAAAACTCAGTCTAAGTTTTTGGGTTTTTTTAAAGTTAACCACAACATGGATACATATGCCATAACGTTATTGCTTTAGTTAAATAAATTGTTTAAATTGTTATTAAGGAAATGATTTTTTTCCCTTCCAATAAAGTACAGCAGAAAATATAAGCAGTTAACAAATATAAGCAGTTAACTTATTAAACCTCACAATAATTTCATAATTATCTGTCTATGTATTTCTAATGGTATAAGCAAATCAGCATTTTTTGATATAACTGTAAAAACTGCTCTGAAAATTTATTATTCCAAAAATGAAACTATCATCTGGTTGTAAATATTAAGATTATAGAGCAAGAATGAATCTTTCTGTAAAAAAAATATATGATTTAAATCAAGTCTTACTGACTAGTGATTTAAATCTAGTCTTACTGACTAGTGATTTAAATCAATTTGATTTAAATCAAATCCACCCTGCTGGGTAGCGAAGGTTTCCTGCTTCTTGCTAGGTTTGGGGGTGTGACCAAGCTCTCTGAAGAGAGCTCTTTTGTGCACCTGGACCAAACAGGATTGATCTCCTGCAATATCACTCAGTGGGAAGAGGGGAGTGAACCTGCTTTGTGCTTGAAGCATTTTGCAAGTGTTTCTGGAAACAGCTTGTATTTCTCCTTTAAGTGACTGGGTGGCCAGAGGCTGCTGAGGGGGCTGCTGAGGGAGAAGCGTGAGCTGCTTCAAACAGTGCTTTTGCTAATGAGCATGTGTTAAAGTATGTGTTATGAGCATGTGGGAGAGGCCGCCGGGACCACATAACACCAGTTCTGAGAGATCTGCATTGGCTCCCAGTACATTTCCGAGCACAGTGTTGGTGCTGACCTTTAAAGCCCTAAACAGCCTCGGTCCTGTATACCTGAAGGAGTCTCCACCCCCATCGTTCAGCCCGGACACTGAGATCCAGCGCCGAGGGCCTTCTAGCGGTTCCCTCATTGCGAGAAGTGAGGCTACAGGGAACCAGACAGAGGGCCTTCTCGGTAGTGGCACCCGCCCTGTGGAACACCCTCCCAGTAGATGTCAAAGAGAAAAACAACTACCAGACTTTTAGAAGACATCTGAAGGCAGCCCTGTTTAGGGAAGCTTTTAATGTTTAATAGGTTAATGTATTTTAATATTCTGTTGGAAGCCACCCAGAGTGGCTGGGGAAACCCAGTCAGATGGGTGGGGTATGGATAATAAATTATTATTATTATTATTATTATTATTATTATTATTATTATTATTATTA
>JAXCMG010000115.1:404746-433673 GCA_034642415.1 Podarcis siculus
TTTCTTTCTTTCTTTCTTTCTTTCTTTCTTTCTTTCTTTCTTTCTTTCTTTCTTTCTTCTTACTCACATGTGCATTTTCTTTGTATGGAGTATGTTGCCTGCCTTGAAAATGTAAGAATGGTCTTAGTGGATCAGACCAAATATCCAACCTACAACCTATGAATGTGTCTGTTCCTTCTGGAAAAAAAATCTGGTCATCCCGTCTTAAAGGGCAAGGCTAAAGCATTTGCTCTGCAAAGAAAGGCCTTAAATTATTTGTGTTCTTAGTTTTGAGGTAGGGGAAAGGATGTTTAAAATGAGATTATACTGCAATGAACATCAATGTGGAAAATCTGAATACAAACTATTATCACAGTAAATGTGCAAGCCTACTCAGAAGAAAGTTCAACCAAGTTCAATGGGATTTACTCCCAGGCAAACAAGTACAGGATTGCAGCTGTAGTCTTTAAGAAGTGATCGGACCCTTCATTGTTTTGCTGCTGCAGAGCATAGCTATCCTCCCAGAAATATTTTATTTTATTTTAAAAAACTACCTTGCTTTTCCTTCTGCAAGAATGCTAAAAGTACCTACATTTAAAACCAAACAAACCCACAAAAGCTACAATCACCAACAAAATGCAACCCCAAACTCCAAGATAAAAACAACTAGTGGAATTCCTTCACTCTTTCAGAGCAGTAGAACTTGAGGTCATCCTCTGTTTTAGGAAAACAGAGGTCATTCCCTCTTTTAGGAAAACAGGGAAGCGTTTCTTCAAACAGTTCTTTTATGCCCGGATTTAAGTTTAATATACCAAATTGAGGACTTGAAATTCTTCATATTCAAAGTCCATTTTGGCATTCTCAGTGATCTTACACCACAAATCTTAGGGTCAGAAATATCCTGAGTAGACATTATAGTGGTACAGAATTATTCAGCATCAAACTGTTAAAACGCTGTGCCCAGGCCCCAGTCCTTTCCATTCTGCAAGTCTAATTTTGCTCCATGTTGGTCTGGCAGCAACAAGATTATTTTCCATCATTTAATCATGAATTACGAAGGCAGGCTTTTAGAGAAAGGAGACCTAATTCAATTCCAAGTAATGCAACAGGTGTACTATGTGGGGCTCCAAGCAGAGCACACAGGAATTCATTTTGGATTACATTCAATTCTTCCCTTCTAGAGTTTCCCTCAAACTACTGCCTCATATCTCTGGCCAAGCACATTAAAGGTAAAGGTAAAGGGACCCCTTACCATTAGGTCCAGTTGTGACCGACTCTGGGATTGCGGCGCTCATCTTGCTTTATTGGCCGAGGGAGCCGGTGTACAGCTTCCGGGTCATGTGGCCAGCATGACTAAGCTGCTTCTGGAGAACCAGAGCAGCGTACGGAAACGCCGTTTACCTTCCCGCCGGAGCGGTACCTATTTATCTACTTGCACTTTGACGTGCTTTCGAACTGCTAGGTTGGCAGGAGCAGGGACCAAACAACAGCAGCTCACCCCATCACGGGGATTCGAACCGCCAACCTTCCGATTGGCAAGTCCTAGGCTCCGTGGTTTAACCAACAGCGCCACCTGGGCCCCCTGCCAAGCACATTACAGTATTAATATTTTAAAGAAATGGCAAAATAGGACCAAGTGGAATGCTCTAGAGGTGTTATTAAGCACCCACCTTAAATCTATCCTGCCTTTCACAAAGTCCTCCATTAGGCATTGGTGCCCGGCATTTGTGTTTCACTGGCTCAAACTTGCCGGCAAATGTTATACATCGGCTCTTCAGCATCTCTGCAACTTCTTTGTTTTCCACTTCCTCTTCCATTTCGCTGGGTGCCCAGAAGCGATGCTGAGAAGAACATCTAGGAAACAGAACAGTTACGTCAGTGCTTTGTCATGGATATAAACATAAATTCTAGAGAGACATTTTAACACCTTCTCCTGATATATGACATACTCTTTTAAAATATCTAAACACTGCTTGGGCTACATGCCCAAATTCCTAAACAACTTTGATTTTTTAAAATATTTAATATATTTAATTCAGCTGCAAGCTAAAAAAATAATAATGAAACTACTATCTCAAGAGGACTGCAAGTGATTCACTTCTCCATAAGCAGCTTCATCACATATTTTGTAAGGTCAATTTATCATTTTGTGTTTTTACGTTGTAAATAGCCTTGTGATTTTTGGATAAAGCGTGGCGTATAAATTAAATAAAATGAATTCTAGAAATGGATCAGGTTATGTCAGAAATGCTGTCTGTCATCAGACGGCTCATAAAATTTGCAAGTGTGCAGAAAGTTTTTACATTTCAAGGTTTCAGTAAAAATGAGCAGATAAGGCTAGATGCGTCACAACTTAAGAGAGGACTTTTTTTTACATATTTTAAAAGAAAATGTGCAGTATATTTACTTAATAATCTTCCCAGAACCTGGTTGCTCTTGACCCCAGTAGAAAAGATCTAACCCAAACGGTACGACCGGGGCCTTGGCTTTTTCTTCTTCAGACTTATTGTTGGGTGACGCTGGTTCAGAATTTCTAGATTTGTAGGATAAAATACAAATGATGAAGAGACAACAGTTACTATCCAGAACGACAGGAAACATTCAACAATTGGCATCCACTTCACGTTAGACCTACTTCAACTTTTAGCAGGTCAAAATGCTGTGAAAAGCAAATACTTTAACTATGACAAGGAATTAACGATTCACGAGAAGACGTGCATAACTCTTAGATGATTTTCCAAGGTACTTTAACAAGAAAAGCTAAGAACAATACAACACAAACCAAGCAAGAACCACGATGCTGATTAAATACTGCCTTTGTCTTTAGAAGTCTAAAACAGTATTATACCACTTTAAGCAGTCATGAGTTCCCCCAAAGAGTTATGGGAACTGTAGTTTGGGCTGGGAGTTGTTCAGAGACTCCTACTCCCCTCATGGAGCTACAATTCCCAGAGTTCCCTGGAAAGAAACTGAGATATGAAAGCTAGGAGCTGAATGGCACCTTAAACCTGGGTTATGGGTGCAACAATGGAATGTCAAGGTCTTGTCCAAGTCGTGTCCAAATGAAGAGAACAAAAAGGAACATAACCTTTGGCAAAAAGAAAAGTGGAAGCAGACAATAAAGGTAAAGGGACCCCTGACCATTAGGTCCAGTCGTGGCCGACTCTGGGGTTGTGGCGCTCATCTCGCTTTATTGGCTGAGGGAGCCAGCGTACAGCTAAGCCACTTCTGGCGAACCAGAGCAGCGCACGGAAACGCCATTTACCTTCCCGCTGGAATGGTACCTATTTATCTACTTGCACTTTGACGTGCTTTCAAACTGCTAGGTTGGCAGGAGCTGGGACTGAGCAACGGGAGCTCAGCCCGTCGCGGGGATTTGAACCACCGACCTTCTGATTGGCAAGTCCTAGGCTCTGTGGTTTAGACCACAGCGCCAGATGGGCGGGGTACAAATAATAAATTATTATTATTATTATTATTATTATTATTATTATTATTATTATACTTGTAAAACCAGACCTGACCCAAGAATATGTTCAAGGCAGGCTGATTGATGAGTACCGCCACAGGAGGGAAAACAGGGCAGGCAATAAGACTGAGGGACTAGAGACAGTTCAGAGGATCCCGTTTACCCGCCTTCTCCTCAAAAAAGGGAGACAGACAGGACTGCCTCCTCCCTGCATCAACAGCATCTTCTCCACAGCTTTACCCAAAGTCTCCTCCTCTGCTCAAACTTGCCCTTGCCCTTTCGGTGGTGGCAATCACTAGCTCCCGGAGGCATCGTAGATGGTGGGGGCAACTAGAGCAAAAATCCCAAACACTAAATAAAGCCTCTTCTCTGCAGGAGAGAAGCAAGGTTAATGCTCTGTAAGTATTAAGGCCTGTTGTCTGGGCCGCCTCAGGTCCCAGCTCACAAGAGACCAACGCCAAGTCCACTTTATATACGAAGATCTTTATTGCAGTACATTGTACAGTTCACAGCCGAGGCGCGCAGCCCCACGTCTGTTACGCTTAGACCGCTGAAGTCCCCTCTGAGTCAGTCCCTCCCCTGCACCAGTTTAAGAGGCTTGTGCTGGTCCACCTCTTCCTGTCCTTCCTTTTCCGCAGGGTCTTTCTGCCCCCTGGGGTTTCGCTCCTCCTGGATTCCCCTGACGCTGAATCCCCAGACAACTGCTCCCCCCTCCTGCGTGCTTTGGGACCAGGCTCCTCCTCCGGGCTCTCTGCATTTCCGCGCGCCTCCACATTTGAACTTGGCGCGCGTTCGCTACCTCTGACCTTCCTCTTGACAGTTACACTACTCCCTGTGCTACTCTCCGCCCCTTCCGGAAGGACGTCTTGCCCCGATCTCCTTCCCCTCTCGGCTTCCTGCTCTGCTTCGCCTGTCACACTGGAAACTCCACCCTCTTCACTCCGTTCCGGCGGAGAAGCTGGTCCCGATTCCCAACTCCTACTTGGGGTTCCCCTGCTGCTCCCTTGCTCCTGGCGAGTCCCCCCTGTAACTCCCCTTGGCCTGACCACAGGCGCCCCCTTCTGGGAATCCTCCGATTCACTTGAAAGACTCATGGAATCCCTCAAGTCATCGCCATCCTCTTCCTGGTCGTTCTGGGATTCTTCCCCCTCGCTCTCAGTCTCCTCCCTCATCTGTGCCTCTCTCCCTGAACCCCTGACACCTGTCTTTGTTTTGGACGTGAAATGCAAAGGGTAAGATTGCCAACGGAATATTGGTCTCCCTTACAACCTGGCACCAGGAAGATGTAATCTAGGCAGTTTATCTTGGATCATTTTCCACGTTGCAGCTGCACAGGTTGGGTCAAGTTCCTCATCGTTTCTTTTAGGTTGGGAGGTTGCTGCAGATGCTCTTCCTGTCGCAAAGGGTTTTGAAGGTGATATTGGTTCCAACCCTACAAAAGAAAAGTCGGGGTAAGCACACATTTGCTGACACACACTGTATGAAGGAAACCTATGTCTCCGAAAAGTAACAGCTAGTCAGTTTGTACAGCACGTTTCAGAAATGGAATACTGATCTGTGGCAAAATTCTGGTCTTCACCAAAATACTAACTCTAGCTGTATAGGACAAAATTTCATTTGTTCCCATATTTCTTTAGAAAGTCCAAGAAAAAGCACCACTGCCCAATTTAGACTCCACATTAACAAATGTCTCCAACCAAATACTTTTCCCTCTCTGTCAGCAGCAGAAAAAGTTCTGTACTCTTTCAGAAATACAGCGTCTGATCTAGCATATCTGAGAACTTGTGACACTAGAAGAGGAATGGAGAATTGGAAGAGGCCAAACCAGGGGACACTCCTAACAGAACCCTCTTGTTTTACAGCGATGGGACAACAATTAGTGTTCCAAGACCTGTATTTGCCACTGTGATTGCAGCTCCAATAATAAGGAAGCCAAATGACAGCCCCAAGGAGTCCTGAACTTTGTCTTTTGCCAGTTATGGAGCTGGTCTGGCCACCCTATTATGTTGGCTATTGCTAGTAGGTTAAGCGTTTTGTGATTTTCTATCCCAGGCATAGGCAAACTCGGCCCTCCAGATGTTCTGGGACTACCACACCCATCATCCCTGACCACTGGTCCTGTTAGCTAGGGATGATGAGAGTTGTAGTCCCAAAACATCTGGAGGGCTGAGTTTGCCTATGCCTGTTCTATCCATTCCTTGTTTCACTGCATATAGTGAGACTGCCCACGGCAATATCCCTTTTGTTGCTTTGGTAGGAGAGTCCCATGGACTGCAAGAAGATCAAACCTCTCCATTCTGAAGGAAATCAGCCCTGAGTGCTCACTGGAAGGACAGGTCCTGAAGCTGAGGCTCCAATACTTTGGCCACCTCATGAGAAGAGAAGACTCCCTGGAAAAGACCCTGATGTTGGCACAAGGAGAAGGGGATGACAGAGGACGAGATGGTTGGATAGTGTTCTCGAAGCTACCAGCATGAGTTTGACCAAACTGCGGGAGGCAGTGGAAGACAAGAGTGCCTGACGTGCTCTGGTCCATGGGGTCACGGAGAGTCGGACACGACTAAACGACTAAACAACAACAAACAAAACTCTCTTCAAAACAATGGGCTCTTCTTTGCTACCTTTGTTTGTACTATCATTTCCCCACCCCCCAACTTTTCAACTTCTACTTGACATGCAACTCTTTTCTCTCCAAGTATGAATCTACAGGTAATACTGACCCACCCACCCCCAAACAACCACCTGCTACTGTTCAGGACACACTGCAGTCCCACATATGGGATCTACTCATGAGTAGGTCAAATCACTGGATCTTCTAGAGCTTGGAGCCCCCCCTCCCTTTGACTGATGATGGCTTTGGTATCAGAGACCTCAGCTGAAGGGCCAGGTCACCACCTCACCTCCCCCCAGACACCACTAAGGTCAATTTCAAATGAGAGAAGCCTCTATGGGGAGGAAGGCAAATGGGCTGCGGAAAGACTTTCAAAGACCAGCAAGTTACATGTAAGTGTAATCATTTTCTCTTTCATGGGCTTTGGCAGTCTCATATTTTTCTGGGGGGTGGGGGGAGACTAGAGAACTTTTAGCTAATGGAGGGGTAGAGGCTCGGTCAGTTGAAGATAATCTGTTTCCAGTAAATTAAACCAATTTCATTCTAATAATTAGGCATCAAATTAATTTTGATTACACAGAGTAAACACAAATACTCAATGAAAAATACTATTTTTGGGCAGAAAGCATGTCTGTACCAGAAACAGAACAAAGCTCGATAGCTAAAGCTAATCCCCCATCGAAACCCCTCCATTTTCAAATATCCTTTATATTATCACTACTACAATACCTTGGTTCAAATTTATTGCAATACTTGGTTTTAGGAAGATTTTTTTTTAAAAGTCCAATCTCCTGGTGGTGTTTGTTGTTGTTTAAATTGACCAAATGGCACCTATTTGCCTGAAGCAATAAAGTAGACAGCGTTAAAGAGATAAATCAATAGTAGGAAATAGAGAGGCTGGGATTTCAGCTGAAAGTTAGGCTGCTGAATGCTGACATTATTGATTTTAGCTAGTTCAGCTGGCCTTGTAATTAAAATGTAAATTTGAGAAAGAGATTGTGTCCTGACAGAAATGGTGGGATTAAGGGGAGATAAAAGCTCCTCAATGAAAATTCAGAGAAAGTAAAAGAACAGGTTTCATCAGCCATTTGGACTTAGGAGAATCAGAAGTAGGTAGCAGTATATATTTAATTGAAAAGGGGGGGGGGAATCCCACCGAACTAGAATGTAAATAATATGAACAAAAAGATTTGAAGAACAGGTTTTGCTCCCTTTCCTCCATTCTGTTCTGAGCATAGCCCTTGCTAATCCAAAATACATGTCTATCAACACAACACGGCACACAAATGACTACTTCAGGCATGCCGAAGGGAAAGTGTGTGCTGAAGAGAATTTTCATTACCTTTTTCCTTTTAACATAAACATGTATGCACCTACATGCACACACACTCCTTACCAGAAATGGATTTTCATACTTCCCATGAAGCTAGTTACGTTTTTCTTTGGCTCTTGCCCACTGTTGCCATTTTACCATTTATCCTAAATGATTTGGGTGCTGAGTTATGATGACTGTGTAACCAAAACAGGGCTACTGAGGCGGGAAAGGGATATCACTATGCTCAGGGAAGTCCCAATGCATTACTACTACTACTACTAGGTAAAGGTAAAGGGACCCCTGACCATTAGGTCCAGTCATGACCGACTCTGGGGTTGCAGCGCTCATCTCACTTTACTGGCCGAGGGAGCCGGCGTACAGCTTCCGGGTCACGTGGCCAGCATGACTAAACTGCTTCTGGCAAACCAGCGCAGCACACGGAAACGCCGTTTACCTTCCCGCCAGAGCGGTACCTATTTATCTACTTGCACTTTGATGTGCTTTCAAACTGCTAGGTTGGCAGGAGCAGGGACCGAGCAACGGGAGCTCACCCCGTCGCGGGGATTCGAACCGCCAACCTTCTGATCGGCAAGTCCTAGGCTCTGTGGTTTCACCCACAGCGCCACCCGCGTCCCACAACTACTACTACTACTACTAATAATAATGCTTGCCGAAATAGGGGGGAAATAGGAAGAACAAAACTAAAGGAGGAAACCAGCCACCCGCACCCCCCTCCCAAAAAAATCCCTGTATAATGGTCATTGGGTATTCTGTGGCCACAGAATACTGAGTATCTGGTGAGGGACAGGAGGAACAGAACAGAGTGGACTATCTCCAAAAAGGCATGGCTGGCCGGCTGACGCTCTCAACAGAATCACTCCACACTGTAACCGTTCCTTGCAGCTCCCGCAATAGTTTGGTTAAAAATGTTCTGTTGGGAAAATCTTGTTTTTATGTACATGCATGAACACACCATGTGGCATTATATTCACTGAAATCATCATTCCTAGTGAGGGGCAGATGGGGCTCGACCACCTGGGAAGGTGGCCCATCTTGGAGAAGGAAAACTGTGATCCTAAACCTCTGCTATGAGGGATGCAGGTGGCGCTGTGGTCCTAAATCACTGAGCCTAGGGCTTGCCAATCAGAAGGCTGGCGGTTCAAATCCCCGCAACAGGTTGAGCTCCCATTGCTCGGTCCCAGCTCCTGCCCACCTAGCAGTTCGAAAGCACGTCAAAGTGCAAGTAGATAAATAGGTACCGCTCCAGCAGGAAGGTAAACGGCGTTTCCGTGCGCTGCTCTGGTTTCGCCAGAAACGGCCTAGTCATGCTGGCCACATGACCTGGAAGCTGTCTGTGGACAAATGTCGGCTCCCTCGGCCAATAAAGCAAGATGAGCGCACAACCCCTAATGGTCAGGGGTACCTTTACCTTTTTAAACCTCTGCTGTCTTGCATGATATCTTTAGGAGAAGGAAATGCTAAGCTAAGGTAAGGGTAGGCAACCTAAGGCCCGTTGGCCGGATGTGGCCCAATCGCCTTCTCAATCTGGCCTGTGGACGGTCCAGGAATCAGAGTCTTTTTACATGAGTAAAATGTGTCCTGGGTTATTTGTGGGGCCTGCCTACTCCATACAAACAGTTTTTGGCAACAATTCATGTTTAATGGATAGTGCTCTGAGCACACAATTGGTCCACCATGCAGAAATTATTTATCAAGTAGCACCTGAATGAGTCCCGTCCCCCCTTATACCTGGTTCTCTTGTAATTTCCATCCTATTTGTTTTAATTACTTTGACAGAAGTTTTATTCTTTATACAATGACCTTAATCATATGTTCTCCTTTGTATGTCTACAAAATCATGTATGTACATCACATTGTTTTGTAGCTATCCAAAGGAGTATACATGTTTAGGGAAGTTTTTAATATTGAATGCTGTATTGTTTTTAACACTTGATTGGAAGCCGCCCAGAGTGGCTGGGGAAACTCATCCAGATGGGCGGGGTATAAATAATAAATTATTATTATTATTATATGATTAAGGACATTGTAAAAAGAATAAAACTTTTGCCAATGTAATTAAAACAAATAGGCTGGAAATTACAAGAGAACCACATGTAAGGGGGGGGGGAGAGTGGGATCTGCAAGAAAATGTTGCAATGGATCTTCCCCTCTCATAGGAATATGAGGGACTTGCCCTGCTAGGTTTATTATTTAGTGTATTTCTGCAACCCTAGAAATTTCTCCAAGACCTTTCAGTCTTGCTTATCAGTAGCCCCTTTTTGGTTCCATTTCTGCTTTCACCTGTCACCTGGGTTTGCTAGTAAGAAGAAGTGATAGTCTGCACCCTGGAAAATTACTGATCTATTATTGCATATTCAGTATTGCATTACATGCAGAGGTACTTTTTTTTTTACACACAACAGTTTTTTGCCAGAGCACATATCCATCTATTGTTGTCACAACTGTTGCCTGCATGCTCTTTAAAACCACTTTTTCACAAGTCAAATCACCCTTGGTGTCCATTTATGTATGCATTCCAGACAGAGGAAGACTGGGGCGTCAGCCTCTATGACTACAGGCATACAAAACAACAAGCAAACTGCAAAATGGTTGCCATCCTGAGAGATCAGGTGCAAGTGTAAATAAGGATTATACAAATGAGAGGTCATTAAAAACCCTGGTAATGTTAATTTGGCATGACACCCCTTAATGGGTTATGTCTTCACACTTCAGTTGCCTAATCACCTAAATTCTTTTACAAATTTACATTTTATCTTGCACATGGAAACTCAAATCGACTCTCTCCTCCTCTCTCTCTTATTATAATATCTATTCAAACTCTCAATTCTTGCCTTAATTTGCAGTTAGAATGTACTTTTTGACATATTAAAAACTATTTATGTAACTTTTTACCTTAGTGGGGAGGAAACCCCAGTGCAAAGCAAAAAATAACTATTTCAAAACATATATTATGCCCATTAAATTAAGACTGTGATTTGGCGTATTTGAACACTGACTCATCAAGAAAGCATTTTATAGGTCTGTGGGTTTGTGCATGTGTGAATCGGGATTAGTTAGTACAAGGATTGTGAACTGATGGCTTTAGACACCAACACAACCCCCACCCACTGACTGCACAAAGAGCCCAACCATTTTTAATTCATTTATTTTTTGAATGGTTTAAGTTGTAAATAAAACTTGCCTACTTGGTATCTCATCTTGAGTCTTTTCTAATGCTTGGGCAACAATAAGTACCGTATTTTTTGCTCTATAAGACTCACGTTTTCCCTCCTAAAAAGTAAGGGGAAATGTGTGTGCGTCTTATGGAGCGAATGCAGGCTGCGCAGCTATCCCAGAAGCCAGAACAGCAAAAGGGATTGCTGCTTTCACTGTGCAGCGATCCCTCTTGCTCTTCTGGCTTCTGAGATTCAGAATATATTTTTTTCTTGTTTTCCTCCTCCAAAAACTAGGTGTGTCTTGTGGTCTGGTGCATCTTATAGAGCGAAAAATACGCTATTTGAAGCAGGGGTGGCTAGCCTGTCTCTGCTCCATATGCTGTTGGATTGCAACTCCCATTAGTCCTGAGCACTGACCATGCTGGGTGGTGATGGCGGGAGCTTCAGTCCAGCAGATATGGAGGACCATCCCTTATTTAACGTACTGAGCCAATAACTCTATATTCCCTGGCTAATAAAACATGGGACGCGGGTGGCGCTGTAGGGACGCGGGTGGCGCTGTGGGTAAAAGCCTCAGCGCCTAGGGCTTGCCGATCGAAAGGTCGGCGGTTCGAATCCCCGCGGCGGGGTGCGCTCCCGTTGCTCGGTCCCAGCCCCTGCCAACCTAGCAGTTCGAAAGCACCCCCGGGTGCAAGTAGATAAATAGGGACCGCTTACTGACGGGAAGGTAAACGGCGTTTCCGTGTGCTGCGCTGGCTTGCCAGATGCAGCTTTGTCACACTGGCCACGTGACCTGGAAGTGTCTCCAGACAGCGCTGGCCCCCAGCCTCTTAAGTGAGATGGGCGCACAACCCTAGTCTGTCAAGACTGGCCCGTACGGGCAGGGGTACCTTTACCTTTAATAAAACTTGTTTCCCCATGGTTCAGGAGCCCTGCCCAATTAAGTTACTTTCCCTCTTATTTGTATTCCCTTAAAGAAGTCCTAAGCACATTCTTTCTTAAAATATTCCATGTTCTAATCAAGGGTAAAATTTCGAAGAATCCTGTTTCAATATAGATTGTGGTCATATAATGCTAGAGTCCTTGGAATCATAATACAGCAGTACCTCGGGTTAAGTACTTAATTCGTTCCGGAGGTCCGTTCTTAACCTGAAACTGTTCTTAACCTGAAGCACCACTTTAGCTAAGGGGGCCTCCTGCTGCTGCCGCGCCACCGGAGCACGATTTGCGTTCTCATCCTGAAGCAAAGTTCTTAACCTGAGGTACTATTTCTAGGTTAGCGGAATCTGTAACCTGAAGCATATGTAACCTGAAGCGTATGTAACCTGAGGTACCACTGTACATGTACTTTAATATTCTATCTTTTATTGTAATTTGGGACATCGCCTTCTTCTGATCAGTTTACTGAGGTATTCAGATGCGAGTTTGGTTATGAACTGTTTACCATACAAGGTCCTATATATTACTGAGCAAATGGCTTTTTAAATTATTGCTATATGTACTGAGCTCAATTTCTTTGGATAAACTGCAGGGCCCACTTGCCTACTTTGTTGTTGTTTATTTGCATTATGTGTTCCAATCTGAATAGGTCATAAGACCGTGATAAAGATATTTCATTCATTTAGAAAATATTCCATACTTTATTGTACATGTCACATGTCTTGTTTATAACTCTCATGTGCGTACACAGTGTGCAATGCTGTTCATGACTACATTCGGTCCTAATTAATGCTTGATGGCAGTAACTTTATTAAAACAGTCAGTTTGCGCAACACATTTCCAACACCCATACCAATGAAAACTCAATTTATCTTGATGGAGGGTGTAACTGAGAAACAATATATCTATATTAAAAATAGAGAAAATAAAAAGAATAAATCAACATATCAGCCATCTAGACAGGAAGCAGAATTCACTGATTGAAAAATCACAATGAAACAAAGACTAACACTGATTTAAATCAAGTTTCCTATTATTATTGTTTGCTGAATTTATATACCGCCCTATACCCGGAGGTCTCAGGCCGGTTCCTATAGGGTGGTATTCACTGTGAGTAGAAGCCCCTCACAAGAACTAACACCTGAGATTTGCCCCCTTTCCCCACGCTCCCTGAAATTGGCTCGAGGGGGGTGGGGGTTGGAGAACCCCCAGAACACTGTTGGGAGGGGGTAGGAAGGACAGGGAGACTGTTTCATCTGGCAAGCTCAGTGGTAAAGTCTGCTTTTGATGCGGTTTTACTCCACTTCAGGGGCCAGCAAACTTTTTCAGCAGGGGGCCGGTCCACTGTCTCAGAGTTTTGGGGGGAATGAACAAATTCCTATGCTCCACAGGTAACCCAGAGATGCATTTTAAATAAAAGCACACATTCTACACATGTAAAAACACCAGGCAGGCCCCACAAATAACCCAGAGATATATTTTAAATAAAAGGACACTTACTACTCGTGTAAAAACCTGCTGATTCCCAGACCGTCCGCAGGCTGGATTTAGAAGGCGATTGGGCCGGATCCAGCCCCTGGGCCTTAGTTTGCCTACCCATGGTCTACTTGATGGCGTTTAGAGTACTCTAGGAATAATCACTGTCACTTGAAGTCCAGGTGATCTCAATGGCTAGGAGTGCCTACATCTGCTTTGGTTGGTGAGTCAACCATGGTCCATTCTGAACACAGAAAGCCTAGCTACACATCCATTATTTATTATTTATTTATTTCATAAAATTTAGGGAAGCTTTTAATGTTTAATAGGTTATTGTATTTTAGTGTTGTGTTGGAAGCCGCCCAGAGTGGCTGGGGAAACCCAGCCAGATGGGTGGGGTATAAATAAATTATTATTATTATTATTATTATTATTATTATTATTATTATTATTATTATACACCGCTTGATTGGAAGAAACCTCTATGTGGTTTACAAAAGCAGTTTCTACTGAACTGCTTTCAACAGAAGTACAAAAACCAAGACTATCGTGATTTCATGTATGTGTGCATATGTTTCAGTCACTATCATGTGCCACTTCAACGCACAAACCACTTGTTAAAAATCAGCACACATAAGTGAATACAAGTCTTATTTTAGTTAACGTGCCCTTGGAAAACAGCCCTATTTCTTCAAATGGGTTTCTAAGCTTAGACTGCTAGATATAAAGGGGATGTCAGCCAGAATCTTGACTAAGCTCTAAGAACAGGGAAAGGGCTGATGAGTGTGAAAGCAAAGATTTCATGGAGGTAGAAAGCTCTAAATGTCATTGTTAAATTAGGGCTGCAGGCTTTAATTGATTAATTGGTGTCATCAATCAAGGAAAGCCTTAAGCACACCTTAAAAATGTCCTCAGATTAATCAGTGAAGCTGAGAATAAAGATTATGGACTCTTCAAGGGCCTGCCATATTGCTGCCTTCCTCATACCAGTACCAAATTTGATGAAAGAAAATAAATTAATTAAAAGCAGCCTTTTTCTTCAAGTCTGTATCCAAAGTAATCGGGAATATTATCCAATTAAGTGATTAAGTATTAAATATCACCTTTAATCCCAACAAGCTTTTGCGCAATACACTGCAAGTTTTCACCCTTAAGAGAAATCTCAATTTCTTCTAGAATCTTCAAAACAAACCTTAATTGAAAAAAATCTCAGTGTGTATACTCATTTAAATGTGATTCATTAATCAATCAACTGGTTGGAAGCAAAGGCAAGAAAGCACTTAAAAGTTGTTTATGCAGCTGATATCCACATATTAAATATGAACACTTATCAGCACAAGAATATTGGAGCTTACCTCCAATATTGGCGCTTACTCCAGTCCTATGCACACTTACCTGGAAGTAAGCATCACTGTATACAGTGGGACTTACTTCTGAGTAAATATGCACAAAAATGTGCTCTGAAGATTCCACAAGAGAACAATAAGAAAGATTGAAATTTTACAAAGAAGAGTAGCACACATTCCAAAGAGCAGAGAGAGCCTGCTAGGCTTTGGAATGAGGGGCAAATTTAAACTGAAATTATCATTTTTACTATTCTAAAATTGCAGTCACAAAAACTGAATGGCATGTGATTAATAGAACTCAGGTCACTAAGAAGCTTTTCGAGACCATATAGTTGGAATAAAGACAGAGGAGTTAAGGTTATTTTGGTAGTTAATTTTAGACAGATAAAGAATCAAGTATATAGAATTTTAAGGATCATTAATAAACATGCACATCTTAATGGCAATTCCATTCTGACTGGAATCTGAAGACATGCATGAGAGCCAAAGAAGGTGTATTAACTCACATTTCACATTGGGGTGGGATAATTAACTCCTTGGGTTTGGGGGGCTACGGCATCTAGAAATTTTCCTGAGCCAAATAATTCGGGCAAATGTGGTGCCAAACTCTGGCATATTAAAGATTGACAAAACATGGCTTGCTTATGCATGACCAGTCTTGAGATCACTCTGAATAGATGCTTAGATGACAAACAGTCAAAGATTGCTGCTGCTCACAATGTCACTATAAAAAGTTGCAGCCTGTCCTTTCTGCAGTTATGTTACTAACATCCCTGAAAAAACACTAGTTCCTGGAAGAAGTTGTTTCAGTTTACCATAACATTGTTTCAGCAAGTCCCACAGCATTCTAAAATATGAACCAAAACACGCTCAGCAGTCAAAGCTGTAACTGTTTCCAGATTAAAACGTTTTCTTCCTCTGTGATATAGTGAAAGCTGCTAAACTTTGAAAACCCACAGACCCACGAAAAAGCAGATTACGAATAACTGGGGATAAACACAAACAGTGGCCTTATACAATGAGGGATGTGATCTAAAATGCATTCGACTTTAAAAAAATGAGGCTTTAAAATAAAAGCCAGGAGAAGATTTTTCTTCTCAACCTGAAAAAGTGGCATGACCTGCAACAAGTAATACAAATTCTACACTGCTCAATCAGATGGTTGTATCCTGTTCTGTGCACCTGAGTAAACAATTATCCTGTGCATGGAGACACACACACACACACACACACACACACACACAGGTGCACACACGTACGTACGCTGCAATTCTTGGTTCAAAGCTACAGTGAAATATGAGTGAATAAAATAAGCCTCCTGGCCTGACCAAAGTTGACTCCTAGAGGATTTCTGTTTTTGTAAAGTCGGTCTTGCTCCCCCTATTTATGTACTGATTTCCTCACAGCAGTCGGAAAGATTACCCACCCCACTGATCGCTTTATTACCTTGTAATGGCTGTTTATTTGCTTTGGCGCAGTAGTAACATGCAGTGATGAAGCTTTTCACAGCTGAGCAAACTCACCGTATTCATTACGAAGGTGGTCTGGAATGTAGGGCTCATAGCCCTCCTTCTCAGGGACGTCTACAAACTCCTCCTCCTCGTCACTGTCATCTGTTGCTTTCGTCTATGAAGAAAAGTCAAAAGCACTGAAGAAACACGGAAAACACCCAGCGGACACCCCATGTGAACATCCCTCACATAAACGCTTCAGCTACAACGGGCACCTCTGAAGATCTGCCATCCGGTTTTATTTTCAGCATTAACCAGAACACTATATGGAACGGAGCTGTTCTGCCAGGCCTTTGGTCGGGGTTCTGTCTGACTCCCTCTCCCCTTTCATAAGAACTTGCATGAAAGTGGCCTCCCAATTTTTCTCACAGGCCCATATAAGTTCAGCACAAACAGTTGGGCCTGGTGAGCATTTGAGGTCCCCAACCCTAATCTGCGGGTTGCCATCTGATTGGATTTTATTCTGATCCTGATCTGATTTGAGGATGTATTTTAACTGATTGTCTGATTTTATGTTAATGTGTTATACATTTGATGTTAGCCGCTCTGAGCCCGGCTTCGGCTGGGGAGGGCGGGATATAAATAAAATTTATTATTATTATTATTATTATTATTATTATTATTATTATTATTATTAACAACATACAAAGCACTGTTAAAAACAACATTTCAAATACAGTATTTACTGCCTTCTCCTGGAAGGGGATGAAATCTTCCATCCTACTTACGCATGAACTTTACTGCCGCTTTGTGTTTTGTCAGGAACTGGGTTTCCTCAATAAGCAATGTAACATAAACTAAGGCTGAGGTAAAGGTACCCCATACCGTTTGGTCCAGTCACGGACAACTCTGAGGTTGCGTGCTCATCTCGCTCTATAGGCCGAGGGAGCCGGCGTTAGTCCGCAGACAGCTTCTGAGTCATGTGGCCAGCATGACTAAGCCCCTTCTGGTGAAACCAGAGCAGCACACGGAAACGCCGTTTACCTTCCCGCCAGAGTGGTACCTATTTATCTACTTGCACTTTGATGTGCTTTCGAACTGCTAGGTGGGCAGGAGCTGGGAATGAAAGGCACAGGCATGTCTCCTGCTGTGCAGGAACTAAAGTCCAGGCACTCATTAAGAATTTACTGTATAGTTAACTTAAAGTACAACACTATACATTTTTACTCAAAAGTAAGTCCCTTTGTGTTTAATGGAGCTTACTCTCAGGTAAGTGGGTACAAGACTGCAGCCTTGACTTTCTTGTGAGGAAGGAGAAGAACTTCAATACTGGCAGTCCACCACGTTTAATGTCATTTTATAACAGAGGGGTATAAAACCCAAAAGTTAACACACTAAATTAAACTATTATCATTAAAATAAAATATATTTTATAACATTTTAAAACCCTGTTAATATAATTCAGTGATCTTGCTGCTGGGGCAGAAACTGGAAAGCGGCAGTAAGCTTTATTTTTTTACTGAGCTATTAAGGAAAATACTAACTGTATTCTTTTCCTTACTACTTTACCTGTAAAAGTAAAAAAGTAAAACGCAAATAAATAAAACTTAAGCAATTTTAAAAATGAAAGCAAGTCATTCTGCTTTCTGCAATCCCTCACCCCCAGTGGCAACAGCCCTAACTCCTTAAGAACTCCCAACCACCATAGTACAGTCTTGCATGAAGAATATATACAGGAGGCATACTGTACATTGATTAAACTGAATTGGGGAAAAACGTAGCTGATAGGTAAATCTTATATCCACTAGTTATCACTTTGTGAACTCACTGTGTCTCATTGAGAAACATCCAGTGCAAAAACAGAAAGAAACATCCAGTAGTGCCTTTTTAAGTCTTTAACCCAGAGAATTCTAAGCAATATGCAAGTTCAGGAATTATGCAATTTAAAAAATATATAAAACTAGGGGCAGCCTCCCATCCTCTGCCAAGTCCCCACCTCTCCCTTTACACTTCACCTAACTCCACATTCCTTCATAGCTCCTTTGTATCCCTCAACCCATGACTTATTCCAACTTTTGCTGTCGTTTAAAACCTGCCTTCTCCTTTGCTCCCCCGCCCCCTACTAAATAGTATGCTGCTAAACTCTCAGGCTAACATTCATGCCAACTGTTAGTCCTTAAACTGCAAGAGGAAGACAGGATTTCCCACTGCTGCAGGGTCTGAGGACACTGAGGCTGAACTACGATACCTAGTCATTGTGAGACTGCCCTGAAGAATATTTGGGAACAACAGTTGGTTCCAATGGTTGCTGCTGGGCTGTTGATAAGGGCCTGTTATTTCATCATTATTTGATATGCATTTACTCCCAGTGTGTTTCCAAGTCCATATCAAAGCTCGAGTTATCGCTTTTATCCTCTCCCTCCCATTTTTTTTTAAAAAACAACCAAAATTCTGGCAATATAAACAACAAACAGTGTTCAGTTATGTTTATTTGACTTACAGCATACAAGGAAAGCTAAAAATTGCACATGGAAGCTTAAGCCCTTGCTCTGAGGCCCAAATATGCCTTTACAGTTGTAGAGGACTCTTTACTTCTGTATCTAATAAAGGTAAAGGGACCCCTGACCATTAGGACCAGTCGCGGACGACTCTGGGGTTGCGGTGCTCATCTCGCTTTACTGGCCGAGGGAGCCGGCGTTTGTCCGCAGACAGTTTTCCCGGGATATGTGGCCAGCATGACTAAGCCGCTTCTGAACAGCACACGGAACACCGTTTACCTTCCTGCCGGAGTGGTACCTATTTATCAACTTGCACTTTGGCATGCTTCCGAACTGCTAGGTTGGCAGGAGCAGAGACCGAGCAACGGGATATCACCCCGTCACGGGGATTCGAACCGCAGACCATCTGATCAGCAAGCCTTAGGCTCTGTGGCTTAGACCACAGCGCCACCCACGTCCCTTCTGTATCTAATAAATGGTAGTAATTGATTGTGACTAGTCTCTCCTCTGCATAGACTGTGGTGCAGAGTTACTTTTTCAGACAGCTACCTGCCATATTCCAGCTGTCCAGCCTAGGAATGCATCTACCGTATTTTTTGCTCTATAAGACTCACTTTTTTCCTCCTAAAAAGTAAGGGGAAATGTGTGTGCGTCTTATGGAGCGAATGCAGGCTGCACAGCTATCCCAGAAGCCAGAGCAGCAAGAGGGATTGCTGCTTTCACTGCGCAGCGATCCTTCTTGCTGTTCTGGCTTCTGAGATTCAGAATATTTTTTTTCTTGTTTTCCTCCTCCAAAAACTAGGTGCGTCTTGTGGTCTGGTGCATCTTATAGAGCGGAAAATACGGTAATTTTGCATGCAGAGGCAGCCTTACTTATACACTTACACACACACACACACACCTACCTTTCATTTCCTACACTGGATCAAGCCCCTGAGCTGCTGTGTTACTTATGAACCAACAACTACCCACACTTTTATAAAGCGTACTGTGTTTTTAGAGAGAGAGAGAGATGAAGATTTTTGGGAAGAGGATGTTGGGAGACTTTTATATAACAGTAACTTAAGACAAAAAATAAGGCCTGGTTTAACACTAGATTCAGAAGGAATTCTTTCCTGCTCTCTTTTAAATATTTTAACTTTTACCTGGTGATGAGAGAAAGGCCATTCACCTATAACAGTTATCAAAGTTTCTCCTAGCTTAACTAATTATAGGGTCGACATTAAACTCCTGTGCTGAGTACATTACTTTTTCCAAACCAGCTGAGAAGATTATATATCGAGAGGAAACAGCTTCTGTCAAATAAATTAGAAAATAGAACTCTGAGGGACATAATTACTAGGCAATTCTTTTATAGGGAAATGGTTTTTTTAGTGTATTTCATAGGAAAAGTTTTAACTCAGACGTATAAAACCCCCTTTCAAACCAAAAGCAAAAACAGTCAAATTCTCCTTTATTAAGGACCACTGACAAGCAAAGCATCCATGTATGATGACAGAATACAAATAATTTAAATTGTGTATGGTTATGGGGAATACGGCAAATGTCTTTTTTAAGGTGGCCTGTTCTGTAATCGGTGGGCAAATGTAAAAAAGTCAACACGACGTTTCTAAAGACGTTTCCAGATTTTATTTCACATGGACACGCAGAGAAGCCAGGCTAAAGAGGCCTCAGTCAAATTCCTAGTGCAAGAACCTGATCGGAAACCAGAGGGGTCAACACTGCTGCACACTTGCAGGTTCCCAAACTTTGAGACCCTCGCAGAGCTCTGCTGAGAAGAGAAATAATAAGATGCAAAGTCACTTTGTTTAGGCACAATCCATGAGCAGTGCATTTAGGCACTATAGGAAGCATTAATCATAGGAAACTGTAATTTTTGTTATCAGTCCAACACTAATCAAAAGGGAAAACTGTCACTAGCACTGACCTGTGAAACGTCCCAATTATACTCTTTGGAAATGACAGGAGCACTTAACTTCCTCACTGAGTAAATGACGACAATCAATCACGTTTGAATAACAATGAGCCACGGAGCTGAAAATTATTTTTTGTATAGAATCTACCCAGGAATTTATGAAAGGTGAAAAGCAACCCAAGGTTTTAGGGCCATTATAGCTTTCAGCTAGTGCAGTGCATATCAAACACTAAACAGAATTTATGTGTTTTAATTTTCTAAAAGGTAGATGTGGACTTGGTGCTACAATGCATAACATATAATGCCAGGTTTTAAATATGAGGGTCATTTTCATAAAATATTATGCTTATTGTCTGCACCCTTGAATTCACTGAGGAATTTATTAAATTCATATTTCCTCTAAAAAATATTTAACTGCTTAGCTAACTATGAGAAATTAAGCCTCAGCTCCTAGATAGGAAAAGATTCGGTTTTGTATCCTTTTAAAACAAGTCACATTTTTCTTCATTTGTAAGTAAGCAAAGATAAGTGCTTAAAAGAGGCATGTAAATAGTAAAGCTACTTTACTATTTCAGTTTGCAGTATCGAGTTCCCTTTCTTTCCATAAAAACCTGCTTACTTGATGCAAAATCCTGTACTGTGTAGCCAGAAAAACCTTATGCCTAGGATTCCACCCCTAAGCAGCAGGTTTGTGCCAACAGACACTCATAGGGCTTCAGTTTCCCTCTGCTAACTCAATGTACTTCAGCCAGCCCAGCACTACAGTTCTGACTCCCTCCACCGAAAGCACACACTTGGCAGCCACCCTTCAGGGCCAGTAAATCCTTAGCAATAGTCCCTTAAAAAGACCCCCAACTCCATTAAGAAGCACTAAGTAATGAAGTAAGTAAAGCTCACACTCCATCCAGCTAAGATGAATAAGCAGGATTTAGCTGGTGCATCCCTCGCGGTACAACAAACATGGCTGAAGCTCATCCAATGCACCCTCACCTTGAGGCAACTAGTTAACACATAAACGCCTTTTTAAGAGCAACTACAGTGGGACCTCGGGTTACAGACGCTTCAGGTTACAGACTCCGCTAACCCAGAAATAGTACCTCGGGTTAAGAACTTTGCTTCAAGATAAGAACAGAAATCGTGCGGTGGCAACGGGAGGCCCCATTAGCTAAAGTGGCACCTCAGGTTAAGAACAGTTTCAGGTTAAGAATGGACCTCCAGAACGAATTAAGTTCGTAACCCGAGGTACCACTGTATTGTGGAGCACTGGGACAGTCACTTTAAAATGCCCCTTTTGTACATTTACTCTCAAATATAAACCAATAAAAATGATGGTTCAGGTGACACTCATTTAGTTTCAAACCATTATGCTTGCCAGTATAAGGTTCAATTTGGCCACTTGCAATTTTCAGCTTTTACAAAGAACTGTGTGTGTGTGTGTGTGTGTGTGTGCGCGCGCACGCGCGCACACACACACACATCTCCTGGGTTTTGTCCTACTCCTAGAAAAACACAATTGTTTAAGGAATTATTTCGACTCCTTAAAACCCCTATCCAGAATGAGGATGGAAAGCAAATCACAACTCATATAGAGACTAAACTGGTTGTTCTCATCACATTACTGTGTGAACAAAACAAGAAGCGGGGGATCCAACGAAGTAGTTCAGCTAGTGCATGGACTTCTGGCTGTGCAACAGAACTCGCCCCAGGTCTGTTCTGGGGTTTTCCCCAACCTCCCAAATCAGATTTGGAGAGGGCCTGGTGGCAGGTGGTAGAAGAGAGAGATATTTCCATGGCACACTCAGAATTCCTTGCACTAACTGCTTCGTCGAATACAGCCCTTTATAACTTTTAGTGGAGAGCTATTTAAATATAAAATACATTTCTCCTCTATATTTAGCAACATTTCTTTTCAAATATCCACAACCTAGCTCAAACCTTACTGTTTTCTGCTAATCAAGCTTCGGAGGTTTTTTAGCCCACCAACATATTATTGTATCCTCCTTTGGAATCTTAATAATATTTCCCCAAATGTTAATATAATCTCATTATGTGTTCTTCCCACTGAATAACCAGGCACCTGCTACAATTATTTCCTGTGATCTTCCCCACCATCCATGGCAGCTGGTGCTACTGGGAGACATGGCCAATGAGAGGTGGCAGGGCTGTGGCCACGTTCTTCTGGTTTTCTCCCCATCCTCCTATGCAAAGATACTGTGGACATAACATTGCAGTTTTGCAAAGAGCAGTTAACTGAACTACAGGGTTTTACTTTGCTTCAGAAGAGGGTCTCCGATGACACAATCTTCCAGTGTGGTTTCATGCCGCAATAACTGCACATTGCTCAGAAGTAAGCCACACTGAATTCAATGGGGACAGCTCATAAGTACAGTATGTAAAAGATTGCCGCCTGAATTGGTTAGTCTTAATGGCGCTACACATGGGGCGTGGGTGGCGCTGTGGGTTAAACCACAGAGCCTAGGACTTGCCGATCAGAAGGTCGGCGGTTCTAATCCCCACAACGGGGTGAGCTCCTGTTGCTCGGTCCCAGCTCCTGCTAATCTAGCAGTTCGAAAGCACGTCAAAGTGCAAGTAGATAAATAGGTACCCCTCCGGTGGGAAGGTAAACAGCGTTTCCGTGTGCTGCTCTGGTTCGCCAGAAGCGGCTTAGTCATGCTGGCCACATGACCCGGAAGCTGTACACCGGCTCCCTCGGCCAATAAAGCGAGATGAGCGCCGCAACTCCAGAGTCGGTCACGACTGGACCCTTTACCTTTAATGGTGCTACACAAGATGGTTAACAAGGGGCCTAATAAATTTCTAGACTTATGGGGGCAATATTATGCCCCTTCCCTAGCTTATTAACTTTTTCCATAATGTGAAATAAAGTGGAGAGGTATTAAGTACACTAGAACCTGGAACACCAGGGTTAAAATCAGCTATGCCCCCGAGCACAGCTGAAACCAACCACCGCCTGATGGCAAACAGTGTCTCTCTCCCTTCCTAGTTCTTCCTCCGAAAATAGCTCCCTCATGAAGAGACTGGGGCTAGAGGGTGGAGCCTATAGGCAACCTTTTGATCAATGTGCAGTGGCCATATTGCCAGAGACATAGCATTTCTATATTCACTTTTCTTTCTACTGGTTCTGGAGCCAACTCTTGAAAAAACTGTATTATACAAGCAAAAGCAATGGCCAAGGATTCACAGATATGGTGAGGTGCATGTGTATATAACAAGAAGCTATAGCTAATTGTTCACTGCATCTGGGATCATTAACATTTTGTTGCCAGATTTCTTGTTCTGCCTTTCTGAACACTTTTCATTCCTTTCCCCCCAGCCCGAGAAATCTCTTTCTTTCAGGTATGGCTATGTGGCAGGCTTGGTTTTCCTTCCTCTAACATGATGTAAGGCCTCCTCAGATAAGTGAACTCTAAACTTCATTTGTCTTTCAGCAGGCTTGATGACTATGCATTTAAAAACCCATTTTATCTTATAAACTAAAAATTAAATGTACTCAGCTGTGATGGTCATCATTGCATCTGCTATTTATATGCTAATACCCTCACTGGAAGATCTTGCAAATTATTCCACCTACCAATATTTCATGTGCATCTACTCACAGTCAACTAAATATTTTTTCCAAGAGGAGAGGGGGAATTTTTTTGCCAAGGAATTAATACTTACTGCAGTGGAACCAATTTATATGGGCAACTTTATGTGAATGCATTTTGAATTCAGCCATGATGTAAAATATAGTCAAGTCATCTTAAATGAAGGAAAACTACAATTTGTGTAACCAAATCACGTAGTGTTCATTAGCAGAGTATAAAAGCCTTTTGGAATGACTGACAATATAGGGCAAAACAAGGTACCTTACTGGAAATGAGATTTTTACAACTTCTACACCTGTTAAATCATAAATGTAAATGTCACATTAACCAATCTGTAAACAATTTGCTTTTCTCTTTCTTAAAACTGCAGTAAAACACTGGGCTAGGAATTCGCTGTGAATTCAGAATACTAACTACTGTATTTGTATGCTGCTTTTCTTGTACAAAATTAAAAGACTGCTCTCTTAGAAGAGTTCTTTATCTGCATAGGCAACCACCAATTTGCACCTGGGTTGTATTCCAGGTCACTGCGCACAATAGTGAAACGCCCATAAGCTGGTTCCACCTCCTTTTCCGGCCACTTCCAAGTTGCTGCGATGCACACGTGTGAAGTCGTGCATCAATTGGAGGCGCATATATCTGTTTTTGCCTGTAGTATATATCAATAATGTATGGAGAAGGGTGGTGGCAGAACTTCCAGGTCGGCTTTATGGTACTAGAGTTTGTTCCTCTTGATGGGCAATCAGAGTCTGACCATTACAGTGGTACCTCCAGTTGCAGATGGGATCCGTTCCAGACATCCAGCCGGTTCCTGAGGTTTTTGCAACCGGAGAGACCGCTTCTGCGCATGCGGTAGTAGCACATGCGCGTGTGGCAAAAACTCGGAAATATACTTCAGGGTTTGCTGCTTACGTATCCTGAAGTTTACGTAACCGGAGGGCTACATAAGCGGAGGTACAACGGTATTTCCCTTTCCCCTTTCCTTTCCTTCCCTATTAAGCCTATTAAGTAGCTCCAAATTTGTACCACAAGATCCTATTGGGAACAATTTTATTGCTTACTGAGATAAAGGAGTATTGTATGCACTACCTTGCTTAAACACAAAGCACTAGAAAGTATTGTTACTTCTCCTCCTTTCTGCTATGAGTTAGTTCTATGGTGGGGTTCTAATTTTTATCAGACAAAAAAATACAACTTTCTTGATCATCCATGTTACCAGGAAAAATGAGGTTGTATCCAATTAAGTTCTACTCAAGAGTAGGCCCACTGAAATTAATGAGCCTAAGTCAGTCATGCCCGTTAATTTCAATAGGTCTATTTTGAGTAGGACTAGCATGGAAGACCGGGCACAATCCAGCAAAAAGTGACCCACCACAGGTTGAGATGAGCAAGATGTTTAAGCAACATCCTGAAATTTTGTTTCACACAAATGTTGCTGCGCCTAATTATTTCCCTTGGCATGTTATGTTGCATAAGTGTTTTGATATGGCAATCTTTAATTAACAACAACATCGTTTAAGTCAGAAAGAGAAGACTACCCAGAACTGGAATGCAGGCAACTTTGGTTAAAGTGAAACAGACAAGAGGCTGGTTTTGAGATCTGAGCTGGAAGGAGGATAGGAATGTTGAGACCTCTTATAATGTACTTTAAATTATTCCCATAGTCAACCCCTGCCGTTCACTCCTATGAAAAAAAGTGTAGCAGTTGAGGACACCACTGTAATAAGCAAGATCTCTCCCCTCATCTTTAACAGGGAAAGAACGGTGGTCTCTACTGAGAATATACCTGGACTCTTTCTTTAATCTATCCATCACAGAGACAAGCATCTTGCTACTTTTTTTTTTAAGTAGGCAGCAGTGGGAATCATCTGTTGTAAAAGACAGCTAGGGCTATGATCTGCACCCTGAATATTAGTTCCCTAAAATGGTCCGCGAAGTTGAGCAGTGTAATGGGGTCCTGTGCTGCACACTAACTTCTCCCATCCACCCAACTTGATTCAGGTTGCCCAAGATGGCAACTCCTCCCTGGGCCAGCACTCTCCTCACTGAAGAAAACCACCTGCAGCCCAAAAAAAAAAGGAAGGGGGGGCAGTGAAAATGAACCTGTTTCCTTCACAGAGTGGAGAAGGAGCTTTTAGAGACTGTTAGGTAGAGAGAAAAGGGACGCGGGTGGCACTGTGGGTTAAACCACAGAGCCTAGGACTTGCCAATCAGAAGGTCAGCGGTTTGAATCACTGCGATGGGGTGAGCTCCCGTTGCTCTGTCCCTGCTCCTGCCCACCTAGCAGTTCGACAGCACGTCAAAGTGCAAGTAGATAAATAGGTACCACTCCTGCAGGAAGGTAAACGGCGTTTCCGTGCGCTGCTCTGGTTAGCCAGAAGCGGCTTAGTCATGCTGGCCACATGACCCGGAAGCTGTACGCCGGCTCCCTCGGCCAATAAAGCGAGATGAGCGCCGCAACCCCAGAGTCGGTCACGACTGGACCTAATGGTCAGGGGTCCCTTTACCTTTTAGGTAGAGAGAAACAGGTTTCAGCAGCGACCCAAGGAAGGAGGAAAGTCATCAGCCTCAGAAAGCTACGGACTGAGATGGCACCAAGATGCAAGTCTCCCTCCTTTGGGAAAGGGAGCCACACCACAAGGCAAAAATGAAGAAACTTCCATTCCTCCCCCTCCCAAAGATAAAAAAAAAAAACGCTTTATTTTTCTTGCCTTTGCCTACCCTCTAGTGGACACTCCCACAGTAACTCCAAGTTCTTTTACAGCCAAGGCTTATTGTTTTGGATTAAACAGCCTTTGCCTGATGCCCCCTTTCTCTGGAGAATGAGGGAAGACCACCCCTTGTTTTCCTCTTGCTGCCTTATTAAATGCTGTGCACCACTGGCTTAAGAGTCAAACAAAGGCTAGCCCCTCTGGAGCCAAGAGCCCAGCAGAGCCCCACAGAGCTATCTGCTCTGGCCCTTCCTGTGACCTCTGACCCTTCAGAGGTAGCATGCTACATGAAAAATAGGTGGAGAATGTCAGCAAAACCACACAACCAGTTCGCAGAAACAAAGCTGCAAGGCGCACCTAGAACCAGCCTCTACCACAAATGCAAACCCATCCACATGACGCAATTATTCACCTGTGAAATATAAGCCATGATGTGCTCCAAGCAGACAAATCATTCTAGTTCACTGATACAACACAGCCAAATCACAGGCTTCAAAGGAAGGTACCCACACATACAGACCGTCTAAACTTGCCAAGCGCTTAGACAAGCTTTGAAAGACAGATGCTTCTTAGGAACTACAAACCTGGGCACCTTCGTGCATCTATTTAGCTGCGCCACGCTTTCTTCCAAGGAAAAGCTTTTATGCTCAGAACATCTTAAACCTCTTTCCAGTATGGATGTAGGCGAGTATTACTTACTAACCAAATACCCCTATGTGATTCAACGCAGCTACATAGCAGTGAAATTGTATTTCACCTGGCCGTTCTAGAGTCAGGGTGGCATAATGGTTAGAGTGCTGGACTAGGACGTGGGAGACCAGGGTTCAAATCCCCCCTCAGCCATGAAACTCACTGGGTGACCTTGGGCCAGTCACCATCTCTTAGCCTAACCTGCCTCACAGGATTGTTGTAGGGATAAAATGGGGAGAACCACCTTGAGCTCCTTGGAAGAAGAGGTGGTATATAAATATAAATAATAATGATAATGATTCCATAGCAATGATAAAAAGCCTGATCTGCAATCTAGCAAGCCAGATTTTAATAGAATAATAAAATCACTTATTTTGAGAATAACAGAAAACTGGCCTATAAAAGCAATATTCAAAGCATCTTACAAAAGATACAACAAAAAATCTTTAAAAAGAGTAAACAAAAAGACCATTTTTTCCTCTGGGAATTATAATAATGCTATTATTCCTCGGCTGCACCTGATGCAATATGCTAGTAAGTTACATGGTGCCTTCGGAACAGTGTAGTAAAAAAAATAAAATGCTTTGAAATCTGAGACAAATCTTAGAAATCTTAGTTCTATGCATGTTTTGTGGGGGAAGGATTGTAATTTATCCACATGAGTATTACAAAGTAAGTGAGGGGTAACTATTAAGGGGTATACTTTTGCCAAATTATTAAGTGACACAAAATCATCTCTAATCACCCCTAGACAATCCCCCTTCTATGCAGCATCTACCACAATATATATTTAATTAGGAAATGAGACAAAAGTTTATTTATGCTGTATCAAAATGCCTTTTAATCTCATTTCCACCCCTGATTGCACTCATTCTTGTACCATCTTATTTCTGACCTGTACTGTTCTAAGACTGCCAATATTCCTTAGAACCAGTTTGCACATTACACAGGAGTGGGGAGAAGAGACGTCTCATTGGTTCACCCTTTGCCTTGCTCCATCTTTGCTGGGACTGATGAGGACAGCTGGACTAGCCACACCTGAACTGAAAGCATCTTTGAAATTTAGAGATCACATTTCACCCCAAGGTCCAAGAACCCTGAAATTCTCATGTTATAGCCTCTGTTATGCAGAGAATTCATAGAAAATAGGTGGCACCCCTTTTATCTACTAAACCAACAGCAACCAGTTTGGTCAAATGAACATTAATTGATACCTTGACCAGGGATAAAGTTGCCATTTCCCCTAGGTTTATACTACATGTGTGAGTGGATATGGAGGGAAAATGTAAAAATATGCATTTCTTTGCAGATCTTTCGCGTAACATTAAAACATAGTTTAATAAACTATAAGTAATAAACCATGGGTGGAATTCAACATCCCACTCTACTGAATATCAGCTTGCCAGATGAAACAAATCTTCTGCTTCTGCCAATTGGCAAATTAATATTTTACAGTCTTTTAAATGAGGCTGTGGGAAGAAGGGGGGGAGGAGTCATTGCATTGTTTTAATTATTTACCGTATTTTTCGCTCTATAACACGCACCGGACCATAACACGCACGTAGTTTTTAGAGGAGGAAAACAAGAAAAAAATATTCTAAATGAAACAGTGGATGTATGATTTTTGTGGTTCATGCTGTGGCCACAGACATGTGATCTGACAGTGAGTTTGGAGTAGCCCAATGCAAAAATCCTGAGGATCCATGTGGATCCATGCTTTGTAACCACGTTTTTGCACCACTG